>VZTN01012512.1:0-25370 GCA_013400515.1 Erpornis zantholeuca
ACCTCATATAAAATTCCTATGGACACTTCTTTCATTTGGAATTTTAACTATCTTCGGCTTCAAACACCGACATTGAATTCTTTGTGATTGCATTACTCTTCTTTATACATGCGATCACATCCTAAGGTTCCAAACCATCATTTATATATTTTGTTGCTAGTGTCATAATGGACCATATTAAGAAAAACACATAAGACATCGCTCCCTTTTTATACAAGGAAGAAAGCACATGTTATTTCTTTAGACTGTCTGATCTGGAAGACACACAGAGGACTCCAAGAGGACTGTTTTTTTCTAGCCATNTTATAGGATTTAATTTGATCATTATTAATGGTCATTTGTCATTTCCATCACTGCCACCCTCACCAGACATAATCCTTTCTTGAGGGTTGGAAAAAAACCTCACCCTACTGGTAGCTAGGATATTTATTAAATAAATTAGAACGGCTAGTTTCTTGGAAAAAAAAAAAAAAAAAACACAAAAAACCCAAACCAACCAAAGAACCCAACTTCACATCATTTGGACACTAAATATTCCTTAAAAAGGAAAATATGGGTGAAACTTTTCTCAGTGTCATCAGAAATGTCTATTAAAGTGTTTTCAGAACTCATTTAAGTGCTAAATCACATTTTGAAAAACAACAGTCAAATATTTCTTTCTTTCTCTTTCATTTATGTAGGAAAAAAAATATAAAGGGGAGGAAAAGAAAAGTAAAAGGAAGAAAGGTTGAATAGTTAGACAATATCCATCCGAGGCTGAAGTCTGTAATCCATTCTAAATTTTTATATATCAGACTTCTTGAATAGTTCAAATCAAATTTTGGTGGAATAAATCATATCAGTAGGCTTTCATGATTCTGCATAGGCAGAAAAAATAAATGTTTTCTTATGAAAGTCTTTATTATTGAAAATAAAAGGTAAATATACTGTTAAAACATATAAAAATGTATGTTTCTCCCTGCCCAGATACCCTGCAGCTAATGAATCTATCACAATTGTAGTGTTCAAAGATGAATAGTATTGGATTTACTACCAGTACATATTTTATGGCTGTAGTTTGGTTTTTGGGATTTTGCTTTGTTTAGGTGAATAACTGAATTTTGAAAGGTAGGAAAAGTGAACTATTTCACACTATTTCCAGGCTATTTTAGCATAGAGTGCCACTTTATTAAACAGCATGTGAACTGCTAAGGAAATATTTTAAGGCACTTGTATAGTTACAGCAGCAGCTCATGGGACTGCGAGATTGCAGATAAATGTTTTCTTGGGACACAAGACAAAGTTAGTGTTGCTGTAGGCAAACATTTCTTATTCTTTACATATTCCTTCTTCTAATTTGGGTGATGCTTCATATATGATTGAGCTATTATTCCTTTTCTTTGACTGGTATTTTCTGTATATGACTTAGTAAGATTATATAAGAGTCTCTGGAATTAGATTTACAAACTTTTTATAAAATAGTTCCAAAAATTAATTTTTTTTACATGAAACTCATATGATTACTCATCCTTCAGCTACTAGGCAAATGGAAATGAGAATTAAAGAATAAAAAGCAATACAAGTAATACAAGTACCATACCCAAGATGAATAATGACTAGTCATTGACTTTCTTGTATAACCAAAGAACTGCAGTTCATTTATAATCTATAGGTTTAAAGACCTCTTCTCTCTCCAGAAATTTTAAAAAAGCCACTTTTCCCCTAAGAAATCCTATCACACCTTCTTAAGTCTTTCCTTCACAAAGAAACCAACCTCCTCCCTACGCTATGACTTAGCTGTCAAAGTAATCTCTTCTCAAAAGCATCTTTTGTCCTCAATCTCCCTTTAGTAAAATTATCAACTATTTGAAAAACCTTAAAAAAATTTCCCTTCAAATGTGCATTATAGGACAAAATTGGTGTTCCCTTCAACTGAGGTATTTCTAAGCATATTTTATGACTAGAAACATCATTCTGGACATGGATAACATTGCACAATGTGAAAGTAAAACAACACACTGTTAGTGCAGTTGCACTACTTTTCAATCTTCTAAAGCAGCTGAAAGTAAAGTTAAATCCATTTTAACAGGAAATTCCATCATGTATATCCTGAACTTTGATCTTCTGTGCCCATACTATTTTTTTCATTGCCTTTGCCAGTCTAATCCAAGTAATATATGCAAGATTCTAAGAGCTAAAAGAAGCAAATTGGCATATGGGAAAACATGATGGACAACTATCTTTATTTAGGTTTTGACTCCAGCTCTTCTAGCATATTTCAATTAGGTAAAAATATAGAGATTATAGAGTCTCTGGAATCAGATGTATTACTCTTTCCATTTATTCTTTGTGCAGTATGTGAAGGCTTTTGCTAATCAAGAATTGCTGTAGAAAAGAAATTTTTTATCATTACTAATTTTGGTTCTTTAAATAAAACATTTGTTCTCTTAATATTTCCAGTATTTATTTCTTCCTCCTTTTTAGCCTTCCTTAAGGCTAAAATTATAGGAGGAGTATGATGAATATAGAAGTTATGAATGTCTCTTACAAATTATACCAGTCCTCTGGTACATCTGGGTTCATGTGTTCTCTTTCTGGGGAACTGAAAACAATTATGTGAGTTTTGGTTTAAAACACCAGCATTGGCCAAGGACATACCAGTTAAATCTATACTGTCATATAAAGAAGTTTAGTTACAAAGGAACAGAGTCATCATTTTGTGTTCCTGAACTATTCTTAATAAAATTCAAATGTAAAGGTTTTGAGAATTAAAAATACTTGTTTGTCAACTTGGTCAGCAGGTGCATATGTGGATGGTACAGGTATTTGTAAAGAAACATCCTGAAAGGAGTTTTGACTGGTCATGATAGCCAGTCTAAATTTTAACACATGCAATTCTTTGTATGTAGCCATTTCTTTTAATTGTCAACTATGTACACGCACACTTATGTATAGACTCAATACATTGACATGATGAAATTATTAGACTCCTTGATTTCAGTGAGTGCAAATAACCAAGATTGTTTCCTCACTTTCAAATTGTTCCACAGGTGCTCAGATTTAATTTCTTGGAACTGGGGATGATTCATTGCTTGGATAAGATAAATTAACTTATGTTCTTTCATTTGCGATTTCCAAATGGCATATAACTGTATACAGGAAATTTAGACACTGTCTACCACTGACCAGCAGAGAAGTGCTAGGCCAGTTGTCACTCCCACATTACAAACTATGATGGACTAAATTTAAAATTATGATTAAATGGGTTTCCAGAGTCTTGTACAGGGATAAATGATTCTACTAAAATCATGAGGCATAGTCAACACCTGAAACATTACATGAAGAAATGTGATTTATATTCCATGTTTTGACTCTGTTTTACACCTTATTTTTACCTCTGGTTTTCAAAGTTTCATAAAGATGATGTTATGCTGCTTTCTCACACAAATTATGTAAATTGTTCCTGCTTCATATCTAGCACTTAGCCAAAAATTGCTAGGTAGAAAAAATACATGGAGGAGGGAAGAAACTAATCCTTCAGGATAAAGCTTTTCTTAATTCTGCTTGCCTGTATATCACCGGCTTATACTTGGGTATTTCATTAACAGAATTTCATGGTTCTCCTAATATATGAAGTTACATCTGTTCTGAAATCCAATTAAGGTTGCCTGACACTGAAATATCCATTCTCTCACTAATTATTATTTAAATTTTTATTGTTATCATCATTATATTTTATTATTCTTTGAATTAAACAAACAAAAAAAATCACCATATTATGATTCTAACAACTTCATAATTTGAACTAGTGTTAAAGAAAAATTTCAAGGGCTTCCAAAACTGAATGCTGTTTTTTCCTCACACTTAATTGAAATTTTAAGGAAGAAATTTCAGAGGGCTTGACCATGTTTTCTGTGTAATTGCAGAGAAAAATAGGCATGATTATGTCATGGTTTAAACCCAGCTGTCATCTGAGCCCCACAGAGCCACTCACTCACTCCTCTAGGGTGGGATGTGGGAGAGAATCAGGAGAGTAAAACTGAGAAAACATGTGGCTTGAGATAGAGACAATTTCATAGATAGAGAAAAAGCTGTGCATACAAGCAAAGCAAAATAAAGAATATGTTTCCTGCTTCCGATGTGCAGGTAGGTATTCAGCCATCTGCAGGAAAGCTGGTCTCCATCACATGTAACGGGAAGACAATTTCTATGACTGAACATTCTCTCATTTCTTCTGCTTCCCAACAGTTTTTGTTGAACCTGATACCACATGGTATGAAATATTCCTCTGATCAGTTGAGGTCAGCCGTCCAAACTGTGTCCCCTCCCAAATCCTTGCGCATCCCCAGCCTGCTCCCTGGTGGGGTAGGGGAGAGGCAGAGTCCCTGACTCTGTACAAGCTGCCCATCAACAGCTAAATCTTCCTTGAGTTATTAATAGTTATCAACCGTTCAAAAAAGTTGGTAGCAAACCAAAGATCCTTTGACTTCAGCTCTTGCCTACTCAATGTTTCCTAATACTTCTTCCAGACTGTACTTCTGTGAAAGACCATGCCACTCTCTACAGACACCCGAAAGAAGGGTGTAACCAGGTGAGGGTCTGTCTCTTCTCCCAGACAACAAGCAGTAGGATGAGAGCACACCGTCTTAACTGCACCAGGGGAAGTTTAGGCTGGACATCACAAAGAAGTTCTTCACAGAAAGGGTAATTGGGCATTGGGAAGGGCTGCCCAGAGAGGTGGTGGAGCCGTGGTGCCTGGAGGTGTTTAGAAATGACTGGATGTGTCAATCAGTGTCATGATCTATTGACACAGTGGTGTTCATTTATAGGTTGGACTCGATGATCTCAGAGATCTTTTCCAACCTAGTTGATTCTGTGATTCTCTGATCTTCTCTTCAACATTATGGATAGTAAAAAATGTACTGTACATCCCACTGCTACTTTTTTCCATATAAAACTTTGCCTTGTTGCTTTTCTTGTTTTTAGACCAGTAAAACATGAAGGAGGAGGGGGGGGATGTTTGCAATTTCCTCAGTTATAAATGTAAGGAAATTAATCACAGCTTCCTGAGTTTGTCCTCTTGCTTTTGGTTTTTCTTGGGCTTTTTTTGTGAGTGCAGATGTGGTAGTTTTAGACAATTTAGACACACAATATATTTCAGAGCATAATTTTCCTGAAAGAGAAGTACTTTTCTGAACTTATTCATGATGAATGAATGTTCAGAGAAGTCAAATGATTCATCCTCAAAACCAGTCATTGATTCAAGAACAGAACTGATTAGCTCCCATTTTTTGTGGTTTATCCATCCCTGTTTTCATAGCAGTTTGTTATGGACACTGTCTGAAGTGTAATGTATAAAATGAGACAGCAAGAAGAATTAGTAGTTTAGTGTTTCTAAATGGATAAGAGCCAATGACCTAGACAAATTTTCTCTCTAAGATAAGATTTAAGATCATGTTTTGTGAGACTGCAATTCTAGGGAAAAGTAGGCATAGGATAGTACAGCACAGTGTAGTTCCATACTGAATACCTGGATCAGGTACCAGAGAAGCTCCATACACATAGACTAACAGCACTCCTTTAGAAATGTAAATGGTTAAGGATGGAAAAGCTAAAAATAATGAAATAAGAGGAAGTGTGGTACACTGAAAATGATTCATCTATTAATAAGACAAAACACTCACATAATAAAAGTGTAATTCTAAGGGTAAAAGACCTAGTGTAGCCTTTACTTTTGGACAATGTTGCTAGACTGACAGATCCACCTCAGTAGGGTGACAGATCATGACAACCAAAGTTCAGGTGTAGGCAGTGTGCCATCTGAGATGAAGAGCAGACCAACAGGACCTTCACAGAGACCCTTCAGAGGTCTCTCTTCCTGCTATTACATAGGAGGGGATATGGACAGAAAATAACCTTGAATGAACACAGGATGGTAACTCCCAAGATGGGAAAGTTTGTCATATCTGGCAGTGGAAGGAAGACCTTCTCTGCTTCTAGGTGTGTATTCGCAAAAGAGGGATAGAATTCTTATAAACTTGGTGTCTAAAAGCTTCTGTCTTTTTCCGCTAATCATTCAGTTTAGGTTGGTTTCCCGCCTGTCATAAACTAACAAATAAACAAATTAAATATTAGAAAACAGGGATGTTTCACTTAAGAGCCTTTGTTGGCAGCAATTTTTTTTTTTAAAGGGAAGTAAGGTGAAATAATTAGTATTGTCACAGCTATTTGAGAAAGGTAAGCATTTTTCTGTGTCCACAGAGGACACTTGGAAAAAAAAGCACCTGGTCTATGAATCAAACAACCAGAGATGAGAATGCAAAAGATTTTGAGTGGGAGGGGGATAATCTGTGTGCTTCATCAAAGCTGAGAACTGGGAAGAAAGGTTATCGAGGGTAGCAATGAAACACTGATGATGAGAAGATTACTAAGGGCATAGAATCTTAATTAAGCTTAAGTAGTAATTTAGTATCTTAACTAAGGTTAAGGTATAAATGATAAAAATATTAGTCTTAAATTAATGGAAAGTCCACTGATAAAACTCAGGCAGATAAAGATTAAATGTATGGTTGAAACAACTGTGAAGTTCAAGTGGAGATTTAAAGTCATAAAAGAAACAAGTGGCAGATTTCAAGGCTATTTTCTCAACAACAGTACTTACCAGGAAGGTCACAAAAATTGCTAGGCAGGAAATGAGTGCTGAGTGTAAGAAAACAACCTGACCATGAGGAAAAGGTAAATGCTGAAAACAGATATTTGAGAAAGAACTGAAGAGCACACTTTAGTCAATACAGATCAAGAGGAGAACTGATCAGAAACTAAATATAGGATAGTTTTCTGGGCTAGAATGTGACAAATATACAGCTTTTTCTGATAATAAGTTTCTAGGCAAAAAAGGTTCTGTGCCTGGAGTTCTGCAAAGGAAGTCTGCTGGTGCTTCATAATGAGATAGGTGAAAAGAGGAAAAGAACAATTTAAGAAACTGGCTGTGTGGAGAAGATAATAAATGGTTCTGAAAAGGTTAGAAAGAATCATCAATCGATTGTTCTTGGGATCAATCTTACTTAATATTTTAATTTCATTAATGACCTTGGAACAAGTAATAAAAATGTGCTGATGACACATGATTGCAAAGGCACTGCCTGCATGATAGAATATCAATGTATGTAATGCATGGGATGGTGCTAAGAGACTGAAAATTATAACTGGAATGAAATGTAATAATACTAAATAGATTGTGAACTCAAAGATTAATTACAAGACTACTGTGTATAAACTAGGCTAAGTTGAAAAACTGTAAGAGCAAGACCTTAATTTATTAATTCATCACAGGATACCTTTGTAAAGCAAAATCACAGGATAGTGTTTTGTGCTATCATGAAAAGCAGAAGCAGCACTGTATTAAGAAGCATATTTGTATGACTAATAAGGAAATTTTAATATCACTCTGTAAAACTGTTGGATTTTGCTCCATGCAGCAGAACTCAGAAGAAAACATGTATGAGAACTTATCCTACAAGGTTAAGGAAAGAGAGTATCAGACAGCACGAGATTAGGTCAAGTTTGACACAAGTGAGATATGTCTTCAATGCATGTAGGACCAATAATGTTCCTTAACATCAGTGCAGACAGAAATATGAAGAAAATAATACTGGTTATCACAGAAATGTCAGTTAAACATGTGAATTTAAGATTGATGTTAGAGGAAATTTTGATTGTTAGTAAATTCAAAGAACAGCAATAGAGTAAGAGTTTAAGAAAGCAGAAAATATGCTTAAACAATTATAAATGAGGATTAGATGGAAGGGTTATTTTTCATATCAGGAAGACTCTTTCCTTTTCTTTTGTGGAAGTCCACACAATTATTGCAGAACTGAATTTTTTACCTTTTAAAATTATGAAACCTATTATGGAACATCACAGTTACTCCATGCTTGTAATAAACACTGAGAGAATGCTTACACAACTTATGTGGAATAAAAAGAAAGGTGAGAAAGAGCATAGCAATAATTCAGCAGTTCAGAGATATTGCAACTTGTATGAGATTCTTTTGTAGACTCCCCCCGAGTTTGACTTCTGCTCTTATTCCTGCTAATACGCCACAGATTTCAGCAAAATGGACTGAATTTATTACTTATGATCTGTGGTTTTTTAAAATTATCTCTGTGTTTTTTCTTTTTTTAACAGAATATCATGTAATAGTATTCTGAAGCTACTTCCAAAACCAAAATTTGATTTCACTCATTGAGAAATTTACTTAAGTAGTGGCCTACTCCATAGTGAGCTAGCAGTACAAGAAAGAGAAATTAGTGCTTGAGCACTAAAACTGGGTGCAGTTTTTCTAGAAAATTTCTTCCTTTTTCTACATGCAATCCACATGCTTATTGTTGCCCAGAGAAGGAAAGTTGCTTGTCTGTAAGATTGTTTGAGTCAGGTAGGAAAATGCATTACTCAGAACCATGACTACACACACCCCTCTGTCTAAACAGCTGAATAATCACCTACAGCTCTTGCATTCTGTGGCAGTTTTAAAATTCAAACACGTAACATTCATGAGGCACAGTATATTATGGAGTTATTTAATAATAACTCAAATGTGTCCATAACTATTATAACGGAAAAAAGGGTCATATTTTAATTTAATTTTAAGCAGAATTCAAAGACAAATTCCCTAATATGACATAGTCCCTTGGATATATTCCAATCCTCCTTATCCAACTCAAACAAATCTTCATCTGAAGTTAGTTTTTTGGATCAGTCTCCATGTTTAAAGTGCTATAGGCAGCTTCATATATGCAATGGCTTTGATTTTTGTTAGTGATAATATTTTTAAAAACTCCTTGTTTCCTCATATGGCATATTCCTTGTCAATAGAGTGGTGGGATGTATGAAAAATGATGGTATAATAAAGGCAAAAATATATTTCCATTTCAATGAAAAATGACATGTGCCAACTATGAACATAGCTAGACCAATTTATGTATAGAAACAAAATGCATTCTCCCACCCCACGGGTTTTCTTTTTTTCCACCTATTTGATTTAACCTCATTTAAAGCTGTGTACAGCTGACTCAGTAATGTTTAAGATTATTTTGTTAGTGCAAAATATACTCATTATTGCTTTAGCATTTGTATTTTTGCAATTCTTCTTTTTTTCACAATGATAGTAGAATGAAGTGCCAATAATACCTAATATTTTCCCATAATGTCCCTAAATATGCCGAGTATATTAAAAAATACCGTTATAGATAATGCAATATACAAATTGAGGATACATATTCATACCATAAATATTAGATAGAACTAAAAGATGAAAGTAGCTTTTTAAAAAAGAAAATTGCATATTCACTATCACTAGAAATTTTTTAGCTTAAATGCTTAAGAAGTTATATTCCCAACTTCTGATGTTTTATTATATTACCTTAAATTCTAGTTAGTTGCATTTGCCATAACTTGTTTTCCCTTTTTAAAGTGGAAATTTAACCCACTGTTATATTCCTCCTTAACCTACAGCTGAACAGGGAAAGGAATCAGCTGAACAAAACAACAAAATGTTTCAGGTATTAGTTACTTCTAAAAAGGCTACACACCGGAACTGGAGAAGAGGAAGAAGGGAAAATGAATTCAAGAAGCAGAAAAACAAGTGCTTTCCTATAGGTGAAACCAGCATTCAAATATGCACCTAAGCATTGTGAGATTTAATAAAATCATTTGTCTAATGGAAACCTTTAGAGTAAGGGGTTTTTTTGTCTGGCGGGTTGGTTGGTTGATTTGTTGTTTTTGTTCTGGTATAAAAGAAGGGCAAGGGCAAGGGCAAGGGCAAGGGCAAGGGCAAGGGCAAGGGCAAGGGCAAGGGAAAGGGAAAGGGGAAGGGGAAGGGAAAGGGAGAGGGGAACAGGAAGGGGAAAGGAAGGGAAAGGGGAAGGGAAGAAGCAAAAGGAAAAAAGAGGAAAAGCAAGGCAAGGTCCTAACTATTCCTGTTAGTCCTTACTTTGACCCTCTAAAACCAAGTAATTCCACAGTGTGGATTGGAGCATTACTGGACACAACTCTTCAGAGATGTAAATCAACACAACTTATTATTTACATCTGACAGTGAATTGTAGAAACTTGTTAAGAATTGAGAAGATGTGTAAACAGGCTTGACTGGAATTGTGAAGGTTTTTTAGGGGATGACATGGCATACTCACATTAAAATATCAAGTTTAGACAACTGGCATTTTCAAAATCCTAATAGACAGAATCTTTATCATACTATATTAAACTGTTGAACAGGTAATACCAGACCCTGATTGTGGCATATAAATTAAGCTCAGGCTTCTGGCTGAAAGTGTGAAAAAAATATGTCAAAATATAGTGATATGATATTTCTGAAAAGAAAAATGATAGAGGAATTAAGTCTGAAGGTTGGACTGGCATTATTATGTGGAAAAAGATGATCAAAGAGTTAAAGCTCCGTGATCTATTTAGCACATAATTCATAGTGTTGTGGTATTTGCCTGGCTTAATGCTTAAACACATACTAAGGATCTTATTTAAATGAAATCACTGAGTCTTGTCTGCCTTCTTGCCAAATATAGGTCAAGAAGTTAATAGCATGATATCCGGATCCAGCTTGGAACTGTGTGAAATTTTGAGTTCTTAGGTGTGGATGGGCTCCAAATACTAGCCTCCAACATGAAGGAATATTCCCCATATTGCATACCCTCTAAGAGTAAAAATATAGAAAATTATTGTATTGAGAACCCTTGCAAAGCAAATTCCAGCCCAGCACATAGTTTTCTCTAATACAGAGAGATTAAATAGTCTGGGCTGGAATAGTTCCTCAGAAGTAAAAATAATTATACTAATTATAGAAGTGAGATCAGAAGTGGTCAGTGTGTACATACAGGGAACAAGATGGGTTCAAAGAATCAGGCAACTGGAAAGAGTAAGTCTAGGTTTTGACTACAGAAAAAAAAAATTGAATTATTGAAACTGAATTGCAGAGCCAATTTGGATGTACCCTTAATGGCTTTAAGAAAAAGATCTTCCATATGGAAATGAGGGACAATATTCAGAGAAATATAGTATCAATTGAAAATTGAGCTTTCCATTTCATTGCGTAAGAAGAGATTTATACTACAAAACCTAAATATTTGATGATATTCCACTATGAGAAGCAGCATGCTATAATGATAAAGGAATATTAAAAAAAGAGAGAAGCAGACAAGAGCTGCTGTGTTTCCAGAAGAGCACTTCAATCCAGCAAAGTCAGGAAAAGTCAAAACTGATAAAAATAAAGGAAATATGTGTATATTTCTCTTCATTGGTACTTAAGTTGTGGAATGCATTGCTCTTGACTGAGAAAACAGAAGCTTTGTAAGATTTAAAATACAATCATTGGGTAGAAGGGATGCATAGATATCAGATTCTGAAAGATATCAGAAATAAACTGCTGCACATATCTAATGGCTGGGAGCTAAACTTCTTTCCATGATGAAAATGCATATTTTAAGTGAGCAGATTCCTATTCTTCCTGGTATAGAAATTTTTGAGACTGTGTTGATTTTTGATTCTCCTATAATACTGACGTGATAGAATTTCAACTTTCTTCTCCACAAATATGTAGAAGAATATTTCTTCAGGGATACTGAGGAAACTGAAAGAAGAATGCACACATGGAAAGCACAAAACTAATTGTGTGCAAGTATCTATTTTTGAACAGATAGCTTAACCAGAATTTGGTAAGGTCTCACTGATACTATCCTGAGGGAGATCCAATATATACATTGAAGTACTGACTGATGGTAGAGACCTTTAAAGAACAACTCCTCCTTTTCTAAACCTAGAAAAGGAAGCAATTTATCTGCTGTTGGTCTACACCAAGAAAAACAAATGACAGAGGTCTGTGTCAAGTCAGACATAATTTCTTGGGAGTGTCATTCAGCACTCTCAGCATTAGTCAATAACACTTGCCAATAATCTCACTTTTCTTCAATTCCCTTCCAGAGAGCGTGTTTCTGTGTAAAAAGTATAAATTCTTGCATTGGCTTCTAAATTGAGGTCACTGGAGAGGTGTAAAAGCTTTAGATACTTTAACAGTAGAGACTAATGAGCACTCAGTGTCCATTGGAAATTGATGCTATTTGTCCATATCTAAGGTTCATTTGAAAGTTCTTCTGCAAGTGTCTTCCCTTGGTGACAGTCGCATGAGAACAAATATTTTCTCTGTAAATGTAGTCCTTGCAGTTTGTAAATTTCCAGAACATAGAAATAATTATTGTTAACTGTTTCAAGAAGAAAATGTACATAGGGTTGTTTATTATAAAGGGTATTTTAAAAGCTCCATGTGGTCTATAAAATCACCTGAGCTATAGCTGAAAATGATAGTGATGGAAAATATTAACAAATTTAAACAGTCAAAAAACTAAAGAAGCAAACCAACCCTCCTCGAACTGCCAAAAGACCTTACTCAATATTTTTTTCCCACACCCAGGAAGTCAAGCTGTTCACAAATAGTGAGTGTGACATTAACTGCTTTTATTCCTGCTAAAGTAATCTGGATTGCAATCCATTTTATGTTATGAGAGAAAAACAAGGTCTCATGATGTGGCTTTACAGTGTAACTGCTGCTAGTTTTATAAAGCATTTTTTAGAATCCTACTGACTTGCATAACACTACAATTGATCCCAAGAGCTGATCAGAATTTGATTTGCAGTATTTAAGAGTCAAATTAGGAAACAGAATAATTTCCATTTGATGGCATATTTATGTAGAAAGTATACTTCCAAAATTATACATATGATCTATTTTAAAGTTTTAAGTATTTTAAAGCCTTTTACCCCAATGTGATAGAATCACCAAGCTAAACAATCATATGGCATGTCACAAGGAACTGACATCTCAGCACACATGCTTTCTGTACTTAAAGCAACATTTCCATGCATATCAAAAATTCTTTAAAATAACAGCAATATGCAGCCTACTTTGTTGTTCAGTTAGTTTGAACTGTCTAACTTGGTTTATGATGAGATTCCACTATTTGGTAGATTTGTCAAGGACTGAGCACAGTTTGACCTTTGAAAACAAAGGAATAGAAAGGCAGATGGGGTAAGGTTAATGGACTAGTTTATCTTTTATATAATATTCACATAGGAAAGACATGTGACAGGTTTCCCAACAGACAGAAAAACTTAGGTGGTGCTTTAATCAATTTAAACATTGCAGGACAGGGAACACAGGAAATCAGGTTTATTGTGATCTTTATATTTTAAAATGTGTCCAAATACTAAGCTTGCACTAGCTACCAGTAACAGCCTGAAATGTGCCTTGAGTGTGTGCCATTCCTTATACAAACACCATGTCACAACTAAAAGCACATTAGATATTACGTCATATTTATATTTCTCATGTTCCATGGCTATATCAATCGCAGACATCTGTGGCTGCTCACATTTTATCGCTACCTCCTCCTGCCAAGGCCTTGCTGGTCACTCGTATTAAGAGCACTTAGATCTTGCTCAGTATAATCTTTCTATCTTTCCTGGTTAGTTATGAAGTTGAACCTCATAAAAACGTGCTTCTGAGGGATTATTTATGCAGTCTGTCTTCCATCACCTAACCACATATCTCACTTATTTAAATAATTGTTTGTTTGTTTGCATTTATGATACAGTGTTGGAATTGTATTTGGCTGAATTCCACATGAAAACCCTTGATCCAGTGTACATTTTATTCTCCTCCTATTCTCCTCTCCGTTCTATCTCAGGAGTAAGCTGATACAACAGTTGGAATTTTATAGGCCATAATGGGGAAAGAGATGCCTCAATTATCTTTTTAAAGACTGCCTATAATATTGCCTCCTTCTACTTAGCTGGTTTTTTTTCAAACTTCTCATCCAAGAGAATAATTTGGTAACATCTTTGTCCTTGTGTATCTCCACCTGTTTTTACTACTTTTAAGGGAGCATTTCCAGCCTGCTTTTTTTTCCTAAATGTTCTTGTTGTTCATTGATTTTCTTTTATAAATTGAGTTCTTTCACAAGTTCTTTCACAGTGCAGGTTGAGACTTTTTAAATGGAAGAAAGTTAGTCATTCCCTGCAATGAAATAACACATGATCACCTTATTTACCTATGAATGTCCTGCTCCTTATTATTATGCTCCACCTTATTTACCTATGAATGTCCTGCTCCTTATTATGAAACCTATTATTTGATGTGAATAAATAAAAATTCCATGCTGTTTCCTGCTTATGTAAATCATCAGTGAACTTTCCTACAAAGTTTTTTGAATACTCTGTTTTGTGACATACAAAGATTTAAGTAGAAATCATTAGTCACGTGATTTGTTTTTAACATATGTGCATCAATTTTTATGTACAAAAATAGTATATATCTATTAGAATGGCACTCACAAGCAAAAAATACCAAGCCTAAAGCATAGATATTTGGAATTTGTGTTTTCACTTAAGACATTTATGACTAGAAGAGTCTGTACTGGCATGATGTATAAAGAGTCTTTAGGGAATGCTGAAAGACTGGGAACAACTTTAAAAATTATAAAATGAAAGATTAATTACTTTTAAATTCATTTTTATATAGCTTATGCATTGAAAAGTGTTATTATTTTAAAAATTATATTATTTTAACTTGGATATTTACTGTAAAAAATCTGTACTTCATGAAGCGTGTTGAGATTTTAAATGTGTGCCATTATTCACTGGCACAGTTTTTTTGATGTTTGGAGGAATTTTAACCAAATACCTACAAAAATGTAAAGCATAAGAATCACAATTACAGAAAGAAATAAGACTCAACGTACATTTTAAGTTTGCACAAATAAGCTTTAACAAATTACAAAGTTAAAAACTAATTTTCTTATAAAAAACATTTTTAGAAGAAAAAGACAGAATGCACATGGAATTAAAGTTAGGATGATTCTGATAAGTCATTATTAAGGTATGAAACTAATGCAAACAGTAGAGAAGAGGGGAGCATATATGAAGTAGTTTTGTTTTAAATTCAGATGATGGATTTAAATATTGTCACAATAAAACATAAAATGATATTTTGTCTCCTTTGAGTCCATTTGCGTGGAAGTGAGCAGTGGTGGGAGCTTTATCAGTTGTCTGTGCATCTGACTGTCACTTAATCTGCTCATTTGATTACACTTGATTATGTTTTTAATTATTTATGTATGCTTTAATCTTCCACTGCTACAATGTAAGAAGATGCAAATCTAAGAGCTTTTGGTATAAATGCCAGAACTCTACATTGTTACAATGGCTGGTTTTATTTTCTCTCCACCTTTAGAATGTCAAAAAAGCTGAAGCATAAATGAAATCTTCATCTCAGTCATGCTGGTTGTGTGATTTATAAAGTCATTTAACAAGTATGATTTAGTTGTATCTACTGAGAGATCCCCACCCTAGCCCAAAGACATTACTGTCAGCTTAAAACTCTGGCAGTATATAAACTACATGGATATAGTCACAACTTGTTGTCTCAGACCTTATTAATCCTTAAGATATTTGCATTTAAAAGCTAGTTTTGACATGGAATCCACTGTAAATCTGCACTCCCTGAATTTTCACTGACACTTCAGGGTGACATTTTGATTTTTTATTTTAAGGAAATCTCTCTTCTTGCTTAATCTCATTACCTGTTATGCAGGCATTATTTTGTCTCCTAGCAAATATGTAGCTTACTACAAATTATTGTATCATTGTTCTGCCAAAGCCATCATCCATAAGGGACTTTTCTAGTGAACCAACATCAAAATATAGACAAGATTACCATAATTTCAGAGCCTCAGGGGTCTTTTGTATTAAGCCTCTTTGTTTCACAAAGCTACCAGCATGAAGTTATGAATGATATTGAGAACTTGAAACCCTTGCAAAATAAAAATATCACTAGATTGTTTTCAGAGTAAACTTGTTGCATTGCAGCAGATAGAGGCTTCTTTGTTTCTTATTGCACTTTTTAAAAAATATTTTATGGCATTATATTTCAGCATAAAAAGATGACAATTCAGAACCACTTAAGAAGTAAGACTGATCTTGCCTCAGAAACAGTAGAAATTATAATTCCAGAAACAGCTCTTTAAGCATCCTATCTTCCCCCCCTCCAAAATGTACATACGTATGCATGTGGCTTTAAACACATCATTAATCCCAATTTCGTCATTAAGACTATTTTGTGTTTATTATTATTTTAAGCTATTTTGCTGGGTTAGGACCACAGAATAGTAACACAGTATTTCCTTCAAAGAAAACACATATTTGTTTTTCTAACTGAAAGACACAGGGGATTAGAAAATGCTTTATTTTTTTATATTTCCTCAACTGAAATTGTCATGTGGTGCTGTAAATGAAGATGAAGCATTAGTGTTTATTTAATTAATAATAATTTAAAAGTGTAGCAGTATGAGTGTTTTTTCTGTAAGGCAAGAAGAGACCCCCCAAAAAATTCAATATGTAGTAAAAGTTACCTAGGAAGAAGTTTAATAAAAGGTTAAAAATGGGACAACAGATGTGTCAGAGGTCAGTTACAGAAGATACTGACATATTTATTTCTGTTATATAAAATATTATGACCATTTGGGCTGCCAACCTGGAGATGTCAGTTAAGAAATTCAAGTATAATTGTGAGGTAAGGATTATGCCATGTGACATAAAGAAGCACTTGGTAAGCCATCAAGGTTATTAAAATATCCCCTTTAAACTCCCAGAGTTTCTCTTCCTTCAGGTTGCTGCTGTGTGAGGCTTAGCTCTCGATCATATGAAGACATCAATTTGAGCTCACATGATCAAGCTCCTCTGTCACGAGATAACAGCATATGAAAACTGAGTTGTGAAGTGATACCAAGCCAAATGCTACTCAAACAATACCCAGTCCCCTGTCTCTAATTGTGTTTGTTTTATTCCAGCTATCAGTCAGAAATTGTAAATGATGTTACATCTGCTCTGGCAATAGAGACAAATGGATTACCACAGGAATGTGTGCAGATATCTAATAGGGACTATGTGATTACTTGTAATGTAATGATTCATGTGCTATATCTTTCAGCAGCTGCTTTTTGGGAAGCAAAATCAAAATATACCATAGCTGTTCATAAGTGAAGCATAGAGAATAAGGACACAAATTTTTCAGTGTTAGACTTTATAAGAACTCACTAAATTGTGAGAAGACTGAATTAGTTTATTCAGATGTGCAAGAGTGACAGTGAAGAAAGAAGAAAGAGAGAGATCATTAATTTTTTAGCCAACAACCATTACAGTCCTCTTTTAAAGAAAGAAGGAACCAAATAAATATAAAGTGACTTTGTTTGCCACAAGAAATAATCACTTTTCCTCCAGCTATACAAATATCATGGAGTGACTGAACTGGCAAGAACATCCCAGCAATTCAAATATTTCTTTTACACCCACCCATGAAGAGGTTCTGAGTGCTGCAGAGGATGCAGCATCCACTAGACTGAAAAGTGCATGTCCAACACCAATAGCAGGCTTCTGTGCTGTGCAGAAGCACATGTGTAATTGCTTAGTAAATTCAGTATTTCACGCATAAAGACATTTTCAATTCAGATACACAGGAATTAGGCTTAATTGTCATGGTATTCTCAGTCACTGACCAAAACCTGCCTTTGTTTCATTCCACCAAAAGTAAATGTAACTTTGCAAAGGCTTCAGAATCCTCTATAATAAAAAATATTATAGTATTTAATAAGTGTTTAAAAATTAAATTTGTATTTGCTTGTACTTTATATGAAAAATAAATGCTAGAGTCATTAAAAGCCTATCATGTTTTATGTTTCTATTTTATCATTATTTGAATTAAATATGCTTATGTTTTGTCTCCAAGAAAAGAAATTGAGATAGTTTAGAGCTATATATTATGGATCTGAAAATTTATACGTCTAGCTTAGATGAAAAATCTGTCTAGCTTTTCTGCCACATATGGAAAGCAACTAGGTATTAAAATTTCAAACTTCAGTGTAGCTAATCCTTCTTCAGAAGTCATTTGCGATTAACAAATAAATAAGCCTGATTTAAAATTGTCTGAGACTATGTCTAACTTGCTGGACCTGAAACATGGTGAGAGCCAGCTTTTTAAAGGATGATCTTTTAACAAATGTAATTATTTTCTTAGCACTAAAATTACAATTTTTTAAAGAGAATTACTTGACAACAATATTAGAAATTAAAATTCCCTGAAACATATTTCTAAAACAAAATCCCAGCTATAACTCACAGCATGGATAATTGGGGCATACATAATCCAACTGATAGCTGTTCGTGAAAGGCAGCAGGTTTTAATTTCTGGAAAGTAAGTCTGGAGATGCCGAGGCTTCGAGCAATAGCATGGCTGTTTCGAAGATAATTATTGCAGCCTTACCTCGAGTGCTGTGTGCAGTTTTGCTCACAGCAATATAAGAAGGATATTAAACTATGAGAGAGTGTCCAAAGGAGGGCAATGAAGNAGACCTCAGTGCAGTTACAACTTCCTCATGAGGGGAAGAGGAGGGGCGGGCAGTGATCTCCTCTGTGGTGACAGTGACAGAACCCATGGGAATGACCTTAAGTAGTGTCGGGGATGCTTAGGCTGGATATCAGGAAAAGGTTCTTCACCCAGAGATTGGTTGGGCACTGGAGCAGGGTCCCCTGTGTAACTACAATGTAACTTTTGGGGATGGTGCTGTGCAGGGTGAGGAGTTGAACTTAATGATCCTTGTAGGTCCCTTCCAGCTCAGCTTATTCTGTGATTCTGTGACAAAATCTTTCCTGGATTCATTAAGGGTTGTTGTTTTACTGTGGTTCTTTGTGGTTCATTGTGGTTATGTGACTCCTTGGACCAAGATTGCACTGTAATCAGTTCCCTGTCCATGAGGGAAACAGCAATATATTTTTGTAGGGAGACACTTGGTTTTCAGTTGAAAAACATTATGCAAATGTACAGTATCTATTAATAACTGTTTAATTGCAAACTGATTCAACACATCTACAAAATAGACTCGTATTGATTTTACAGTTTTCTCAGCAAACCCAAAATATATCATTCCCAGAAAAGACATCAACCTTGGAGAATTTTGGAAGAGTGAAGCAGATGTACCCTCCTAATCTGGTAAAGCTGCATGTATCTCAGCAGGAATATTCATAGAGGAATGTTACACTCGCTCTGTAGTGAAGAGCATCATCCCACAGCATTAATAATCTTCAAGGATATGTAACATGCTCTCTCTGGAGATACGTGCTTTGTGCAATATCTGACAGACAGACACACAGAGAAGAAGCCATGAAAGTTATACAGTCTGGTTTTATGTGATAGAAAGTTAATTTTGTTTATTGGTCTGCTCTTTGAATATTATGACTCATTAAGAGGAGAGGAAAAGAAGACATCTTGGAGTGGGAGATGATTACTCCTCTTAGAAGTTGTCAAGTATGTTGAAAGGAGGGACTGCTCCTAAGCTTCAAGATGGGACAATCAAGTGAGGAGACACTGGAGTCTCAGACAGGATGGAATATG
Organism: Erpornis zantholeuca; assembly: GCA_013400515.1. Taxonomy (NCBI): domain Eukaryota; kingdom Metazoa; phylum Chordata; class Aves; order Passeriformes; family Timaliidae; genus Erpornis; species Erpornis zantholeuca. The sequence continues at coordinate 19,487 of VZTN01012512.1, forward strand.
GAGCATTATGTTTCCAAAAGAATGGAGAACCTGAGGGGATACAATAGTTTCCTGCAAATTAATAAACCACTGAGTTGACTTCGGATAAGCTTAGCTGAAAGGATATGCTTAAAAGAACACAGATTAGTTCATGGTCCCTTTTTATTTCTATTTCTTTTTACCTAAGAATTTTTAATTTTCTATTCTGAAGAAAGTTAGTTCTTCTGGTTAATAGCCTAATAAAAATGGTGGGTTGTTTGATTTAGTCTGTCTACCTTGGAGACTTCAGAGATAAGGAAAAGAATGAGGCAATTCACTTCAGGCTCTTTGTAATTCTAGGTCCCACCATATTCTGCATTGTTGAAGATGATTGTCCACTCTCCCCATGAATTTCTTTATTTGTAATATTTCCGACAAAGCTGTCTTTTGAATTGTAAGCTCAAGTCGCTATTTTTCAGTGAATGTGAAATGTAGAATATGAAAATCCCCCCAAATTCTGTTGTTATCAGTTCCTTAACAGTTGGAAATCAGATTTTAAAAGTTGACATGTACTATGAAAAAAATTTGCCCAGTTTATTTTTTATCTGACTCTGATTTTCAGAAAAATGGCTCAGTGAGATTCTAAACTTGTTCTGCTCTTTTTATCCACAGTAAATTTAGATGCTATCCAGCATAAATAAATGTGGGTAAAATATGGCCTCCAGTAAATCTTTGTAGGATTTGTTTGCTTTTACTGTTACTAATTCTGATCTTCCTGTTGCAGTTAAACACTTAAATTCAGGACACTTTTGTTGGTTTGAGGTTTCTTTTTGTTGGTGCTGGTTTTTTGTTTGGGTTTTTTTTAAATTTCATAATCTTATAAGATGGTATATAATTCATTTCTTCTATTTCATCTTCTTCCACTAGAATATTGAGCATCCTCTTGCTATCTTACCTCTCTTTTCATGTATTCAATAAATTTAGTTAATTTTCCATAAATGCAAATTTGTAGATGTTCACACATGCATTTCTTGAGCACTCAAGCTGCCTAGACTTGAAACTATAGATTAGACATTCTTTTCCAAGTTTACTTGGTGATACACACTTCAATCCAAAACACTACACCTTTGAAGAGATCAGCTTCAGAGACTTGTTTCTGCCAATTTCAGGTCTGAGCCATAAACAAAGGTTCAATTTGTAGCTAAATTCCTTTCTGCATTTCACTGCTTAACATGCACAGAGCTTCTCTCATGATTTAAGTGAAATAAAAGTCTGAGGTGAGCTTCAGCCTAGCTGTTCTTCCTATTCTTAGGATAAATGTTCAAACAAGTAGGGATGAAAAATTTCCATTGTGGTTGTCCCACCTTACTGTGCTACACACAAAGGAAGAACTGACAGTAGAATATGTAGGCTCCATTTCTGTTAGAAATTAAGTCTATCAGACAGACAGTCATTATAAAATTTTCTAATTTGTGAAGAGAGTTTTGTTACCCCTGCTATGATTCCTAAGAGGATTTCAATGTCTACTAAGCATTTTGTGACTTTTTTTTTTCTAGAAAGCTATTTCTTATGTCTTTTTTCAAAAAGTAAGCTTATTTTACATTAGAAAATTCACTACATCATCTTGTTCTGATCAAAAGGATATTCTGTGAAAGGTCACAGAGTCTTGAACAGCTTTCATCTGGTAGTATGAATTAATATTTTCCTGATCATGCAACACTTCATATTACTCCTGCCTGGCAAGATGGAACAAGTGTCCAAGGTTCTACAGTAAAAGATGATGTAAGATTTTTCCTTTGAGGAGACAGGCATTTTCTAAAGTACCATTTTAATATTTATTTTTACTATTGAGAAATATGTGAATGTTTTGGTAGGCAATTTGGCTGCTATGTTATGTGCGGAAGCAAGTATTTATTGAGGTTGCTGTGTATCCAATAACTGGAAATTATGACAGCAACAATTTTTTTTGGTGTCTTTTACTCCTTCTAAATCTATTTATTCTTGTTACGTTTCTTTAAACCACTAACAAATCCCCTGCCACTTCAACACTTTTCCTGAAGTGAGCTAAACATAGATGAAGCATGACATACAATAAAACTAGAGAATGTATTTGACCTTTTTTTGGTAAGAAATTGAGAAAAACCTCTGCTGTGGAAGGTATCTACATACCCAGGGAGTATTCACCTCACCATGACCCAGACACTGTTATTTTCAATTGTGGAAGAATATGTCATCCCAATGCCTAGGAAAACTTCAAGTTTTCAGTACAACTTAGTCAAGCAGAATACAAAGTATTTTTGAGAATTAAAGTCCCACTATATCGATTCCACAAGCTCACTAGAACAGGAGAGGTTACCATTCTTCCTATGTTGTTAAATATGTTCTTACTCAGCTTTCCTTTACACAAAAGAGATGGCACTTAGGCATAATTGCTACACTCTTCTGGAAAAAGATAATTTTGAAAGTCTTAAAACAATGGAGAAATACCTGGTGGAGGGAAGTGAAGGTGCAGTTGGAACTGGTACCAAAAACATCATGAAATGAGGAGCCTGTAAGATTTCTTTTTTCCAGATTTTAAACACAGCTGGATAAATAAAGAAAATATGCCCTATATGAGTAGACACATATGTGAAGTCTTTCATTTTTCAAATCCTGGCAAAACATGTCACACAATAATTATGTACTGGCAGACTCTCATGATACATTTGGTAGACATGTATGTCCTAAAAATGGACATAATTAGATTTACAATCATTGCAACCAGGTATCCAAAGGAACCTTTATAAAATACAGAAGGATTCATGTTTCCAAAGTTTTGAGGATCAAATAATGGAAGAATTATTCTTTACTCTAGTCTGGCTGAGAGGGCCCAATCTAAGATAGGCAGCAACATGATAATTTTCTGGGTGGCAAGAAGGAAACTTGACGATTATTGTGCCCTAAGGACTCCACAGACAACCTTTTTTGCCGGGAGAAGAACAAGGAGAATTTTAGGATAGAGGCAGTTTCTTATTCAAAATGGACAGGACAGATCTTTTCACTGCTTGATCTTGTTAGAATCCTGGGTATGGCCTTTGGTGCACTGTGGGGTTATGCGACAGGTGCATGCTATTGTGTGATGGAGAAGAGTATGGGACGTAAGATCACTGCTGGCTTTTGATGTGCCTTTTGGCATATTCCCTGCTGATTTTGCAAATATAGATGTTGTAGCTGGTGGTTTAAGGACAAGGGGGATAAGAGTATGTAGCCTCTCTCTACAGGAGCTACTGTACCAAACCTACTTGCCAGTCCTGTGCTTTCTGAGGGTGACTGAGTCAACTTGTTTCTCCAGGGCTCTGCCTCACCTCTATGACTCCCCCTTCTCCTCACTACTAGCTTCACCACAACCATCATTAATTTCTTAAATTTGTTCTTTAAATAAACCCAAACACTTCTGAGAAGATTCAGCCTGGTCCCAGCACACCCACTGCCCCCAGAGCCAGACCTGCATAGCAGCTCTGTGTTGCAGGGACAGGGCAATGGGGAGCTGAGAAGCCACACAGTCACCTTCCCCTCTGCAAGCAGCTGTAGGCCCAGCCTCCTGCTAGAGGGTCATGGACCCTCTCTTTCCTGCCAAGAATTTGGGATCTGCTGGTAAAACAACTACCATCACTCACATGAGTGCAATGTTCAGTGAGAGAAGTTTGGCTTATTCTGTTTTGCTCTTTACAATGAGTCTTTCTTCTGCCCTTTTTTAAAACGTTCTGAGAATAATGAACAATTTTCAAAGCCAGTTTTGTTTTCGACTTGTAAATAAAATGGTAAGCAGAGGAAGTAAGCCACGTTAGCCAGAGTGAAGGAAAAGGTAATTCAGAAGTTATAAGGAGAGCTCTTTCTTCACCTGCAGTGCAAAGTCCAGTCTGCCATTTAGGAAGGGTGGGGTTTCACATGCTGGCTACATGTAGGAATTGTATGGTATAATTTCTAAATGTGCCTTCATTAAAACTTTCCTGGATGGGGATTAAGGGAGCGTAATTTGTCAGTGAACCAGAAACCAGTGCAGGAGTTGTGGTTCAAGCTGATAAGGCCTTGGAGGAAATTCCCTCCAACTGTTAGAAAACTGCAAAGTGGAAACCCAAAGTATGACTGCTTTAGCTGATAAGAGAAAAATAAAATTATCTTGAACTAAAGAGGCATTTTTTTTCATTTTCTTCATTAGATTTATCAAAAGAAAAAATATTGATACATTTTATCGTTAAGATGAGGGTTAAATATATGCAAAACCTTTTTTTTTTTCGTTCATGCCATCTATATTAATGGACTTCTTAGATTATAAAGTATGACGTGACTAAATTGGTAAGTAGTGTAAGTTGAGGTAGCATAAGTAAGTTTACAATTTGCCTCTCATTCCTTTTAGGTTTCTACTTAAAATGACTGCAAAATTCTCAACTGATGTTAATATGACCCTTCATCTGAAATAGAATTAATAAGCACTTTGGTTTTATCAGCTGTGTTGTAGTTTGCAGTGCTTGAAAGACATGGTGAAAGAGTTTAATCAGAATGAGTAACAGCATTCCATTCAACTTCTGTAGTCTAATTATCCAATTTTCACTTATTTCATACCTGTGCAATGCCTGCTGAAGGACTGAGGGAAAGGTTATCTTAGACTGTAAAACTTATGTTACTGTGTGTTTATGCTTGCTTAAATTATGAGAAGGGCAGTAGAAGTGAAGGCTCTACTTTGCTCTTATGAAAACTCCTAAGTGCTTTACTATTTGCTTGTGCGATAGTTTTATAAACATTTGCTTTCAAAACTTACAGATTCTGGTTGATGATTTAAAATTGTCACTTGGCACACTGCTGCATCATAAAATGTCTTTTCATTCATCTGTTCATCACAGGTCAGGAGGCTGGAACAGCAGCAGTCATTTGTACTTGTTCACTCAACTAAGTGAATTGCCTTGGGCGATGGGTTTGCTCATCCTGGGAGATGAAATTTCTTCCTTTTCTCTGAAACAAGAGAGAAGTGTTCAGGGTAAGAAGAGATCTTACCACAGATGACAAAGGATCACTGGAAGTAAGAGTGGATATGCAGGGAGGGCAAAGGGAAGACCAAGACATTGAAAAGAAGGACAATATGCTCTAATAGCAGAATTAAACAAAGCAGAAAGTACAAACTGTGCACATCCTCCCTATGTGATGACAGGAAGATATGGTGAGTTCTCCGTGACAAAGGCTAGAGCACAAATGTAGTTTATTTTCATATATACATGTATTTTACCTGCTTTCTATTTCACGCAAATAGCTATAATGTGTTCCCTGCTGCTTCTCAGACATGCAGCTTCAAAAAATTTTAATTGTGAAACAAAAGACTCACACCTTCAGTGGTATTTTAGAAAGACTATATTTAAGCTTTGGGTGGAGACAGGTGGAGGTTTTGTCTGAAGGATCAGTACTGACTGAAAGTATGTGCCTGGAGCATGGGTATGAGCTTTCAAGACTGAATGTAGGCGAAGAGTTTTAATCTCAAGTATGTGCCTCTGGCAGTGTCTCAGATATGAGGACAGAATGCTGCTGGACTTCTGTTCAGAGCTGTGGTATTCACACAGCCAGAGCCTCTGACAAAGGCTTATTCCATGTCCAAGGTCAGATGGGACTCTGCAATGCTACCCTTTGGTACCTGTAATCAATCAGTCGTCTTGGCACTCCCTAGCCATTAGGAACCTGCATTGATAATGAGGCCAGATGTCTTGATTCTGCATTTAGGAATGAAGCACATTTTAGCATTTTGTCTAAAACATACCAGCAATAGTATACAGTTAAAAGTTATCCCTAAAGACAGGGCAGGACAGGAGAAAGGAAAGGAAAGGAAAGGAAAGGAAAGGAAAGGAAAGGAAAGGAAAGGAAAGGAAAGGAAAGGAAAGGAAAGGAAAGGAAAGGAATGACA
>VZTN01012519.1:264-15462 GCA_013400515.1 Erpornis zantholeuca
TACACAGCACATATACAATCCACACAAATACAATCCACACTGATTTTATCTATTTGGTTAAGTAATTCTCAATGCCTTTGATACCTGAATTTATGTAAGACACTAAGGCTTATGGAAACAAGAAGTAGTGACATGTTTAATGAACAAATTTGTGTGGATTTGCTTGAATGCAAAACAACTGCAGAGTCATTGCTCAGCCATGCTGTGGTCTGACACATGCTCTACTGCATGTTTGTCAAGCTACACTAAAGAAAGCAGAATACGATGACAACATTATATTTTATGCTATTTGGTGTCCACTTGAGAGACAACAACACAAGGATCTCATAGTGGAGGTATCATTAATTAAATAGCAGCCTTTTTCTTTACGTTTTTGTAAATGTATGTTTGATTTTACAGGTCTAAAGCCCCTCAGTTCACATTTAAGCATCAGAAATATTGCTATGAATTTTACTATGTTCTAATGAAATTATAAATGTTTTAACAGATATCCAGAGTTTAGAGAAATATTTGCTGTATGCCATATATATTTCTACAACCATTAGGTTCTACCCATCTCAGTTTATTTCAAATTGCTATCCAACTGATACACCCCACAGGCAACACTTCTATAAGATGATCTTAATTACCATGTGTACTGATTATAATGTCATTCAGAAATAGATCACAATCCATCTTCCTATCATATTTAATGGATTTCTAGAAAACAGCCTATACAGAACAGGTGATGAATTATACTAATGCCCTGCAAAGCCTTTTCAGTTAAAGTTCTGTCATATTTCCATTATAAAATGTCTTCACTTTCTACCTGCATCAGGCATAAATTATTAGACCTGTAATTTGTGAATGTTAGCTTTTAAATAATAAGCACCTAGAACATCATGAGATATAGTAACAAGCAGTATTAATGTGAGAAGGATGAATTTTAAAACTCCTCAAAAGAACTACTAGCTCCTGACCTAATCTTTAAGCTGTCAGTCCCAAATACTTACAGGAACATATAATTTTCAAGAACTACCTCCATCTTGATGCTGACATTCTTTAGATTGACTAAACATCTTTCCATCTTTATTGCATAACAATTTTTTCCTGGTTTTGATGTAAGGAGATTAATGCATTCAAATACGGGACTGAAGCTAGGCTGAGGTTCTACACCTAGGGGATTCTGCAGAAATTGAATAACATCAGATAGAAGTCCCATTATTGCTAAAGAATCTGCAATTTTTGACATTTTGGGATATAGACATCCCTTAAAGAAGCTGAGGCCAGACATACTTACCTCATTTGTCAGCATACTCATGGGAAAGAAAACTAAAGTTTACAAAAAATTCCAGTAACTTGTAACATTAAATTTTAGTGAAAGAATCAAAAGGGAGATAAACTGAAACAATTCAAACAAGATGCCAACTACTATAGTTTACTATCACCGACTTAGCCTTAGGACACTTAAGAACTTGTCTTGAATTCTGGCATTTATATATCATGGGATTAAGTCAGTTGAGGATTCTCTATTTGAATCTCAAATCTTGGTGAATTAATACACAATAAAAAGGTCATGTTAACACTTCTAGCTCAGCTGGCCTAGTTACCACATATCCCTTGCAAAACAGGTTATACATGGTGCAGTTAGAAACACATGAAAATACTACATCTTTGTTAAAAGCAGGGTTAATTTTTACAGAACAAGATGCTGGAAGAAAGTACTAGGATGCTAACATACTAAAGAACAAAAGTAACATTTCTACTTCAGTTTAGGTCCTATCCTAAGATATGACTGCTCTGTCACTGAAATAGTCCCAACCAAAACAGATATGTGGTAAGCACTGGTAAATTAATCTTAAATATTCAGTGTAATATATTGGAGATTATACAATTACTGTTAGTTGAGACAGTATTTAACACATAGAGGGTTTAAACCAGGATATGAAAAGTTTTAACTTCTCTCTCACTATACTGCCCTTCCTCCTTCATCCTAGAAAGATAATCAACCATGGAAGTAGAACAAATTAACTTTATTATGGAACCAGAACAAATTAACATGAAGAATATTATAACTCACTGTATCATTACAGCAGGGGTACAAACCAATTCCTTCTCAAGCAGTTTTGCAAATGTCAGGTTTCTTGTTAACCACTTGGGCAATTTTAAATCAAAAGTGTCAAAAAGGAAATTACTAAAAAATAAACCATTGCACCCCAGTTTCACATGAAACTAGGTCTATCCATGTGAATCAGGTTTATCACAAATTCTTGTGACAGTACAAAGATAACTGATAAACTTCAGCGACCAAACTAATTGAAAAAAAGATGTTTCAGTCTTTTGATCAGATTTCTGTTTTTGAAAGATTGCTACACACCTCTGTAGCTGATATGTACGGGTGTTTAGGGATGATGAGCCATTTGCTTTTGGCATCAGGCTGTAATGGCACATTGCCAGCTGTCTCAAGAGAAAACTAAAAATCCAGTACAGGAGGTACAGACGGTGTAGCTATTCTTGGGTTACCTTGGAGAACAGTCTGACTGCTCTGAAGTCATGTCATTCCTTGATAAGTTTCAGACTGTCCTAGCAAACATCACAGTTTTGTCTCTGGAGCTTTCTTCCTTTTCACATTACCAATAACACACTGTTGTGGTAAACAGCACTATGTAATGTGTTATCTTTTATTGACATACCATCAGCTTCTTCAGGTTTATAGACAACCAGTTGGTATTATACATTATTTCTTCACTTCAAAAAAGCAGACTGCTAGCAAGGTTAAAGTGTCTAAGGTATTATTAAAAAACCTATACGGTATGTGCACATCACTCCTATTTCCATAGAAGGAAACCCCAAGAAAATGAACTGCACTGAGGATAAGTATGGACAGCCTGTATCATTACAACCTATACCACTGACAGCAATAACATTAGCAGTTCAAGCAAAGTTGCTGGTAGAGCTAGCCAAAACACAAAACTAACACATGCAAAATCTACTAGAATCAGAATAGACAGGATGCTGCCTACAGAACCCATAGATAAGCTTTTACAATAACTTCTGGTGCCAAGCAGCTACCTGTGTACAGTTAAGTTATGCATTGTATTTGTTTGCTCATAAGCTGCATATTTAAGTATTTCTCTTGCTTCCTAGTTCTTTTAGCATAGTCTCTTAATCTTTCCCCACAGCAAGAAACCAATATAAGTAGTTATATAAGAATATATATAAGTAGTATATACATATAAGTAGTATATGTATATACATATAGTATATAAGTAGTATTCACAACAATGATTTTGATATTTTCCAATATATCCTACAGGAGAAAATAAAAAAAAAAATATCTCAAATGGAGGAATACTTAAATAAATGGTCTGCATGGGACACAACCAGTATAAAAGGAAATGATTAGTGGGATGGGTTGGTTGCTTGGTTAAAGATGATACACACAGACAAAAAAAGGATAATTTTAGCTTGTATAAAGACACATGGGTAGAGGTATGTGTGCATGTGCACACAGGACAAACTTGCTGTAAAAACAGGGACATAGCTGTAAGAACAAATTTTAAGATGCTGCAGAAAGCAAGCCATGGGGTAACTGCATGCAGTGTGCATGCCTGCATGGGTAGGAGGGGACAGGATTACCTAGTCCATATAGATTTTCCTTCTAACAATGTTTTTAGACATTATTTGTAAAGCATAATGTTACCTTAACATCTTTGCAAAGCTGTATTCCAGTTATGACTGCCACAATAAAATACCTACATATAAATATTATGAACAGAGTACATTTATGGAGAATATTTGGTAAGATCTGCATTGAAAACTCTATAACTTGTTGAAAATATCCTCCACTATAAAAAAACCCAACCTGTCACACAACAAAACCAATATTCAATGAAATAAAAAACAAGATACAAAACTAACGTGTCTTCTACTGAGTTCAAGGCATCTAAGCTCAGATGTCTATATTTTTATCCTTGCCTATTAACTCAGTTTCCTTGTATCTCAGATTACATCATTACTTGAAAACATACCCGTCAATAATTGCTCTAGTCCACACACTACATTTCTTTGCTTTCTGACCCAAGAACTAAATGCTTCTATTAACTGCCCAGTGTTTGGGCTGCATTTTATAATAACAACATTTATAATGTGAAAAAAAGTCATGAGGAGACATATCATATGGAGCTTTGAACATAACTTGTTCTGGTATACTTACTTTAGTGCTACTAAAAAACAACACCAATAAATAAAGAAGCACCACACATAACTAGTAATATTCTTACATGTAGCAAACAGAAGCATTAATTTCAGATAGTAGTTAAATTGTATGTAAACCTATTTCTTTTTGTTACTTCACTATTTTCCTGAACAGGGATGCTCCCCTGAACTCCGTCTGAAGTAAACAAATGTAGGACTGTTAATGTTGGTTTGTGAACACAGTCCATGAAGACATTTAGCTTTAATACATTTTTTTCAACTGCTAAAAAATCCTGAAAACAGCTTGTTTTCTTCAATGCCAGATAAATTGCTACCTCAGTATAGATCATTTATTTGCAAGAAAAATGTTTCCTGCAATACTAGAAAATGGTCTTTTTCCTTGCTAGTTCAACAAACACTTTTCTACTTCTCTAAATCATAAGGTAGAAATCTGCTGAAGAATCACTGCATGTCTGGAAAAATGTTCCATTCATTGAAGTCTCGTCACAATTACCAGACTGCTTATTCGATAATATCATCATCCCAATTTTTCAATTTAATATATCTGAATTCCCTGGAGACTATAAGATATTAAGGTGATGAAATCAAAACGCTGCTGGTCAGTTAAGTCACAATTCCATTTTAAAGCTTTGTTTAGGCTTTACCCTAGCATATGTTGTGAAAGGTGATTGCAAAAAAAAAGACCATCAATGATAAAATTATTTTAAAAAATTCTTTTAGGCAACTGAAATAAAAAACTTAGAAAAATGTTTCATACTCGATCAACTGTATTCTTTTGTATCCTCTCTTCCAATCTTCCTGTTAAACAGAAACATAAACCAGAAACATTCCCTTAAAAAATACTGTGAGTCAAACCTATAGAAGACTCATTATGTGTTATGACCAAGAGATTATATTAAATAGTTTCATTACATAGAAAAAAAGGTCAGGCTGTTTCTTTGCACATGGTCCATGATATAGTATTGATGCAGAAGGTGTAGGATAGCTCTACAATTCTTCTGGTTTGCCTACCTAGGAAAGTTATTTAGAATTACTAAATTCATACCCTCAAAATAATTGAGGGTATGAATTTAGTAATTGTACTTTATACTTCATTAACTCCTTGAGTAGACAATTACCCTGCATCTCCAAGTGTGCATAACCAGTCTTGTCCCACACATGGAGAACATAAAGCATTTAAAGGTCCTTGAATAGCACATGGAAAATACTAGTAACACCAAAAGACATATACTTTCTATTATGTAAGTTACAAGAGATATAAATAACCCCAAACACTGAACTTTTATTCTCTTTCTTTTAACCAGAAAGAAGTACAATAAAATGAAAAGTGACAGCTGTCAATTTTGTAATCTGCTTTTCCTAGCAGGTAACATGAATGGAAAGACAATTCAAAAGCAGCAAAGTAAGGCAGATCATAGAATCACAGAACAGCTTGGTTTGGAAGGAAACTTAAAGATCAAATCATTCATACACTGGATTCCCATAGACAGGGACATCTTCCACTAGACCAGATGTCTAAAGGCCCCATCCAACCCAGCCTTGAGAACTTCCAAGGATGGGGAAACCACAACTTCCCTGGCCAACCTGTGTCAGGGCCTCTCCAAGCTTCCAGTAAAGAATTTCTTCCTAATACATAATCTTAAACCCATTCTCTTTCACTTTAAAACCATTAGTCCTTGTTTTATCACTGCATGCCCTTGCAAAACTCCCTCTGTTGCTCTCTTGTAGCCTCCCTTTAGGTAATGAAAGGCCTCTATAAGACTGAACAACCCCAGCACTCCCAGGTGATCTCCACAGGAGAGGTGTTCAGACTGAATATCTTCATGGCTTCTTCTATGCTCCAACAAGTCTCCATCCTTCTCAGTTTGGGGGTCCCAGAGCTGGAGGCAGCTCTACAGGTGGGGTCTCACCAGAGTGGGCCAGAGGGGCAGAATCCCCTCCCTCCCCTGCTGCCCATGGGGCTTTGGATGCAGCCCAACGGGGCCATGAGCCCCGCTGCCCCGTTCATGTTCAGCTCCTCATCCACCAACACCCCAAGTCCTTCTTCCCAGAGCTGCTCCCAATCCATTCTCTGCCCAGACTGTGTTTCTACTTGGAACTGCCCTGACCCAGGTGCAGGACCTTGCCCTTGGCCCTGCTGAACTTTGTGAGATTCACACAGGCCCCTCTCAGGCCTGTCAAGGTCCCTCTGGGTGCCATCCCTTCCCTCCAGTGTGTCCACCATGCCTCACAGCTTGGTGTTGTCAGCATATTTGCTGAGGCTGCTCTGATGCCACTGTCCATGTCAGTGACAAAGTGTTCAAGTGCTGGTCCCAACACCCACCCCTGATGACCACCAGGTCTCCCATCTGGACATTGAGCCATTGACCACAACCCTTTAAGTGCAACTGTCCAGACAATTCTTTATTCCCCAAGTCGTCCATCCATCAAATCCAGATGTTACTAGCACTATTTAATTTTTTCAATCATGTAATATATTCTATATCTCCTCCTCCTCCCTTCCCTCCTCCATCATTCTTTAAATACCTCTTTCTCTTTCAAAAGTTTTCTCTCAGTTTCTGCTCTTATTTCTGCATAGGACTTGATCACACACTTCTGACCTGCTCTGGTACATAAAGCCAAAAATCACTCTCAACAGAGAAAAAAACCAAATTTCGTCTTTCGTAAGCTCCAGCAGACAATTATTTTGCATGTCAAACCATGCACAATTTGTCCTTCCTTCCAGAGGCAATAAATGAGCAATCTAGGAAATGGCATTACATGAAGAGAAAAGGCAAAGCAGGAATCAAACATGCAGCAACAGCGGGCAGAAATAAAAACCTGACTAAAAAACACTCAGTGCAAGAATAAAAGACTAAAAACAGAAAAATGTTTTACTTTATAGAGACAACCATGAAATCATGGCAGGCAGGCTTGGATTTTTATTCCAAGGCAGAGGGACTTCAAAACTGTGCTACCACTGCAATTTAGAAGAAGATATAAAGATCCGAAGAAGATGAATTTTTCAGGTTCTTCCAATCCCATCACTTAAAGCAATCTTACCTTTCAAGTGCAAATATCACAAGAACTCATTTCATCATTGATTTTGTTATAAGTTTGCAGGAAGCCAAAAAATTGCAAAAAGGAGGCATCTTGGACTGATAATTAATGCAGAACTTTGCATGAAATACCAGATGTCAGTTTTCAAGACAATAGAGAAACACTTAGGCAGGATGAATGACTGCTTTTGTGCTTGCATAGTGAAGCCAATGTCTGCAACTATGAAAATAGGGTTTTTCATGTACAAAATACCATGGTATTTCTCGTGAAAACTGTCTGCTTCTTTTTATCATATGTCCTAATGCTTACTTATTTTGCTGGCTGAGAGGGATTTGATAAGCTTCAAATGATTCTAGTCATCTATGATATCCAAACCCAAAACTTCAGGAAGCCAATTTCTACAAAGCAGAAAAAATAAATCCCTCTCTCTGCTGCTCCTATTTTTCAGTCCTTTCCTGGTGACTTCTCTCTGACTAATGCATTTGCAAAGCTTCTTACATTAGGCTGTGTCCATTTTTCTTTCTGAAGTGGTGACTCTGCAGGTCAGCCTGCCTAATTTGGAGTCCAAAGCAGACATGTATTCTGTGCATAATTTTCCCTGTTTATTTGCTGCCAGGCAGTTTGAGGCTTACCTGTGCCTAGAGGACAGAAAAGATGTCTCCTGGACCCTGACAGACAGGGAATTATTTCCCAGGGTCCTTTAAATGGAGAGTTTTTCCTCATATTTCACATCTTCCTATAACAAGTTTTTCCATGTTCATGAATCAAATTAGGAAGGAGATTTTTGTTCTCTATTTTAAATATTAGAGTAACAGATCAATTTGTGAGCTTTCTGGATCACATAATTTTTATGTTCATTTTTTATTTTTTAATCTTCATTTATGCTTTAAAATGTCACTCTGACTACTTATACTTTATAGAAACAATCCATACTTTCATAATTATATAAAATAGCTCCAAGTATATTATGTATCCCTACCACAAATGCAGTTATTTTTCCCACCTAACTTAGTTTTATGTAATTTTAGCCTATGCTTTCTTCAGTAAGAACAATGAATTGGTGCCAAAGATTCTAGACAGAGCAACAAATATTTTGTCAATCAATATTGGTCTCTTGGTACTCAAACACTATTTGGATAGACAGAAGCGTTTTAAAATGTCTGCTAGCTAATTCCACTTTTAAATTGACAACTGTGATACTTAGAAGAAGCTCACAAAAACAGCTTTTAAATACTGTATGACACATACAATATTTCTGAAATCTTCTTAAAAGCTGGATGCCCAAGAGTTTATACAGAACCCTTAAGTACTGCATCTAATTTTAATCAGCTTACCAATTTTGTAGTCACTACATTCACACGTAAATATATAAGATACATCTCCTCACCTGTTATTCTTTTGTTGTTTGCAAACAGAAGCAAACCCCAGCTTCAGATGCATTCTGTCCTCATTACCATAGCTGAAATGTTTTGCTTGTTTTTACTCTAAGAAGTAAAGTGGTAAACAGGCACTTGGAAAAGGTAAATATGAGTACCAAATACTGAAAGCTAAATTAGACATGTACTTGGAGCTGGAAAAAACAACTTAGTTTTTTAAGTTTCTTTCACATCATAAAGAAGCCACTTTTGAATAGGGATTTGTTTTTCTTAAGAATAAATTAAAACTGAGAGCACAGGGCATATCTGAAGAACAAGGGGATTAAATCTACAAAAGCTAAGACAATTTCCTGCAAATATTCAGGTAACAATGACAAACTACAGAAACGGTAATGTGGAAACAGCAACACCAAAACCAACAAAGAACTCTTCTATGTACTTGCTAAACAAGAATGTGTGGTAAAGATGTTTGTAATTCCACTGTAAATGGAAAATAGAGATGGATGTTTTATTAAAGCTCCCAATCTCAGAATATAAAGACAATAGAAATTCTTCATATCTGGGCACACGAAATTACCTATTAAGACTACTAGAATAATTTAGGTTGGAAAGTCCAAACAATTAACCCGTTGCTGTCAGGTCCACCATTAATCCACGTCCCTGAGTGCCACATCTACATGTCCTTTAAATACCACCACTGCTCTGGGCAGCCTGTTCCAGTACTTGACAACACTTCTGGCGAAGAAATTCTTCCCAAGTTCAAATCTAAACCTCCTGTGGCTCAACTCAACACAGTTTCCTGTTGTTTTACCAGGGAAAACACCTGACCCTCACCTGGTTACAACTTCCTCTCTTCCCCCACCGCCCTCTTTCTCCATAATGTCCCCAGCTCTTAATGTCCCCAGCCCTCTCGGCTGCTCCTCAAGAGACTTGTGCTCCAGACCCTTTCCCAGCTCTGTTCCTTCTCCGGCCACCCTCCAGCCCCTTAAATGTCCTTCCTGAATTGTAGGGCCCAGAACTGGACACAAAATTCAATATGTGCCCTCACCAGTGCCCAGCACAGGGGGAGGGTCACTACCCTGCTCCTGCTGCCCCACTATTGCTGCCCCAGGCCAGGTGCCCTTGGCCTTCTGGGCCACCAGGGCACAGCTGGCTCATGTTCAGCTGCCAGCAGCCCCAGGCCCTTTTCCACCAGGCAGCTTTCCAGCCACTGCCCCAGCCTGCAGCACTGCAGGGGTTGTTGTGAACCAAGGGCAGGACCCTGCACTTGGCCTTGTTGAACCTTACTCCTTTGGCCTTGGACCATGGGTCCAGTCTGTTATGGTCCCTTTGCAGAACCTTCCTGCCCTCCAACAGATCACCACTCTGACTGAGAGCGTGTCTGATTTCCTTGTCCAGATCACTGATAAAGATATTAAGCAGGAGGGACCCCAATATGGAGCAAATCTAAAGGGCAAGTGTAGCTAAAGACAATGTGAATGTAAATGGTTGACTTTACAACAGCAATGAAGAATGAAAAATATCAAAGACAATTGCCTTTGTGTAAATTTCTGACACCAATATCCCACCATTTCATGACAATTCACCTCCTGGCAGTATTTGTAAGATGTTCCAGGGCTTCTTAACATAGATCTGATTCTCTGAAACCTTTCTCCTAATTGACTAGAAACACTGATCACCTAAAGCATGTAATAAAAAGAAAAGCTTTGGAATATATGTTTCATTGTCACAAATTGATGACATTTTCTAGTACTCATTCTTCATCTGGAAAATAAAGAATTTAATTGTAATAGAGATAAGGTTCATGTAAATGTTTAAATTTGGGGGTGAGAGGGGGTATTTACAAAAGCATTCTTCCACACAATGTTACGGTAGGAGCAGAGAAGCTGAATGGTATGGGAATGAACATTCCTGCACAGGGAACAAGAAGGGTAAGTGTACATGCCTGTTGTGTGTATTCTTTTCCCCAAGCAAACGGGTGGCCTGGGCAACCCCTAACCCCTCTGAAGACCCCCTCTCAGCTCAGAGCATTACATTCCTTCCAGTCTAAAATCCATACCTGCTATTTCTCCTTTCCCTAGATAAAATTATCTATGCTTTAATTTGTGAATACTTTGTAGCCCAGGGATGCCCTATTCTGCAACTTTTTTGAGTGCCTGACCTCAGAGCTCCCCATGTCACAGCCCTTGCTGGAATGACATCCTAACTCCATGTGGGCCAATCAAACTGGGGGAGTGATCAAACCCTAGACCCCTCTTCTGCTTTATTCCCAGGGGCCATCAGCACCTATTACTAGGTGAGCCTGCTGTGTTGCTTGGGCTCTCTGAGAAAAAGTGGTTTACTTATTAACATTGGAAGAAATTGAAAATACCTGTACTGCACTTATGAAAAGATTAGGAAAGAGAGAAGAGGCCAGGTGTAGGTACAAAGGCATTTACAGTAGCACTCCTCATACAAAGTGACTGAAATTCAGCAATACATATCCAAAATTCGCAATGGCCAGAGTTAACACTTGAATTTTTCTTTTTTTCTCCAAGCATTCTGGAACGTAACAGTGAAGGCTGCTGTCTCCAAAACCGATCAAGGTTGCCTTGAGACAATCAAAAGAGTTGAAGGGTACTATATAAACACTGTATCTGGCATTGCAGAATCTGAAAATGTTTTACATAATCAATTAGAACTTTGAAAAGAAGAGAGAAAACATTTTCTGAGTTCCTAAACTCATCAAGGTTCCAGCTGACAGCAAAAATTCCAAGGATTTTTTCCCTAAACCATAGCTGCATGTTATTGCTGTGACTGATTGGTTTTATTTTGAATTCTTTTGCTTTTATTCTCATACATCTAAAGCTGCTTTTATACCCTATGTGATATCATCAGATCTTCAAGATTTAAAGTCTATGTCAGCAATAAAAAAAAAAAAAAAAACCAACAAGGCTTTCCATCTTTCACAATCCGATGTGCAGCAACTCTCATTCAACAAAAGACCTGTCAGTAGCTCCATTATCAAGTACAGTAATAAGCTTAACTTCTGTGCGCAGTTCTAAGCCACCTCCCATAGGAACTACACAAATGCTTCTTTGTTACATCCTGATTCAAGATTATGGACTTTTTATCTGCCAACTGCAAGGTGCTTCAAAATCTCTAGTACTGGAATCTTTGGTAATCAGATGAGTGACAATACACAGTTGCAACTGTGATGATTAGAGCACCTTACACACATCTTACACACAGCAGAGATGTGTGAATAGGTAATTTCACTCACCTAAAGGAAGAGCTTTGTGTACACATGGTAAAAAAGTATTACACGGTTTCTGTATCATATCAATCTTTCCACAAGATCCATATAAATAATATCTGCATAAACTGGGGAACTGGGTTCTTGTGTGAAAGGTTGTATCTTCACACCTTGCAGCTTTCCGACTGACCTTTAATTTTTAGTTATTTATCATAATACCACAGTGTGGGTAGATACCTCAGTGAGGATATTCAGGCATTTTGTAAATATGAAAAAGTGACTGTGCATTTCATATATATGTCCTCAATATTGTTTACAATTCAAGTATTGTTGTTTCTTTGGCACTGGCAACAATATTTAAAATTGCATGAACAGAGGTAAATGTAAGAGGGTACACCTAATTTATACAGTCCATTTCCTTTCCATTAGAGACCTTCCTCTTCCTAAAATCAAATTAAACGGTATTATGCATTAGTAGAAAGTAATCAAATTGTACTTTATTTTACTAGAAAGACTACATTGTTGACCTTTTTATTTTCATTAAAAAATAACAGGAATGCATGTGGAATTTACCAGTAATGTATCTGACTTATGAAATGCTCAGCTGCATTAGAATTCAAATATGTAAAAAAATAATTTAAACTGCTATATAATATTTTTCCTTTCCCTTAAAGACACCCTTGTAAGATGTGTGCTATGTCTGTACTCTAAATTTTTCAATTATGACTACATAAGAAACAAACATAATCCAAGGTGGTTTTTTCTGTGTGCATGTTTGTATCTGCATGTGCAGTCCTTGATAAACAAATATATGTGCAAACACATGGCTGGTGGCAAACCCCTCTATATAAGATCACAAAAAGATTTTGTGCAGATACAAAGCCAGTGTATCTTCAGTCTCTTTTACAAAATCTGTGCAAACCCCCACTGGTCATAAATCATAGCTTATAACAAAATATGGATTACAGAGGCAAGAGCGACCACAATGAATTAGGTTTCCTTCAGTTTGCAGTTTCTATAAGTTTTAAAGTGCACTTGTATATTTATTGATTAAAGGACAAAATTATTTTCTTCTTTCTTTCTTTTTTCTTAGCAGTTACATTTGATCAGAATGGTTTCTTAATCCTCTCCCTTAATTATATGACAATACCACAGCATGGTAGAGGAAACAGGTTCTATTTACATAGAATTGTTGAATTATATCTAAGAAAAATAAGAACAAAAGAGATCATCTAGGTAGCCAAAGTGGAATCTGTGGGTGGCATGTTTTTTTTCAGTGACATATACAAGTACCACTTTAGGGATTTACAGGTTAAAAATGGATACTTTGAGATTTTGATCAAGTAGGTACCGTTTCATAGCTGCCAAAGTATCCCCTAAATAAAGTGTGTCTTTTTCACAGAAAATTCCGTATCAACAGGTTTTTCCACTTTCTTGGCATATACCGCAATAGTCCCCATGTGGGCACGGAAAGTCCTCCATGAGGCATTACAGTGAATGGCCTCAAAGAACTACTCCTAGGCTCCAATGTCACCAAAACCAACACAGAACATACCCACCACCATAATTCTGACTGATGAAAGTGATGTAACTGAAATGCACAAATCAAAGAATAGAGAGTGAAAATTTGAATGTGCTACTGAGCTCATTTTTCCTGAAAAACACAGCTCCAAATGCCTTTTCATTAATAGTGTCATCATTCTGCCTGGCCTATCCAAAATTCTGAGGGATACCATGTGCCCAGTCAGCAGTTCTATGTTCCTCTGTCCAAGTCTCTAAAATGTAGGTACAGCAGGCCCACTTTAGGACATTATTAGTTATGACCACAACTCTCCAAGAGTTTGAAAATAGCTTCCAATCCCTTAGAGCACTTCTGTTCCTCTTTAACATCAACCAGAAAAACTGGTACACCAAGTCAGATAATGAAGTTTTATGATGGTGGAAGAAATTAAAAAGGGCCAAGCGTAGACTATAAAGGTTACATTCCATTGATACATTCCTTCACTGGTAAAAAAGGTACAAACCTATGTTTTTAGGGAAATATCAGAGATTCAGATGAAAAGTTAGAGTAGCACAGGAGATGTACAACACACGTAATTTGGGATTTGGTGCACCAGACATTCAACTGGTTATAGCTAATTATGCTATGTGTCTATTACACAGGTAGTGTAGTTAAATGCTATGGTCTCCTTGATTTCACTTTCCGTAACAGAGATGGTACCAGCAAAACTGGCAGGTTAGGATGTTAGAGCACTTATTGCTGCTCAAATATTAAGGAGTTTTCTTCATTGTGCCTGCTTTCAAGACAAAATGAAAAAGAGATTGTGTTTTACCAACATGAAAATGTAGCAATATCCAAATAGCCAGAAAGAGGTTTTACTTTTTTCCCAATATCCCCCCATTGGTTTAAAACAAAGCTGTAGGCAACACTGTTACTGATTTTTAATGACATATCAATGTTAACTGCAAAAAGAAAACAAATATAATTAATTCACAGGGCATTTGTTTTTTCTCTAAATAATAAGTGAGTAAGTTAAAATGTAATGGTGAAACAAGTACTCATGGCCTAAGGAAAAAATCAGTGTGATAAATACACAGCATAAAAAGCTTCTAATAGGAAGAGCCATTGGTTGACTAACCAAGAAATAGAAAGTTATTGTTATTTGTTAACACTTGTTAATTATCTTTTCTTTAATAAAGTTTCAAGTTCATTTCACATGCAAAAATAACACACTTTTCTTCTTCCCACAAATCAAATGCTGTGGTAATGAGTTGTAGCGGTGGTTATGAAAAGGATGGAGTTTAAGCTGACTCACAGCTCACTAAAAGATGTAACAAGGTCAATGACCAAAGTGTAGCATGAGAGATTTATGAAGCACTGACAAAATGTCCAGAGACACATGGTGGATCCTCTGTTATTGGAGGTCTTTAAGAAAAATCCAGGCAGAGCCACAGAGAGACAGAGTGGACCTGATCAAGGGCTGGTGACATCCACCCTGGGTGCCTGGCTGGACTGAATGACGCAGACGGGTCTATTACAATCAAAATTTCTATGACTTATTGATTATACCAAATTACTAGTATGGCTAAAGCTCTAATGAAAGACCTAGATCTTTGAGAAACCCTTACAAACAATAAACAATGATGATTTCATATTTGACATTTTTTGTTTACTGGTTGCTTGCTGAATTTCAGGACAGTAATTTTTTTCAATTAAATTGAGAAAATACTTCTCTTTAAGGTGCATTAATTCACATACTCATAAAACAAGATACATGAAATAATTAGCTATTTCAGAGAACACATTTTTAAACATAAATTTGACACTAGACAATTATTAGTGATGTAGGC
>VZTN01012520.1:7173-36454 GCA_013400515.1 Erpornis zantholeuca
CAGTTTTTTTTTTTTTTTTTTTTTGATTGAGGTTTTCATCTGTACTGCAAGACATTTTAGACTTTAGCGATAACATAGCTTTTTAGAAGCCTGGTTTCATGTCAGAGCCTCATCTAAAAACAGTGAGGAGTTCAGAGGATCAACTGCTCAGACAGGACATTAGAAGTGCAATATGAATGCATGATTGTACTGGTATGGTTGAATCATGTGCAGTAATGAAACACACATGAATATAATTTTATCCTACATAAAGTGATATTATTTTAATAACTTTACAGGTAAATTAAAAGACACATGACCAAGAAAGCAGGATAAGGCTCAAACTGAAATAATTATTTTTTTAAAGGAATAGAGTGAGTTGAATTTCATATATAATGGATTCCAAATGAAAGCCCAAGCGTCACACAACAAGGAGAATCTGCACCTAAGATAAAGGTGTTTTTGCTAAGAGTTGGGTAATCCTTTCTGTTTGTACTGGTTTTGGTTGGGGTAGAGTTAATTTTCTTCATAGCACCTGGTTTGGAGCTGTGTTTTGGATTTGTGTTGGAAATGGTGTTGATAACACAGGGATGTTTTAGCTGTTTCTGGCCAGCCCTTACCCACAGCCAAGGGCATTCTCTGCTTCTCACAGCACCCCATCAGTGAGCTGTCAGGGGTGCACAAACAGCTGGGAGGAGACAAAGCCAGGACAGCTGACCCAGACTGACCAGAGGGACATTCCCCACAATATGGCACTCAGCATATAAATCTAGGTGAAGAAGGAGGAAAAGATGTTTTGAGTGATCGCCTTTGTCTTCCCAAGCCACCAAGACTCAGGGCCAGCAGGTATCCAGCCACGACCAGGAAAGCCAGGCTTCATCACATGTCCTGGAGACTCACTTCAGAACAGATTCAAATCTGGTCTTTGCGTACTAATTTTTAACATAATCCATGAGCTAGCAATAGAGTTTATACTTTTGTCTTGTCAAAGCCTGTCACAAAGCAATTTATGGCTAGAGGTGAACTTGGCAGAGTAATGGAAGCACCAAATTTAGATGCAATTAGTTCAGCAGGGAACCCATTCCACTGGGACTGCTGGCAAGAGGTGCTGCTGGCAAGCCAACAGACAAAAGTGGGGTCAGGGCAATTGCACTGACAATAATTGGGGACTTGATTAGCTACCTGCCAATGTTAAAATAATTTACCAAATTCAGTTACAAGAATCACCCACCAAAGTAGGGAATTAAGATGGAAAAGGAATTATCTAGTTTTGGTGATCATTACAACATAAAAACCTCCTCAAGATTTAACTTGGCTAGAAGTTGGACTGCTAAAATCTAAAAGCTGGACTGCTAGACAAGCAAGAGACAATTTGGCGACAGACAAGTACAGAGACAATCTGAAGAAATTCTAATTCTCAGTAACCTTTAATAGAATTAAGGGATAATTTTAGAAATTATTAATAAGAAAGTGTTCATACTACATTTAGGAAGCTCAGAAAATTTCCCACTACAAGAACTGCAGGTACAGGTAATATTAGGACAACTACTATAGTTGAAAAAGCCAACAATAAAATGAAAAAACCAACACCAAACAACAACAAAAAACAGAAACTGAGGGAATATATATTAACATTGATAAACTGGAGAATACTCCAAAGATCATTTCACAGCTCTGCAGAACCAAAAAGATGGTGGTGGACCACTGATATTTGACAAGACAAAGTCTAATTCCCTTTAATAGTATTGCTTGCAATGTCAAGGAGTCTTTGAAGGAAGAAATCACAGACTCCTTCAGATCTGGACATCTGCTTTCCCTGGCACATTGTAATCCATTGTTGTCTATCTAGGCCTTCCTAAGCAAAGGAAAAGCAGGAAGCACACAAAAACAAAGAACAAAAAGAAAACCATAACACATCCTCACTTCTGTGACAAAGTGACATTGTTACGATTTTGAATTATTTGTGAGAAATTAATTTCAGACACTGTGCCAAGAAGATAAAATGTTTATGAGCCATAGGAATACTACTTTAATTTTAGTTCCTAATAATCTGAAGTGAAATGCTTAAGCCTACAGACTGAGAAGACAAAAGTAGGACTTAATAGACAAAAATAGCAAGTTATATTTTGAATTGAAGATCATTAAACACTAGTTGTCTGCCTAAAGGCTTTCTTTAATAACTTCTTTTGAGTAATATTCAAACACCTTCTTCAGTTTTGCGTAACAGTGTTAAAAGATAGTTACTTATGGCCAATTCATAAGGCCAATTACCTCACTCTTGACAAACCAGGCAGAGTTCATACTCTCTCCAGTCAAAATTCCTTCCCCTTTCACAACTGCAGCGTTACCCAGCAGCATCACAGCTCCTAGATACCAGCAACGTGTCTGCTGCCTTTCCCAACAACACCCACAAAGTAAGAGGCCTCTTGCCATCCTCTGTCCTGGGTCAATTTTCATCATAAAGAAGCACATCAAGCCACATTCCATTCAAATCCACAGGGTTAATCCACTTGCTCAACTCAGTTTGACATTTTTCCCTTAGGAGCAGCTTAATCTTAAATGTATAAAGCAGGCATGATTGGTGAAAAATGTTTTAAGAGCTCATATGCATCTACTGCAAACCTTTGTGTTGTTCTCTACACTTACTCTAAATTCTGAAATCTGGGCTCCATGAGACCAAAAACCCACCCTCTCCTATGAAAGGAGAATGCTACCTCTTTTGGCTAAGCATTAATTTTCTCCTGCATCTCTTGACTCGTGAAATCTAATTTGGATGGCTCATTAATGAATTAAGACACCAGGCCTAAAGCTATTGGTTGTTTCTGCACCATTTCAATTGCTCATGAAGATGTACTGTCAAAATCATTGTCTTCTCCTTAGTTAACTTTTTCATGGGCTGGTAGGTAAGTTCATCTCAGAGGTGCTTTCTGTGTCTCTTTTCTAATATCCTTCCATAACAGCAGCATCTCCTGTTGGTACAAACTACTCCAATGAACATCTCCACCAGAGAGGGCCCACCCTCAAGAAAGTAATTTTGATAAAGGACCCTCTACAGACAGACACACAAAAGAGACTAAGTAAAGCACTTGCTGATTACACCTTGTGCTTTATTTTATCCTATTTGCCTTTTTCATCAGTAAAAACCTTTCCTTCACTGATCATTTGGTTTATCTTTAGCAAAAAAGAAAGCAACCTGACACAACTGATGAGCAAGCCTGCAAGTGGGGACAGGGGAAAGCAGGAAGAAAAGATGCCTCATCCCTGAACGGTGCTTAAAGCAGGTTTGCTCCTCTATTTCTATAGGCTGTAAGTGCTCTGTATTGTTTAAATACAAGACTACTTGATGATAAACACCTGAAGAAAAAACAAAAACCCCTTTCTTCCCATGATACCCTTCAACCTACTCACAGATGGCAGAAACTGCCCAACAGCTTTCACTAATCTCTCTGATCTAGACATTACAAACTGCCCCTGCAAAAACCAGCTTAAGCATATTTCATGCTTCCTTCTCCCCCTTTCTTATTTTTCATATTAACTTTCAGCAGTTTCCTTCATGCTGCTCTCTTCTTGGAAAAGCTTGTGTTCTGGCTTCCCACTGACTCCCACAAAAACAATAGTTCTGGGAACCCACTCCTCTTTGCTGATCTGTTCTATTCCCTGGTCTGAACTGTCATTATACTCTGAGATTTCCAGCAAAGGTGCTGGTATCAAGAAATTACATGCATGTAAATACCTGCAAAGAATACCTGAACACCCCTTAAAAATAATCCTCATCCCTTAAGGTCTGCAAACCACAACTTAAAAACAGCACAGAGCATAGGAAGACAGAGATGTCACATAAGCATCCAGCAAAGGCAGATTCAGCATGACTTCTTACATCAGAAGGAAGATTGTCCTTCCTTTGATTAAAAACAAATTAATTTCTAAAAGTCAGGGGACAGAAAACTATTTCTGAATTGAGGACAGATTCAAGTTCATAGTTATAGTTAGGGGAAGCAGAAGAGTGTTCTGTCCAAGGTAAAACAAGGAGAGTTCCAAGAAATAAATAGAACCAAAGTAAAATGTTTGATTTTTTTAGGTCAAAACTGAACTCTACGAGGATGGGGGGTTTAATTCGCTAAAGACAGACAGAACATTTCTACTACTCAATTTATCCTTTTTTTGGCTCTTTTCCCACTGACAGATAAAAGCATTATTCTCATGTCTCTCATATTAGTACTCTATCTAAAATGCTAACACTGTTTTTAACCTGTCCCAAGTTTTTCAAAAGGGTTTTTCAAAAGTCTACACACTTGAAGAATAATATTTGCTGTTGAAAAAAGACCATTCTCACTCCGTCACTCAATTTCTCCAAATGCTGTAAAACAGTAGGAAAAACAAAAATTATTTCATAAAAATACTTATGAATAGCTAAAATTATTTTTACAGACATGTAAACAACAGAGCACATGGAAGAGTGTGGAAACCACAGTAATAAATATGGGATTTGTATGGATCACTCCAAAAAGAACATTTAAAAAAAGAAAATTGTTTGGATGACTCATCAGAGCAGCAAATTATCATTAGAGATTTAATGCAAGGCAAAAGGCTCTGCTGCTAGAATCCACAGGTCAGTGACTGATACTGACACAGCACTAAAAATTTCCAAAGAATGCAACAGGTATGGGAAGCAAACAAGACAAGGTTGAGAGAGCAGTCCCACTTACTTCGTTTTATTTACAATTTTATTTATAACAGCTACACTTGACTTTGGCTATTCCCAGAAAGTAATTAAAGTCGAGTGGATAGTTCTGATTTTCATTTTCACTCTTTCTTTTCAATGTTCTTATAAAGCTGTCAATGTTTCAGTAGAAAGCAAAAAAAAAAATTAATGCTTTGATTTCTTCTAGAAAAGGTTAGCACATTTACCCACCAGTACTCCCCTTCACATGCCTCTTTCACAGCTACAGTTTCATAGTTTCTAGCAATGAAAACTTTTAACGTTTCTAAAAATAAGGGCTTACTTACTGAGCATTTGACATACAATCACAATTTGATAGCTGATGTCTAAAATTTCCTTCCTTCTGACAGCCAGCTTTTAAATAGCAGGATCTAATTTCCCCTTTAGGAAATAGAAGGAAAAAATGTCAGTTCAGTGATGTAATCATTTGTTTACACAAAAAAATTATAAAATACACCTTTTAGGTCAAGCATATTTATAAATATATATTTCTCAGTCTGTGCATTAGGCTCATTTTAGATTTCAGAAAGCAAATTAACATTTGAACAACTGAAAACCTGGGACAAATCAAAACACAGAAGTTACAGTGAAGATTTAAAAGGCATGTAAACTAAATGTAAAGCACACTGATTAATGTAAGTTCACTGTAAGATGTGAAATCAGATTTTCCATTCACAAAGGCAAGGTCAGGGGGTACAAAGCAGCAAAAATTTCTAGAGTGTAAAAGGCTAGAAGTGCAGCCACAGTGTGCTCCTCCCTGTTTGCAGAGGCAGCACGAAGCCAACGGTGGCTGCTGGCTGACGCAGAGGCCACGTCACCTGCCCCACTGGCAGCTGCTGCCCTTCTGCCCACTGCACAGCAGCAGCTGCAGGCTGCCAGCAGGGCCAGAAGGAACGGGACAAAAACCAGAGTGTCTCCGGGGTCACAGACCCACTACCATGAGCACTCATTCCATGCTGGTTTTGAAGGCAGCTTTAAAAGAAATAGGGCTTTGGGGACAGCTGCATTTCAGAGGTATGAGCCAGTAGCTCACAGGGCACTACACAGGGCTTAAACCCATCCTACAGCTTCAGACCCTAAGAATAGCTTCAGACCAGTGGCATGCCAAGTGTATGCATGGGGTAGGACTAGGTCACTCATTAATTCTCTTGAAATGGGTAGCAGATCACAATGCCAAATGAGAGCAACCATCATGATATCCAGAGATCAGTCTGAGCCAGCTAAACAGCAAAACTGTAAAAAGGAGTCATGTTTTGCCCAGCCAGGTTAGTGCAAAACTTCTAGCTAGGCAGAAAATGCCAGGGGTTCTTCTGATGGGACAGAAGTTGTCTTCTGGCCTAGCCAGCATCTTTTGAGAATGATGTTTGGAAGATAATCTTCAGGCACTGTGTGAGGCTCAGGTCTGTGATGGCCACTGGTGGATTTGGAAAACTCTATTTATTGCTCATCTGTCTTAAATTACCAAGACCTTTTCTTTCTCACACACACAGAAAAACATGCAACCAGTAAGAGACGAGAGAAATATCCTTCCAGGACATCTGAAGTGTTTAGAAATTTTCTCATGCATTGCAATTATCCCAGCTAGATAAACTCACCATTTTCATCTATGAACACGTGCATTGCATCCACGGAGAGCTCATCTTGCACAGACGCCTCAGGTCCACTTATTACTTGCAAGACAGAACTGTCTTGCTGAGAAGTTACCCGGTAGATTATCTGCCTTTGCCTGCTGCCCTGGTAACTTGACACAAAAATGTTTCAAAACTACTATGAGGAACTTTTTTCTTGTTCTCAATAAAACAAAAAGAAAGAGAGGTTAATTAAAAGTTTATGTCATTTCTACCCAGTGAAACAAAACAGCTTACATCATATCTTTGAAGTACAAAATTGTAAAGTAAACTGGCCTTACAGTGCTGCAAATTTGGCAGACTCTGGTAGCACCGGACTAGTACTAGCACGATCTTGGCTTTGTACATCTGATCTTTCCTGTTTAGGAAGTTGCTCACAGTGCTTTTCTGTTCCCACCATTTCTTCTTTTCTCTCCGTCATCTGGCTATCTGGAAAACAGGGCAGTGAAGTGGAGCCACTCTCCACAGATGACTTTCAAGAGTTTTGTTCATTAACTATAGGATAAGAGCATCTAAAAAGAAAAATCTAGAATGCCACAGTATTTACTAGTTTTATGTACACTACCATTACTTAAAACAATGCAACCACAAATCTGGATGAGGAGGTATGCTAACTCTCGTGAACGGGCTGTTTCAAGAATACACTGTGTGAAGCAGAGAGCAAACAAGAGCTTCTGCTTTGCTTCTCCTATTGTTTCAGAGGGAAGCAATCTGTTCCTAATCTAGAATGGTAAGAGGCTACTTCCTTGGGGGCTGTAATTTGTTCCCAAGCTGTGTATGCTGGCAGTGGAAAAGCAGAAGCACTCGCCCATTCCCATTTTACAAAAGGGAAAGCACCTTCAAAGGAAATAGAGCTCTTGGAGAGGAAAGCAGAAAGCCTAATCCCTCTTCCCCACTGGCCACACACCTGGTGCAGAACAAAGGGCAAACTGGCAAAACAATTTCACAGCAGATTACCCTATACTTGGAAAATACAGAACTAGAGATTTAAAAATAAACATGAAGTATTTGTCCAATTTCTACTACTTTAAATACCAATTATATTATATTATCTCTCTATACATGCATGCCATTTATTTATATATATATATGTACAACATATTCAATGTGAATAGTGAAACATTCTTCAACTTTGTCCTTTGTTTATAAACCAAAAAAATTATCTGTTAGAGTTTTAAAGTGGAACTAAGACAGTGATTTCAGCAGCACACTGTGCAGTTGTGCATTAAATGCTTTAAATGGAAAAAGGGGGGTTTTGTGGTGCTTGTTGGAGATGCCTCAGTAAGTCCTGGAGCTTTTTGCACTAAGCAAAATGTATTGGAACATACTTACCCAGACTACTTGCAATACCTGCTGTTTAAACACCTCAGATCAAGGGAAAGACCACAGAAATTGCAACCCACTGAAAATTCCATATCTTAAGCCATATTTCTCACCAATATAATTACCATCCTAACCTGTAAGAATCATCAGTCAAGAAACAGTGGTGTCATAGCTAAGCTGGTCTAAGGATAAAACAGAATGAAGGCTCCTAAAGACATGTTTTACCTTTTATAAGGTCAACTGATAAAACTGAAAAAAGTAAACAAGCTTTTGCATATGCAGACCTTTCAGATCATCTGTCTTGTTTTCCTCCAGCTGTATCAGCTGATCTACATTACTTCTACAAACAAACCTACCTTCATGAGCTAAAATGTCTCCGCACCAATTTAAATTCACAGGACAAAGCCCCCTCACACCCTAAAGCCTGTGCTACAAATACAATGAAATGAGCACAGGTTTGGTGTAGGGAAATACTTTGTATCAATTGTGCATGGAGGGAAAATTTAGGTCTTCCAGATCCATTTTATTTTATTTTGGGGGGATAAACAATAAAAAAGCAGTTAGGGGAACAGACAATATTTTTTCCCTTTCCTAGTTAAAGATTTAAACTCCAGTTTAAGCAGGAACTGTGTCATTACTGAAGCATCCCCTTAATGATGTAACTATACCTGTGGGTGGTGATGGAGCCATAGATACCTAATCAAAATGACCTTCCTAAAGGCTTGGGCTGTTCAAGCTGTAAGAATAATTCAGAGAGATCAGAAACTGTGGTTTTAATAACTTAATTGGTCCCATAGTGCCCCAAACTAGCTTTAGGGCTGGAACAATTAAAAAGATTTTAAAAATTTGATTATCTAGTGGTTTCAGAAAATGCTTCTCTCTTTTACATTCCAAACCACAAGCCTTGCAGACTTCTTTTTCCTACTGTGGTAAAGTCATAATAACAAAAACCTAAACATACTGCTTCTTCCAGGCTTTATACGCCTATCAGACAATACCGTGGTGATGAGTACTTCTAGCACTGGAAAGGTAGGCCATGATGGCTTTGTGACTGGTTTTCAAGATTATTACTCATCTTCTTCCAGGAGACTTACACCTTCAGTATTTAAATGAAGATAGAGGTGTCTAGACTAGGAGTGTCCTGACAGAGTACGCAATCAGCTCTTCATCACCAAACGCTCCCTGCGTGGAAATTGTGCTGGCAAAGCTCAAATACTAGGAAAAACCTTTTCCATGATCAAGTGCAGACTGAAAAGGACAACATGGCAGTGTACTTGCACTTTACCCTGTGCCATTTACCCTTATCCACTCCTCCACACGTGTCCAGGACATACTCAGCTGGGCTCACAGTAGTATCAAGATCAGACCTAGGCTCTACAATAACCACGTGATTTATCTGGAAATTATATGCCACATGACTCAGACATGTGAGGTGTAACTATCACGACTCGTGGCTAAATCAGTCTTGGGGCAGGGTGATTCAGAAGAGTCCTGCACAAACAGCCAAGTTTCGGTCTGTACACCATTTTCATATTTTGATAGAGCACAAGACACAACCTTAAGTTATCCTGGTAAAATACCAAGAAGAACAATTCTTGTATGTCTCATACATAAAACACTTTATGTTAACATTTTTTTCTGCACCAAAGACTTTTAACAGGATAGCAACATTACTTAAAAGTATACCATCTCAGTGCTCACAAATAAGCTCCTAATTTAAAAGCAGTTACAGTACCATAATTTCTTTTGCCATGTCACTTTTTCACTTATAGAACAGATTTTAAGCATCCCAAATCATCTTTATAGACAAACCCTTGTTCTACTCTAGGAGGCTGAAAACAATTTTACAGTTGAAATGGAACAGCCTTTATACATATATAAATACAGTGAGTCCAGAAGAGGGCCACCAAGACGCTCAGAGGGATGGAACCTCTCTCCTGCAAGGAAGGGAGAGAGAGTTGGCTGAGATATCAGCTTAGAGAAGACTCCAGGGAGACCTAATTGCAGCCTTTCACCACCTGAAGAGAGACTACAAGAATCTGAAGAGGGACTTTTTACAAGAGTATGTAATGATAGAACAAGGAAGAATGTCTTTAAACTGAAAGAGGGCAGGTTTAGATTGGATATTAGAAATAAATTCTTCACTGTGAGGGTGGTGAGAAACTGATACAGCTTGGCCTGAGAAGCTATGGATGCCTCATTCCTGGAGGTGTTCAAGGCTGGATGGGGCTCTGAGCAACCTGATCTAGTGGACGGTGTCCCTGCCCAGGGTGGGGGGACAGGGTTGGAACTTGATGATCTTTATCAAGATCCCTCCCAACCCAAATCATTCTATAATTCTGTGATACACTGATAGTTGGTTATCGTGATTACTGTATCTCAACCTTAAAGTTGCCTTATTATTAGGTAATTAGAATGAAATTTTATTACTCTGTAACTTTTCTCTGAAACATTTCTATTTGTGGCCCCTTACCAGAGTCTTCCAAACCTTCTTCCTCATCATTTACTTACATATCCCTATCCCAACCTTCACAACTCACTCCTGTAAGTTAAAATGCCACCGCTGTCATAATTTCAAACACCATCTGGTTTGAAATCTGGGCAAGCACAATTAAGCTAATGAAGCCTGTCTCTCCTCTGTTCATTAATTGCTTTGCTACAGAATCCACTTTCTTCAACGACATTATGCTCCAAAATAGAAATTTTCACTTTAAAATATATTTGTTGCCTATTAAGCCACAGAGAATTGATTTCAAATTTTTGTTTGAAATGCTCTACGCTTTTGTTAGTACCAGCATGAAACAAAAGTTCTACAAGCTGTGAACTGTGCCATTCATACATGTGGAGTATAAAATCCTAAGGACATTCCTAATCCTTTCTTCACCAACTGCTTTAGCAGAAACATCTAGCTTATGTACTTTATTCTTAACCCAAATTTGTCTATTATGTCACAAATACATTAAAAAAACCAAAAATAACCCCTGACATTTAAGTTGGTCATCCACCAAACTAGAGGAGTGCCCAGGGAATACCACACCATCCAAGAATTGCTTCAAGAATTCAGCATGGACACTGAAGAAGCGCATGGCATTACCCATTAATGAGGATTACCACATAAATCCTGAAGCAACAGGAAAAACTAGCAATAGGCACTGTACCTGCTACAGGAAGTGACTCGTTCAAAACAATTTCCTCTGTCAGCAGCAGAGCTAGGAATAAGTAGCCTAATCATTATACCTACCAATTACA
The DNA here is from genome assembly GCA_013400515.1 of Erpornis zantholeuca. NCBI lineage: Eukaryota > Metazoa > Chordata > Aves > Passeriformes > Timaliidae > Erpornis > Erpornis zantholeuca. The sequence continues at coordinate 18,073 of VZTN01012520.1, forward strand.
TGAGAATACAGACCTCTGAAATAACCTCATATTTTCTTTGCAGATGTCGGACTTGTCATCATGCATACTATTACCTCGGCGATTTAAAGGCTGAAATCTTAAAATTTCAACCTGTCAAGCCTTACCCATTGAGCATCAGATTTAGAGAACTGAGTTCTGCACACCAGTTCCTCCACATCCAAAGAGGGGCACCACATGCCATGTGGTCCCTCTCTGGCACAAGAGTTAGGGATGACTCACAGCTGCTCAGAGATGAGTTAGTGCCAGGCAGGGCTTTATTTGCTAGGTGCTACCCACCTGCCAGCAAAATCACCTGCTGTCACTTCCCACCACGACTGTCAACCGCACCAGTGACTCAATGCACAAGATCCTCTTCCCCATGACTATATGGCATGTGATAGTTCTCTTTCTCACATGCAAGGGAAAAAAAAAAAAAAGTCTAAAAATACCCACAAGAGCATGTTTTAGTTTTTTATAGGAGAAGGGTAATTGCTTGGGATCCAGAACAACTCAGTCAAGGTTGTGGTTTGTGCACTGCCCAGAATGATGAGTACCTTTTCTAAAAAGAGCCTGCAAAACATCTAAATTCAGGCCATGCAGTCCTGGTTTAGTTTCTCCTACACCAGTCTCCACCACTCCCATGGCAGCTTTGCTCCTGGGTGATAATATCGCCTATCCTAAATTACAAGCCAGCTGTGCCAAAGGGAACAGACATACAGGAGGTTTTGCCCTGCATAAGTCAGATGCATGACTGCTCTTACTTGGTTCAAGGCACATCAGAGGGACTCAAAGCAGCCAATAAACCCAGATTTCGTTACACTTCTCAAAGACTGAAAAAAAATTGCAGTTGCCCTAGAACACACTTTCATCAAGTGAGTGGTACAAGAAAGGACACTGGTGTGAAAGTCAGTTTTAGCCACAGTGTCAGTGGTATTTTCTCACAATCTGGAACAGGTGGAGCAGCTATAGAACAGCTCTCAGAGCTTTTACATCCTACATTTTAACAGGTTAAATCTGGCACTCTTAGTAGTGTAAAGCAAGGCTTTAATTTTCTAGTACTGCATTTTACCAAGCTGTCTATTGGCGAAGGCTTATGTGGTCAGGATGATAACTGTTCAACTTCCACAGAACACACAAGTTCTGTGAGGGACCACCCATAACAAAGAGCTATCCACAACATTCACTCACTTGCCAGACTGTTCTGATGAGCACATTTCCCCACCTTCCACAAGTTATGCAAAATATCAGCTTTCTTTTGCACAGCTCTGAATACCCAGCTTTCCAGGAATTTGCCAAGTTTTTCACATTGCCTAATAAAAGCCTTTCTGGGGTGCATTTCATGCTCATTTGGACCAGACATCTATTGCTAACTTTTGCCAATTAGATGGTTTGCAAGGTTAAAAGAAAAAAAAAACAAACAGAATCAACCTCCTCCCTCAAAACAACTGGTGCATAGATTGACTCTGTAGTCCCACACACACTTTGCTTAACAACTACTCTAATGTGGGAATAATGTTTATTCAGATCTGTTCCAAGATGCTAATTGTTAAAGCATATTTGCAATTGCAAGGTTGTAAATAAATTAAAAGCTTTCTTATTCCTAAAACTCAGTCTTGCTGTGGGGAAGCTGCCAGTAACAGTAATTTATTTTAGCGAACAGCACGTTCTGACTAGGCTAGAAAACAAAGCCTACTTGCTCTTAAAAATAACTGCCTTTGAACTACCTCTCCCAAGCTCAAGTAGTTCAGACCGAATCTCCTTTTTCCCACAGCACCAGTTCAAGGTGCAGAATCCACAGCTGCCATCCCTGCTCCTGCAGGGCACCCCCTTTCCAGTCATCCCTATTCTGTTTAAGGGTGACACTTGCTGAGCCCACACTGGAAAAAGAGACACTTAACTACACATGTATGCAGCTCGACTTCACTATCTCACAAAAGTACAGACTTAAGAAAATAGAAATAGGAAGATTTGGAATAGATATTAGGAAGAAATTCTTTACTGTGAGGGTGGTGAGGCACCAAAACAGCTTGCACAGTGAAGCTGTGGGTGCCCCATCCCTAGAGTGTTCATGGACAGGTTGGACAGAGCTTGGAGCAACCTGGCATAGTGGGAGGTGTCCCTGCCCATGACAGGAGCTAGATGATCTTTAAGGTGTCTTCCAAACAAAACTATTCTATGATTCTATGAAATTCAGTTCAAGTTGCTAAGTAAGAGCTTGGTTTGAGGGAACAGCAGAATTTTTATGTTTCCTCATGATCTTGTATAAGAAGAATCTTGTTTGCCAGATCTAAAGCACAATAACACATTAATAGGTTTTGGGGTTGGGGTTTGGGTTTTTTGGTTTTTCTTGTCACTATGGAATCTCAGTCTGATTAATTCTGATCATCCATTTCTTTCTTTTATGCAGCAACCTTCCTGTTCATATTATCTGAGAGTACTTGTCTGAAAGGCCTTTCTAGATTAGCTGCATCCTCTCTTTTTTAATTTTCATTTAAATTTACCTCTGAAATTCTCTTTTCCAGCTAAGTCACATCACTCACAAGTACAATTTTTGTGTAAATGCTCCTTTTTATGGTTGAGGAACAGCAAAAATCACAATCTGCTTGGTGCACCCCTCATGTTGCTGTGTGCTGTTCTGCAGGCAGGTGACTCTGCATCCCAGGAATGCAGCAGGGCTCAGCAGGCTCAGGTGAGAAGCAGGGCTTGCTCAGCACTTGTCTTGGGCAACCAGAGCACAGACTGGAGTCAACTGGGCAGGCTGATAAGCTCGATAGAGAAGGACAGAAACTGCACTGAAGAATAAACAGTCTGAGAAGGTGGGAGAGATGGGTAAGATACATCAGAAGAGATGGGAGGATCAAAATTTGACAAAGGAATTAATAGGAGGGTAGAGAAGTGAATGCAAACCATGAGGAGACAAACAGATTCAGGTGGGCTCAATAGAGTGGAAAAGCCTAAAACAGCAACAGTGTGGATTGCTATGAAGAACAAAAGGAAAGAAGAGAGAGTACCAATACAAAGAGGAAGACAAATAAGGAGGTGGCACAGGAGGGGAGTGCCTAAATTGAGAAGGGATGACTGAGGAACAGAAGATACTGAACTAGAAAAAGTGGAAGAAAAAAGAGACCCGAGTGAAAGATGGAATGAGACAGGGGTGTAATACATTGGATAGGACAGACTTAAAGACAGAGTGGAAGGTAAATGGTATCTAAAAGAAAATGGCACCTCAAGAAGATAAATCTACTTATTTTTTTAAACAAGATAAAAGTACACATTACACAATAGTTTTTAAAAAAGCTTTTAAGTCAGTTGGGCATTTTTCATGTAATGGAAGATCCTTACAGCAATGAGCTAGTCGAACAAGGAGCAGGCAAAATGGGAGTGCCAAACTGTTCTAGCATTACCATCAGATTTCTTACCTTCCATGCAAACTAACTACTGAGACTGAATCCTCTTAGGCTTTCTTAAAATGGCTTATTGTAGGATGTAAGGTAAAACAAATATTTTGGAGAAAGGGCAGACACAGGTTGTCTTACTTCACTTTGACTCAGATCTTCTAAACTGATAGTGTTGACCACTTGGGGAAGTACCCTGAGATTGCAACTGCCTTCACTGCACTGTATCTCACATCCTCATTAAATGGCCCTACTGATTTTGCCTAGAGGGTTGCTAGAAGCACTACAAGCAACAGTCCTTCCCAAGAGAAAAGGGTCACAGAGTTCAGTGACAGCAATGAGAACGCTGATTAAAACCAGGTATTTCTATACAAGAGCTGTAAATTGTACTGCATATACAGTACAGTTTTTAAATTAGCTGATTGATTTTGTTTTAAATGAAAGCCCTCTTGATTAAATAGAAACTTGCCTGGGAATATACTATTTTTCATTAAAATACTGGGGGCTTTCACCGAAAACAGCCACCAAACTTTCTTCCTTAAAATGCAGATATTTTAAGTGACTGAAAATCAAAACTCTTACCTATGGAGAACAAATACATTATTTTTTCCTTTTTTTTAATTATAAGCCAACTGACAACCATTTGGGAAATTTAGAAATACATGTATGGGTGCACACATAAGTTAGCAAACCTTCTCCAAAGACAATTGCAGCTTTCATACTTAGAGGCACACAGACAACTCCTCAACATGCACCTGGTAAGATGTGCAAGGGCAGGTGTAATGTTATAGCTATATACATTTTGTAGAATACTTTTGGTATTTCAACAATCCAGGCACACTATTTTAGTACAGAATACTAGATACATAACGATATACATAGTGATACCTACTAAGTTTATCACTAGATTTCCTGGAGAAAGAAAAACTGTTTTCTTCAAGAAGATAAAAATATTCAAAAACTGCAGCTGATGCTATCACACACTTGCACTAAATCACTTTGTCACACCAAGCCCAGCCCTACTAACGCCTATTAAGAAAACCAGACTTCCTCTGGGAATTTGTCTTACTGCAGATATCCAGCTAAGCTGCTATAAGTAATCAAACTCTTCATAACATCTTTATTGCAAAAGAATTGTAAGCCATGCATAATACCTCCAACAAGCCCATTTTCCTTTGTCATCTCCATTTTGGCAGTGGACTGATTAGACGCCTTCATCTTTGAGGTATTAATGGATTCCAAGAGGGAGACAAATTCTAGAAAGTTAGATTCATTGGGCATCTGTCCTTCTTTAGCTTCTAGATCCGATTTAGAGGTTGGTAATGTCTTTTCTTTGTCAGATACCTCCACAGAATTCTTACTTAAAAGCACATCTGTCCCGCTGTCAACACTCAACACCCGCATGTGCCTCTTTTCGTGAGCAGTTCTACAGGACTGCGGGTCTAGGTTACGCAGGTCTTCCTTAGAACTTAAATCCACAGTCTGGACATTTTCCAAAGCATTTTCCTGATTTGGATCTGAACAAGTATTAGTTTCTAGAGGTGTATTTGCTGGGTTGCTGTGCTCCTTTACTGCATCACCTGATTCATAGCCAGAGCATTGGTTGGATGACAGCTCTGCCCTCAGCATTTCTGGAGTTCTGTCACTTTCACTAACCTCTGAGCAAGGCTTAGCTTTACTGTCATCAGACAGGTCAAATGTGATAACGGGGATTCTGAGCTGTTCATTAGTTTGCTGACTTGACCATCCTGCTCTAACTACACCAGAGTCAAGGGCTGAGCTTGTTCTCTCACTTTCCAGGGCCTGTAAGTGGACAGAGCCCGGTAGGTCACTGAGGGTGGTGTTTGGGGTAGTACTCATTGTGATGACAATTTTAATGGGCTCACACAGCTGGTCTCCAGGAAGAGAATTGTCCACAACTGCAACAGCAGTCTCACTGTCTGAGCAATCAAGGTCCTCATGGCTATTACCAGCATTGCAAGAACTTCCCATGTGCTCATGCTCTTTGGTTGCAAGGGCATTGCACTGCGGGCAGTTACTGGCAAAGCCTGTCTGTGGTGATCCATCTGGCAATTTCTCTCTTTTGTAGCTTTTAGGATTACTTAAATGGTCTGAAATAACTGAATTTTCACTGTCCCATGGCTCTGAAGAAACTCCAGTCCTTAAAATATCACCTTGTGATGAAGAAATATTGGAGAAGTTTTTAGCTACGTCTCTGTCCACAAGAATATCTTGGGATCCATGGTGTCCACAAGACTGTCCATTCACTCCTTTTTCGTTTACTCCATCACCAGGAAATGTTTCCATAGCAGTTGGTTTTGTTGCTATTGCTGATATAGTGGCACCTGAACCAGAGGTTGTAGAAACAGGTAATATATCTGCTTTGATACAGGGTGAGGTAGATGAAACTGGTGGTGTAGCCTGGTCTTCTAGTACCGTAACACCTAAGGAAAAACATTTGGGTGTTAGGTCTCACAAACATGAACACTAAGCATTATCAAAGTATGATCTTTAACCAACAAAATCTGATCCAGAGCAGAGCAAAGGAAGCACAGATGATGTAGCCGATTAAAACCGTTCCAGAGCCCGGAGGTTTTTTTTGTTAGCTACATATGAAATACTCCAAAAGATAGAACCCTTCCAAGTCAGGACAAGTGTAGCAGCATGTCTATTTAAATAATCAAAATAGCTGAAAAAACAACTAGTTTCAAAATCAAAATCTTTTATAGAACGATCCCCACTTAGGGAGAAATGAAAGAAAGAATAAGCCAATGCTGCAGGTTTGCTCAATCACTTTCTGCAATTCCTGAACATAGGATAGGGTGATCAACCTTAACAAAAAGAAAATAATATTTAAAATATTAAGACATCTCAAGCACTAGAAGTGTAGACAATGTAAGGTGGAACACACAGTACAGACCTAAAGGTTGACAATCAGAACAGAAGCCCACAGTCAGATGTTTAAAAGCTCTGAGATGCAATCCAAGTGTTAGGTTGCTAGTTTAATGCTTTACAGAAGCACAGATCTTCCCATGGCTGTGGGGCAAGGCTCTATCAGCTCCCTGTATCAAAACAGGGAGAGCTACTTGCACACCCCTCAGAAGGTTGCATCCCAAACAGCTTGGCTGAAAGCTGAGAAACCTTAGTCTGTTAGAATACCCTTGAAATTTAGTTCTGGCTCTTCAACTCAGATTCTATTGGGAGGCGCAACAAAACCTGCCATGGGGCCCTCTGTGCCACTATTTTTTGTGCCAAGCAATGATTAAACAACAGTTTAAGGGGTTTTATGAAGCCTTTAAAATACCTCTAAGATCTTCAATAGTTTCCCGTGTTGGCAGGTCCTAGAAAATTGAAAAGAAACACAGAAGATTAATATAGTCATTTACTAAATTCTGTTGGGAAAAAAAAACATCTATCAATGTAGCTATCAATAGCTATCTAATCAAAGGTTAATTACAGCACTGGTAAGCTGCTTAACATCACTGAAATCTGAACATGTACCTTGCACAAAATGCAAGGGGTGGGTGAAGGAGATGATTATAGAACAGTCATGCTCCAAATTGCATCACTGCAATTGTGTGTGATGTTTGGGGAGGCAAAAGAAAAGCAAGAAGATCTTTTTAAAAAAAAATTTGCAGTGCCTAATTCAGATTTTTTTTTTAATCATTAAGGAATGGAATGTGTTCATCTGTTCCACTTTTCCAGCTATGTGTTTCCAAAGCACGAGGATCAAGTTTGGTCTCTAGCATTGGTAAGCATTTCCAATGGAAAACTGCAGGACAGAGATATTAAATTAATACAGAATCATTTAGATTCCAAGAAAGCTTTGAAGGTCATTTAGTCCAAATCAGTCCATTTAGTCCACACACACTCAAAGCAGATACAGTTTGAGCAGTTTGCTCAAGGCCATCTCCAACAGAGTTTTGAAAATCTCCAAAGAAGGAGATTTCACAACTTCTCTGAGGAAGAGGAAAATCTCTTCCAGTATTTGACCACTCACTTGGTAGGGAAAAAAAAAACACCAAACCAACCACCAAACAAACAAAACAACCCCACACAAAAGACATTAAATGTAATTGATCTAACTGTAACTTTCCATGGCTGCAACTGTTTCTTATTCTGTCATTGGGCACCTCTGAGAAGAGAGTATCTTACTATTACAAAACTGAACAGTAAGCTCTTCTTCTACTCTTACAGAAGATGTTAGCCCTACAAAGGCTAAAACATCCCTACTGCCTGTTCTCACACATCACGTTCCTCAGTCACCTTGGTGGCCTCTGCCAGATTCTCATCAGCGGGTCAATGTGCATGGGAACTAACTAGGGAGCTCAAAAGTAAACACAATAGCCCAGAAGAATATTTCAGGAGTTTAAATTCAACAGCCTAAGTGCATAATTAAGAACAAGACATTGAAAAAAAAAAAAAAAGGCTGTGGCTCTTTTCTGACTGACAGGCACCAAAACCAAGAGGAAATAATTATTATTTTCTAAAGTTTCATGGTGGTATCCTGGCAGCAAGAATAGGAGACTCGATTTGACAAGACCCAACCTACATGTTTGGAAGTGGAAGACTAGGATGAAATCCCAGGAAGACATAGGTTTGCAGAATGGACAAATACCAGAATACTAGAGAGTAGGACAGAAACAAGGTGAAAAATATTTTACCTCATAAAAAGAAAACAAACCAAAAGAACTACTAATGTCTGTGAACCATACAGATGCTACAAAAAAGGTAAAAACACTCCAGGAAATGAAGAAATAGTTCTGATTCAGACCAGGATTTGAATAATTTGTAGTAAATAGGAATAAAGGGTAGGTGTGGAGGAATATGAAGACGAAATGAAGTATCAAATAGCCACTTATTCAGAAATCACTAACCATCCTCTGCACTGACTGAGGCAGGAGCCCTGTAGAAAAAAATAGCACGGCATCACATAATTAAAGATGTTATCACAGTATGCAAGGGGAGTATCTTAAGATTACACAGACAGAGTTATTCTGTTTCTTAATTTTTTGAAAATTTCTTCAACTGATCATGAGTGTTTCCTATTTTTTTTTCTTTAATAACATTTACATACATCACCTTCATCACTTCATAAACCTTTGATTTATTAAGCACGGCCAATGGCATTGAGTGCACATACATGTACTTTTATCCTGTAGAGATCTCCTAGCTTTAAATGGCTTCTATGCTTCATTTAAATACTCAAGAGACGTTTTTGGCTCATTTTATAAGCATAAGTCTAGTTACACAAAACCAAATAATTAATGCTCCAGGAGCAGGTCCCTTCAGAGGCAACAAAATAATGCTGATTGCATTAGCCTCTCCCTTCTCTCAAAGCAGCCATAAAAACTAGCTGCTCTTGGCAAGATTTACAAAGGCCACTTGCTATCTATAGAGCAGAGAGAGCCCTCCTAAAAAGTGCAGCATTATGTATGAAAGTTTCAGCTCTGCAAAGCTAAACCTTTAGGACAAGGCTGACTGGCAGCAGTGGTATACCCAAGCAGATGCATGGAATGACCCTTCCTCCTTGGAGCAGACCTACATTACAAGCAATCAGTACCTGGCAACACAAAACTCTGTGTGGTGAGCTGTGGACTGCACGAGGTGAGGACACTGCTGGAGAAGTGCACGTACTAACCGTTGCTCCAGGTGAGTCCTGTGAGTGCGGAGCCTGCACTCTGGAGCTGTCAGGAATTGTTTGGGTAGAGTCATTTTGGCTGGTCTCACCGACGACATGATCCCCCGAGTTATTGCTGAAGGCAAAGCAAATGAAAGATAAAGAAATGCTTCTTAGCACAGGGCATCACAGTGAGGTTTGGGAAGTAGCTAAGGAATAAGAACAAAATGGGAAGAAATAGCACAGCACAATGAAGTAAGAGCACTTCTTTGCCCTCCAGTGATGAAAGCACAGGGCTGTAAAAATACTGTAATGCTTTTCTGCACTTCCTTCCTCACCAAGACAACTTGATAAAAAAAAAAGAATAAAAACCCCTCAATCTAAAATGATTATGGTGTCTTCAGAAGTAGAGACATATGAGAAATACAATGACATCTCTTCAACCTCCCTGTGTGTATATAATGCCTGACACACACACAGATTTATTGGCACAAAAGGTTATATGGGGCTTTTCCTTAGACATATGACAATCAAATGCTATTCCTTTCACAATTTTTGCTTACTAAGTCCTTGTGTATGTAAGGCTTATCTAACTGCCTGTTTATTTGGAAACCTCCCATAAAACAACTACTTGAAATGCAAGACAGAGAGTACTAATATAATCATTAGACCACAAAATAAATTTTTTCCTCTGATCTAGGCAAACCAAGTATACAGCCATTACTAACTTCATATATTATAGGGCAATTTATTGATCAGTTCCTTTGTGGATACACTAAACTATGAAGTAGCTCCTTTTACACATATTTTCTACTAGCTTTTCCATGGATATAAGCAGGTATTTTTCGACCAGGTTTACTATCAAGAACCTACAAATATTCTCTTTCTCAGGTATAGCACAACAAAAATTCAGTTAAAAAAAAAACAAAAAAACCAAACAAAAAACCAAACCAAAACAAAAAACCCCAAACAAACAATAAATAAACAAAAAAAACAAACCAAACCAAAAAACCAGAAAAACACCACCATGAAATGTCAAAAAGCATGAGGCTAGGCTTTTCTAGTTGTTCATGGGGTTGTTTTTTTCACCAAAAACTTATTTTTAAAACTCTAAAGCTGTATATAAACTATAAAATTATTTATCTGGGGGGTCTCAATCTTATTTCCACAATATTATTTTGGTAGTTAACTAGCTTCAAAAACTTGTTCAACCAACCTGCCAACTACTGATGCCTTGAGGTGGCCACCTAAAACACAGAGACTAGACAAGAATAAGAGAATAAAAGTAGGTATTTATTTGAAGGGCTTTCAAAGGTACACCCTGGGCAGTCAAAAAAGATGGACCATGGGTCACATGTTCTTCACTCTTTTATAAGNATGGGCAACAGTTTCTTCACTCTTTTATAAGTTTGGTCCATTTTCATATCAGGGTTAATTCTCCAATTATAATTTCAGTTAATGATGTAATTACCCCAAGTTTTCCCCCTCACTCAAGGCTTTAGTTTACACGTTTTGGAGCCTGGTGTCCTTAAAGAGCAAACCTAGAGAGGCTTGTTATGTCTTACCAGCATAAGAACAGTAGTTAACAGACCACATGAAACTTCAGAGTTACACACTAGGCAGTACAGGATTTGAAAAATATAAAAGTTAAAACCTAAGGCATCACTACCAAGGTCTGTTTAAAAAATTCTGTCATCCATCTAGTCAAAATAATATTAAGTTATTTTCTGACCAAGTACTAAATAATGGATTGCTGTGCATACACAAATCTACCTGGGAGGAATAGTCACATGATTTAACATGCTACTTTTTCTCAGCCAAAGCACACTGAAAGGCATAACCCCATCTAAAATAAAAATGTTGTATGATTAGTGACAAACAGAGGCATTTCCCAGAAGAGTCTCAATGCAGGCAACATCATTGCCAGGAGTGCAGCACAGATGTGCATGGGTAAAGACAGGGAAGAACAGCAGCACAGAGGAACACAAACTATCTTGATACTACTTAGCAGGCACAAAACTAGCAGTAGCAACTGCAAATGCACCAAAAAATATCCTAAGTAAGTTCTTTTATACAGAGCTCTTTGTGGTAGGTTGACTGGTAGTTTTAACAAACCTACTCAATTTAAGCTTTAGATGTACATTATCTCAGCATTTTTCACACTTTTAGATGTACCTTATTTCAGCATTTGTCACATCTGTCATAACACTTGGGAACACTGAAAGCCACTTGCCAGCCTTATTTGTTTGTATGACTCAAGCTTGAAAAAGAAGCAGGAAAGGTCTCCATTTATTCCCAAGAGTGTATAGTGGAACATTTTACCAATACACAAACCTGAAAAATCTCAGTACTAGTCTTCATGCCACTGCTGTTCTTACCTTTTAATACCATCACAGCCTGGAAGTAGCCTTATTGATTACATGCAGCAAAGAGTACTTGGCTCCTCAGTAGAGAAGCTACAACTACTCCCCAAATACCCCTGAGAAACAAAAGCAGTATTAGCTTTCCTCATGAACAGGACCACAGAAGCATCATAAGCAATCACAACAAAACATAAGGGGGAAAAGCAATTTATGCATCTAGGTGTGATCTGAGAGGGAAGTTGCCACAAGCACACAAAGACAACATGAGGTCAGGCTTCCAAAGCCATAATATTAAAGTATTTTCTTTGCCAACAGCTACGTGCCACTTCCTTGCCTCTTCCCAGCAAGTAAGCACAGTAGGAAGAGGAAAGACCAAGCTTTTAAGGCTTCCCTAGAAAACTTCTTCCATGTTTTCTTCAGGATCTGTTAGCACCTCCAGTACGGATCTCCTCTACCACCTTCACGGTGCCCAGCTGCTGCCCGATCTCTGAATCAGGTACAGCTCAGCCTCCTTCACCACAAGAACGTTTCAGCTACCCAAAAGTAGCTGAAAAAACCCAAAAGTGTTTCAGTACTTGACACTTTTGAAAACTTGCTTAGTGCATTCTCCATACAACTATAAGGAGTTTTCTTGCACTCAACAGACATTTCTGCTATGCAGGACCATGGTGCAAACTCGCCCATTTTACATAATGTGCCAGCAAGGCAATTAAAACCTTACCTACAATTTGAGGACAGAACCGCTTCTCCTTTTTGAACCTCTGTATCTTTACACTGTCTTCCATTTTTTCTTGAGAGCTTTTGTTGAATTACTTCGCCCTTATCAAACATAAGGTGCAAACGGTAGCTGATCACCTTTATCACCGTGAAGAACACTGTCACCGAGCTGCAGTACACAAAAACTGTCACTGCATTTGCCGGAAAAGCCTACGGAAAGAAATAATGGAGACACAATAGTAACAGTTGGTTTTGAGAAGATGCTGCTAAAAATTTTCAATTCAATGTATTGAGTTCTGTTCACAGAAAAGGTTTAAGGGTTTCTTCAAGTTTCAAACCTTTTCGCAAGATCTACTCTTGTTTTCATTAGCTGTGGATATTATATATTACCAAAATCAGCAAAATCTCACCATTGGCAAACATTATAAATCTTTCTAAAATACTGCATTCCCATATTAATGCAGCTGCAGCCTTTCCTAAACTATGAATTCATAAAAATACAAATACAAAATGACACATTAGTTACCTATAAACAGGAAACTTTTAGAAAAATTCTGTCATCTTACCCTGTATGTCAGTTATGACTCAATAGTAAAACGCTGTAGTTTGATGTCCGTTTTCTAATGCCTCACAACATGTTCACAAATACCTTAACCACTGAGGAATTTTAAATAATTAGTCAGAAGTAGTCAAAACAAATGAATAAAAACGCTGTTGGAGAGGCATCCTGTCCTGGATGAGGCTGGAGGAGCGAGCGATTGGCTGTGTGGTGCTTAGTTGCCAGCTGGGGTTAAACTATGACACAACCTCTTTGAATTCTTTTTCTAAAGTACATAATTGTTAATTTGCAGCTGTCTGTGATCTGTTTGCTGATCTGTGATGAGCACCACAGTTCTTAGTCATTAAAATTAATTACAGTACAACAGTAGTCTGTAAAGTTCTTTCACAGACATGACATACCAACAACTTTTTTATACACAAATACTTCCTTACAGTAAAAGGCAAATCATAGCAATGGACACTTGCAGTTATAATTGAAATACCAAAGTCTTTACCATTATAGTCAAAGAACACACTTATGTATTGCCATTACAGAATGCAGTCTCACAGTGAGTTTAATCTCTTTTCAAGTTTTACGGTTATTTTTTAAACAGAGCTTTACTACACTTTTGCACAAAAACAACAAAAAACCCCAAGCAACAAACAAAAACAAAAAAGGTTTTCAATATTCAGGATTTGCTAAAAGCCTACTGAAGTTAATTTTTAAGAATGGTCTTCACTTTGGGACTAAATCAATCTTTTTTCCAACTCCATATATAAATCACATCAACCACACGGGTGAAGGGAAAGGAACGAGGCATGCTTATTTCATCTTTAAAACAAGTCACCACGTTTATCTTGATGTTGAAATTAATATGTTGAATCATTTCTGTGTTGTGACAAGCAAGTGGGTTGCAATTCTGATGCTGCTTTTGGCTCACTGGGACTTCCTACCATACACGTAAAAATTTTCAGGCAAATCCTTTTTTATGACTATTCTGATTCAGATACAAAGAATCTGTTGCACAATAGTGGATGGAGGAGCTATTTAGGATGTACGCACTACCAATGATCCCTAATAAGACAGGCACGACTTTCTACAAGTTGAGGCTTAAGTCTGTTAAAAGTACTTCATGGTACTGTGTAAATACCAGCTCCCAGCATACCCTTCAGTTATTTAGTGAACTTGGGCCAGAGAGAGGACCCATTTGCAAGGTCATGTTCTCAGGGTATAAGGCTTGGTAGATGAGGTTGAAGAGCTTGAGGTTGAAGAATTCATGGTTTATGACTCATGTTTCTACAAAACGAGTTAGAAATTGCTTGGTTTCACAAAGAGCGACAGCCAATTATCTGTAATGACTTGTTTAAGGAGATTTGCTCACCTTCCAAGGAATCTCTTCAACTATACACTAAAAGGCTCAGATCAACCACTCATTATTAAATAACAACTCAGAATGGCCCACTCGAAGTGCTTTATAGGCGACATTCATAAAGCTTAATAAATATTATATGATCATAAAGCTTAATAAATATTATATGAATAATGTCAAGAGGACACAACAAAAATAGATTTCCAGTATCATGGCCTATGCGTGCAGAGGGCGCTGCTACAAGAGAGACTCAAAGGAAGCTCCTAGATTTCTGAGTGGAAAACAGGGCCAGTTTTAGCAAATCCTGAGTGCTGCATGTCCTCATCCCTGCCTTGTGACCAGACCTACTGGAGCTGTGCCCTGAGCCAGCCCTTGGTCTCCCTGCCCATCTATCCGAGATACGCCGTGTTTTGGTGCGCTCACCACACCAAGACAACCAATGCTTCACACGGCCAGTGCATCTTTCATACTGTGAATCTTGGGGCAGGCTGACTAGCATAAGCCAGCAGGTTGCTCCCTGCCCACATGAGGAATTAGGAGAAAGATGAAGCCAATAATGGAAAGCCCTCTGTTCTCTGAATCAGGCCTCTTGCATAAGGTACAAGTGTCATATGACTGCAGCTATATGGTGTTCCCAGGTACAGATAGGTGAAAGCTATCAAATCCACGCTAAGGAGGAATTAAGTTATAGACCACTGAGGAATTAGATGATAGAATCACTTTTGATGCACTATAGTTATAATTAGCCTGGTTTTCTATGAAAATGAGGTTTTATAATTACACCATGTGTCTGTATAGTCACCATCTCCCTCCATTTCCTCTGCTGAAAGGTAGCCAAAGAATTAAAAGGTTATTCAGCAAACTTTAAGAGAATACACCCTACTGGGCAAAGTCACAGCAGCACACCTCCTCCATTAATGAGAGGAACCCACACAGTTCACTGACCTTTTCATGCCACCCCAGCGACAGGAAAAGCTTCAGTTGAGCTGACATCTTATTAGAACGTAGAAAAAAACCATCCACAAATATAAATTCATTAGAAAGCAGGCTTCATGACTTCCCACAGGCTTCTATGGAAGCTGTAGCCCTAGTTTTCTTCATTCTTGCCCCATTAAAAACTACCATAATGTACTTTTTGTTCTCAGTAGCTTCTGTTATTGTACCCTGCACCAGAATAGCGTGGGGTCACAGCCAGAAATGCAGGCTGGTGTGTCCCAAATGTGGCCCAGCTTACTCCTGCAAATGCAACAGAGTTGATGTCACCACGTATGGAGCACCTTTGCTCAGGGCTTCTGCCTGCCCAGAGATTGCTCCCAGAAGAACAGGCACATTCTGCTTCACTGTCTACTGACATTTGAGTAGCACAAAGGTAGAGGTGACTGAGATATATACATAAACCTATGTAACCTTTGAACAAAATACCACACCTTGTAAATCCGGCTGAATGATAAAGGGTGCTTAGACCCAGATGTATCCCATCCAGTGCTTGAACCCCTGAGGCATCTAAAGCAAAGCAGTGCTGTGCCTGGGCCTCACTGTCTCCCTGTGCTACAGAACACCAATGAGAGAACTACCAAACAAATGTGCAGGCAACCACTGGCATCAGAGATATACATGAGAGGTATAACACTGGGGCAAAAGACCCATATTTATATGTTAATTAAGGTGAACCAGTACTAAGACATGTCCATCACACAATATAAAACATGGGAAAAAAGCAGCAAATAAAATTCCAGGGACGTACATTGAGTTCTAATTGTGTGCCCCACCACACAATAAATACAGTACATAACAGGGTAGCCTACCTCTCTGCTGTGGAGATATATGTATCCTTAACTCTTACAGAGAGACAGAGTGGGGTAAAACGTGGCCAAGTGGCACTGCAAGCAGCTGACACACTGCTAGTTTTATCACAGTTTACCTCCAAGCAATTAATGCGCCCACACCCTTATACTGCCATGTTGTACTTCTCCTATCACAGCGTGATTTGAAGATAGGGCGTAAGAAGCAACAACCCTGTAAGTTCAAGGGTTCCCTGTCCAACAAGAGGCAGGAGAAACATTCAGTATGTTGTTTTGGGGACTCACCCAAACACGTTGCATATTCTCTTGTAGCTTTTAAAATAAGTAGCTCCCAAAGTTGCATCTCTGGGTCACTGGTGTTTCACTGGGTCTGAATTCAGCTCAGGGGCTGAATACTAAAGAGTTATCACTATTTTCATGTGCAAAACACTTATGGATCCTGGACTGTTTGGTGGAACAAGATAACTTTAATTCTTAGTATATTATGAAAGTTAATATGGCACAGTTAGAAGAGATCTCCTAATAATTTTGAGAGTTGATTTTAAGAGCAATGATGCTTCAAATATCCAATGTACAGTTTTAATGTTTAAATGATAAATGAGAAAGAAAAGAAAGTGATGGAAATACAGATCTGTATTTTGAAAGGCATGGAAGCTAATAAAGGAATCCTTAGTACCAAAGTAAGGTATGCTGAATAAGCTAGAGAAAGAAATTCTTGATCCACACAACAGAAACAACTTGATACTTTAAGCTTCTCAATGCTACCGTCAGCACGCCTCTGCTGAGCCACTGTGAAAAAACTAAAAACAGATGGATGAGCTTTGCCATTTGATTCAAATCAGACTGTTTCAGAGAGACTTCCTGACTTCAACAAAAGATGAAATGAAGCAAAAATTTAAAAAGTAGTACTCTAATTTGTTTTGATTTTGCCATCTCAAGAAACATCATTGACTGCTTTAGCTGGATCCAAAACTATTGGTGTTAAGTATGCAACATAAATATCACCCTGAACCTTACTGAATATTATAAACAAAATTTATTATAAACCAGAGAAAACCTTGAGTTAAAAAGCAGGTTCAAGTTTCTAAGTGGCAATAATAGATGTCTTACATAAAGTTTACAAAGCCTTAGAAACAAGCTACTTAAAACCAAGAAAATGTGTAAGGACATAATTACTCTCAGGCAGCCATCGTAATAAACACATTATTCTTATCAAGGACAAAGAATTCCCATAGCAATATCTTAGCTCAAGAACACAAGTCCTGCATGTAACCAGATGATTCATCAGAAAGTCAGTCGGTCTGCAGAAAAAGCAAGTCCTTCAAGAGAGGCAAAGATGGTGTCCAAGAGAGTTCAGTCAATAAGTTACGTTTTCTCCTCTTCCCTTTAAAAAATGCCTTTTTTTACCCTAGATCTGACCTACAGTCCAGTGCAACCCCCATACGTTCTTCCATGCCATCAGTTCAGAAGTTCCCCACAAGGAAACACACATCCTTCCAGAGAGATACTTATATCAACTGGGGAAAAAAGTTAGCCTTCAATTTTTTTCCTTTTTAACCACACATGCGACTTGGACAGCAAGCCCTTCAATGCAAGACTCTAGCTGGTTTGCATAGGAAATAGACCCTATCAATCAGAAGAAAGCATACTCTCTTGGTTCATTAACTCCATGAGCCATGCTTACAGGAATTCACTGCAATCCATGCCACAAAATCCAGCACCAATTCATGCTTAAAAATACAAGATTTGCTTTCCACTAGGATTGCAGGGGGATTCATAAATGCTCTTTGCTTTTGATAACCATGCCCATATCTGACCACGTAGGGTGAAGGAACCTATTTAGAAATTTTATCCAATCAAAGAAAATTTCTACAGAACTTAGTTGAGAATTTAGTTGAGTCACTCCAGGAACCAAATGGATGAAAACTGTTTCTAACGGAAGCAATGTTACCCTATAATCCCTGAAGGACACACCAAAATATATTCAATGATCCAGCAGACTTTAAGCTTTTCTCACGCAGTAGGAAAACACACAAAAACAGAGCAAAAGTTTCAAGCTTTTCGGGAAAATAAATTTTAAGGTCCGGCAAACAAACTCAAGTTATTATTCACTTGCAAAGTTAAAATTTCAGCACAAAGGGAGCTGCATGTCACAAAAAGCCATGTGATTCACCAGTGACATTCAGCAAGGCGTATTAATTACATGGTATCTGGATTCTTCCATTTGTTTACCCTTCTCAGCACGTAAGGCTGGATCAAACTTCAAAAAAAATCCAAAACACCTGTCTACAAAAGAGATTTCTGAACAAACGTCCCCACGGTCATTCAGCACTGGCCGAGGCCAGCGCTGTACCCCTACCCAACTCCTTCGGCAGGGATAAGGGTCCGGCCCCTGCTTAGCGCAGCCGGCGGACTCACCCCGATAACCTTTAGACACAAAATCCTCAGGTAAAGCCCAGAATGCTCAATATTTAAGCTCCCCAGAGAGCAGTTTACAGCCCGCGGAGCGCACACGCCCTCGCCGCTGCCGCCTGCGGGCCGGGGCCCGCAGCTCCCACCCCGCCACCGGCTCCCG
>VZTN01012521.1:2661-48257 GCA_013400515.1 Erpornis zantholeuca
AGGCAGATTAAAATTCACATAGTTAAACTGTAATTTAATTTAATATAAATAATTTTTACTCCTGTATGTCTACAGTGATTTAGGTAAAAGGAAAAGCTAGTGTTGAAAGATAATCTGCAGTGTAACAAAAGCATTCTGTGTCTTTTATCATCAGTCTTAGCTTTGTTATAGTTGCTTAACCAGCATAAGCTTTAAATGATCAGAAGGAATGCCTCACTTTTGGTATCTTAAAGACTTTGGATCTGTCTGGATTCAATATGAAAGTTCGTGCCCTGGTGTTTTTTATTAAACTCCCTATTTTCTATGTAAATAGCACAACAAGCATACGTAGTTTTAGTATGGAGAGATTCCTACTATAGGCTCCTGTGATCTTTCAGGACTTTAGAAGGTCCAACATCCAGCTCAAAGTAGGCCCAGCTTTGAAGTTAGCCACAGCTATTCTGGGTATGATTGAGTCAGGAGTCCAAAAATGGAGGCTGCACAGAAGTTATCTTGCAAGAAAATTCATTATCTTTCTAATGCTGAAGACAATACTTCCTGAATATAGAAATCTAATTTTCAAATGCATATTTTAAATGGTGCTCGTTTTGTAGATCAGCGTGTTAGGTCACTTCTGCCATGCTTTTTAGAACAAACATTTCAAAAAACCCTTTGCATTTTTGCATTTGACTGCTTAACATGCCATGTCCTTCCAAGTGTACACTTCCTACAATACAAAATATGGAAGTTAATGGACTGGGACTCCAGCTATTTTATTTTTAGATGATTCCTCTCTTTGCTTCAAACTCTTTTTTTCTGCTTCTATTAAAAGACCTCAGGAATTCAGCACAAATATTTAAATATAAAGCTGCTGTACATTTGCCCCTGATTTACAGAGAAGAATCTGTATATATAATGATTTTGACAGTGCTTTAAAGAGATACTATTTGCCTCAAGAATTAAAAAGTTGTCTCAGAGTTAGTACCCAGGAAATTGAGGTTCACTGACAATGTATTAAGCTTCTTCATAAAGCACACAAATTAAGGCAATGTTGCATTCTCTGCCTTGCAAAGACTGTTTCCTAGTTAGGAAATTCAGGACCGTGATCTGTTTTATTAAAGATTACTAAAAACAGGAGAAGATTTTTTGACATTTTTTCCTGCAGAATGTTCTTTTGATTAGATCTGATGTTTGTTCTGCTAAATACCCCTGCATTTCAAAGGAGTATGTGTTAACAGGAGTGTGAAATTTTGCATTTCATGTGAAAGTGTGACTGACAAGTGTTGAGGTTTGTATGGTTTGGGGCAACCCTTGCTCAGGATACTGTCTGCCCTTTGTGGGAGTGGAAAATACACTAAACAGAGAAGATGAGCCTGGTAGGGAAGAGGCTGTCTTTGAACAACAGCAAATTGACTGGCTGATGTGCAAGTGCCCGTGTCTCTGGCATGAGTTTTCCAGTCACAGGCCAGAGGGAAGGAGTGGGTGGAGAGTGCAGTGAAACTGAGATTTCTGCTCTGGGGTTCACATGAAGAAATCTCAAACAGCTCAGTATTAAATAACCTGCTCGGTACTATACTGGGTGGTGACCTGCAATCACAGAAAGACCTGTGATTGCATTTCTGAAAATCAAGTAATGTCCAAGTAGCTGCTGTTCTTTGGCCTTGTTCTGAGGTGGTTGGCGCTGCTCCCAAGAACTGCCAGCTGTACCTTATCCTGCTGCTGCTGCTTGATTCACCAGCTAAGTCAGTTTACATCACTGAATATATTTTACTTATCTATTTCACTGTTAAATGTTCAAGTATAGCTTTTCTATTCACTCCTTGAATTCATACTGATCGCCATGAGTTAACTTTGTGGTACTACTTTTAAGAGAATTTCTGAGTGTAGACTGTTGGCTTTACTACAAGCATATCGTTCAGGCTCACACAGAGCACAAGAAGGCTTTTCTTGTTTTATTGTTTATCAGCATCAGTATTTTCTGTGTCCATGATGAGACCATCCAGGGGAAATAAACAGATGAAACAATGTTACTACTATAGCTGGGTCCTGGGATTCCAAGCCAGAATGTGGGTTAATGACTGCAATATAATGGATCTAGAAGAAGGACACCTTTTAAAACCCCTCTTTCTTACTGGTCATTATCAGTTTTGTCCCTTTTTATTTCCTGTCCCCACAACTCCTTAGAAGGGAAGTATAAGCATATAACATCCTAGAGAAATGTATTTTCATCATTTCATCAAAAGAATTTGATGAGAATTTAGCATTTTTACAATTACTTCATTTCCACTGTGTGACACATTTTGGAATACCTTGGCTATAATTTTAGCAGTCCCCATAATTTCAGCCTTTGGAGAGGTCCTCTTATTGAAGCCTGTCTGAAAATAAAAGTCACAGGGATAAAATGAGTTCCATTACAACATTAGAAAATTCTGCCCAAGAAATTAAATAAGTGGGTTTTGTACTTTTGTGAGATTTCTGTAGCAGCTTGCAAAGTGCAGTTTTGTGGCAGCATGATGTTCAGTTCATGTCTATTCAATATAATTCAGACAGCTTTAAAATTTCTTTTGTCACCTATTGTTCAAAAAGATGTACAAGAAGTAAGTAGTATGAAGAAATTTTAGCTTGACAGCTGTAGTCAGGCCATCTTCAGGGAGGATATGCTGAAAATGGTCCTCTTATGCAAACTTCTCTTGAAACTTCTGAATGGCTGGAAAATTTCCAAAAGTTTTTTCAGTGTTTGTGTGTTTCTCTATTATTTTTGGCATTGTATAGTTCCATAATGCATACATTTAATTTTCATTTTCTGCCTGATAGCTCCAGCATTTTATACTTAGTGGGCTGATCAAACAAATAACATTGGTCAGTACTGGGAGGAAATGAGTTACATTTGGTTCTCTCCCCACTCTTGACACTGGTTTTTCCTTTGCAAAAATGTACCCAATAAAGCACAAACCAAAATGTGGGCTTGAGAAATATTATTAGTAGAATGGGTCCATAGTGCTAGTGATTCAGTCATCTGTCAGCCTGATAAATGGATTAGTGTAAGAGGTGTTCCAGTGGGGAAATGAAGCCCATAGGGCTTCCAGCTAATTATATTTAAGTTGTTTAGTACTGCTGGGAAGCAGCATCCAGGCAATTACTGAAAGCTTTGATGCAGTGTGCACTATTAGAGTGTGGGTTCAGAAACTCATTACCCTTTCGTGCTTGTGTTGGATGGATTCTAGGAAGCTGACATGAAACAGAGAGCAGGAATCAATAACTAGAAAGGCATTTTAGTTAGCTTCTGATCCATTTCCTGATTCAGCAGCTCCTTGCCTAGAGCATTTCATACAATTGCTATAATGTAAGGGGGGAAAATGTGACTTAAATATATTAATTTTCCATATATATACATCTTGTTACAGTGATGTGTAGCTGAGGTTCCACCCAAGACAAAGTTTCAAAAGGTCCTTTGGGGACAAGCTGCTCCTCCAATCCCATGCCACATGTCCAAAGCGCCTGCCATCTCTGCTCCTCTGAAGTTGATTGTAGTAATTTCTCCTAAAGCCTGTCCTTGCAGCGTTTATTGATGCCTCTGCAACATCAAGATTGTATTACCACAATGCCCATCGTATCCCACCTTCAAAATCTCTTGGAAACTACAGCTAATCCAAAATGAAGTTGGTGATATTGGCTACACATATTAAACCTTGTTTAAGAGAATTGTGCTGGCTCTGTCTTTGCCGCGGGCTGCAATTCACATTACTGATGCACCTTGAGAAAACTCTACAGACTTTGAGTCATTCAGATGTGGGAAACAGCAAATCCTTTCACTGTAGTGCTCTGCAGTTGGGCACCTCCAAGGTCTGCATGCTGAAAGCAATGCAGTATTTGCACAACTGGGGGCCAAAGACTTGGAAATTCAATTCTTAGGTTAGACTGACAGATCTACTCAGGGCAAAAGTTATATGAATTAATCAAAATTGTGTGGTTTTCTTTTTAAGCTTGCACTGACTTTTAAATCTTGTAATGGTGACTGTTAGGGCAGTGCAGAGAAGGCTGCATTTCTTCTTTCCTGTTTCTTCCTCTGTGCTTATGTCTGAGATAGAACTAAATAGAAAAATGAGAGGATTACAGTGCAATGCTTCTTAAAGGGATAATTCTTTCTCACCTACCTGCACTGCCACAGAATTAATAATTAAACTCCTTTATGTTTCCATCACAACAGTCCTAGACATGCTGTGGGTTCTGTTTCATGTTTTATAAAGTTCAGCAGAAATCTCATGACTTACTGTCAAGAGAGAAGTTTGGGGGGGTTGAGTTTTTTTGAAATCTGGACTTGTTAATTAGAAAAATGGCATTTGGTTTGCCTGAGGGTTGGTAAAATAAATGTTGCTATTTGATACTCGCATATCTTTCTGATAAAAAAATAAGTATCAGAATTGCTGTGTTGTAGGCCATAGTCCCCATGAATCCATCCACATACTACAAAAAGTCCTTACAGTAGTAAGCATTTCCAGTCTTGCTACCTGGTTCGGTCACTGACAGCTAAGCTTTTCATAAATCCATTATTATCACTGAAAGTTCTGGCCTATTAAATAATGGTAGATAACTCATGTATCTCATGTCTGAAACGATTACACATGGTAGAATGCTGCACTCAAACACACAGCTGAAGCAGAAAAAGGCTAAAGCTGTCAAAGTGTCTGTGCAGGCAAAGTGCTGACAGTGGTAAATGATTTTGAGAATTGATGCTGTCAATTCCTGTCTGGCTCTAAGACTGGTTGGACTGAGTTACTGCTTGGGCTGTTAAGAGTTAATTTACCTTGGGAGGAGCCCGTGTAAAAGGGGTAGCATATTTTAGCCAAGTTAACAAGGCAGTGCTTCTGAAATTCTTAATTTCATGATGTCCACTAGTTTTGACAAAGTTAGTTAAGATGAAACATGAGAAGAGTTTCCACCTGCAGTTTTGTTTTCCTTTGAGACACTTGCTTCAAAGGGGGAGCCCAGGCTCTGTGAGTTGCACCTGAGGAGAGGCTTTCAAGTCTTAAGTATTTTAAATTTTTGTGGGAAGACGTGGAATATTTCTGAGAGTATTTTTGTTCCCCTGGCTTAGATATTACCATGGGGAAGTTTTTGCACTAGTACTATAATGAAGATTTATTTCAACATTGATTTTCTGATTTTTAACCAACTCATGACTTTGTTTACTTCGAATCTGGGCATTCATCTGTGGTATATTTAAAATAAAAATCTCTCATAGCTTCCTTTAGAGGAAGCAACTGTGGGGCAATAATAAATACATAAGTGTCTAGAGTGGGAGTTTTTTATCATAGAAAGCCATTAACTGGTGTTTATTAACTCTATAAGACTTTAGGGCAAATTCATTAATATTCAGAGATTGTGTGGGTTTTTCTGAACACAGATTGCAGTTCCAGTGCATAGGTACTCATTGGAAACATGATAGAGAAACCCAGCACATTGTGTTATGATGTGTTATGTTGTGCTGAAAATGATGGTCCAGGTTTCTACTCCATGTGTCTGCAGTGTTATCCATGATCCTTGTACTGACTAATTGCTGGTCATGCCCCAGGGGAGCCACAGCTGTGGTTATACGGCTGTGATTATATTTATACATTATATTAATCCATAAAGAAACTAAAACCCCAGCACATCAGCTGGAGTTTGGCAGATGTTGGAATGTTGTTTTCACTGATTCATACACTTTTTAGGAATTGCTTTAGCAAATGCATTTAGGTTATTTTTTGCAGAAGGGTGGCATAATTATTGATGTCCTGTTAGAATCTTCTATATAATCATGGTATACTTCTATATAGTATCGTATGCTCCACCAGGGGTAGTTAGAAAATATTGAAGCTGTTTTTCAATTTGAAAGAAAACAAAATACTGTGCACTAGGTATCCTGCATTTCTTTCCCAGAGATAGAACAAAACCTCTGCTTTTGTAATTCAGTGTCTATTGAAGATGGCCTATTTAGCATTTAAACTTTCCTGTGCCTATAAAAGCCAAAAGAGAGTGGGATAATAAATTGGTTACCCAATTAATGGCTTTTTTCATAATGAAAGAGTTAAGAGAAATATGCAGAAACAGGGTAGTAATGGCACTGGTTTGGTTTCTCCTCATCTATATTGTTTAGTAAAAAGAAATAAAATTATTTAGCTGATACTTTGCAGAAATAGTACTTAAACAGAAATCAGATTGGAAATTTAAGCAGCTAAACATATTTAAAGGAATTCAGTAGAATTCACTAAAACATATTCTAAAATGATGTGACTCATTACTCCAAGTTTAAACCAAGAGTACAACTGCTGTACTATTTAGATGTCCTTACCCCAGCCACCTGCCCAGCTGCTAATTTCAAGTGCCTCCTATAAATCTGGCCCCCAGTTTCAGTTTCCTGAAGTCATTCAGGTACCTGCAAAAGGAAATCCACATATGAAGCAGAGGATAAATGTCCTGTTTTCTCTGTGGCCCACTAAGGGCAGCACCAAATTCAGCCCTCCTTTGAGTAGCACACCTTCCTTGAGTTCTCAGAGCAAATGGTGCTGTGCAGTTTGTCCCTGACGCGGGGCTTGTCCTCTGCCCTGCCCTGGCCAGTGCTGTGGGGATGGGGTGGAAAGGCCTTGTTGCTTTTCTTTAGTTAAACTGGCACTGGGGACAGTCACAGGGGGGCTGGTGACTTACTTGATTCATCAACTGCCTGCACGGGAGGTGGTGCTAGGGTTTTCCATGATTTTGCTTCACAGTGATTGTGTCCAGTGGAGGAGCTCAGAGATAAAGAGATTGATGAACCTATTTGCATAGGTTGACTTCTGTGTTTTCAAACATAGTGCAAATCCAAAGTCAAACCTTGTGTACCAGTTTTACTATTAGTAAAAATGAAAGAATTTTTTTAACTTTTATTTTTGGTTGGTATTTAAACATGGTTACGTTTCTTGACAACTTAGCAGCCCAAGGCATAGATTACCAACAGCACCAACATTAGCTAAATTAACACATCCAGTAACTTTCCTACCCTTCACTAAAGGGGTGAAATTTTAAGCTTTCTCACTGTGACACCAGTGTAACCTTTAGGCCATCCCTTGTTTTTATTCCCTTTTCTTCTTCCATTGTACTTTTGCAAGAAGGCCGTGTTACCTGTGTGCCCTGGGTGAGAGGGCTGTTGCAGGGAGAGAGCTGGAAGCAAACTGCTCTGGGGCCACAGCAGCTTCTGGATTTTAGCTGAGGTGGGGAACTGCTTTGCTAACCCACTGAAATACCCCAATAAGGTTTTTCTGCCCAGAAAGCTCACTGTCCACTGGGATGGGACTGGCAAGTAGTTAATAAAGTGAAGCACTGTTATTTATTGCTCCATGCACAGATTCAGAGAGCATCATTTGTACTGTCTGCCTTCAGTCATCTGACTGATGCCCTAAATGACCCTTGTGAAGAGAGGTCCTGCTACCACTCTCCTGTAACTGAGTCCTTTTGCCTCATGGAGGACAGAGTAAGCTTCCTAAATTTGAAGTCAGGGTATTATTCCAGCAGATTTAGTCCATCGGTCTCTGGAAGGATGGCTGTAGTTGTCTGGCTCCACACAGCCTGAATGCACACTCCCTCTCTCACTGTATGTGTGTATATATGTACATGTGTATCACTAAGTATTTGCTTGCACCAGCAGCTCAGCATGCACAGGGCTCATCACCACCCAGTGCGTTAGTTCAAAACCAGACAATTGGTTTTGATCATAATATATTTATGACAGGAAAGAATGACTACATCACCTAATCTTCCTTTTCTCTATTACAGACTTTGTCTATCTGCATGAAACACAGCAGCTTTTCTATGGCTACAGGATATCTTGTGTTTTCACAAAAATTCATCTTCTGAGAAACTTCCACTAAAGCTTGGCATCAACAAATGGAGAATCTCTGCATTCTCCTTTTGATAGTTGCACTAATGGTTAGTCACAGGTGATGAAAAGCATGTGCTTTATTTCTCATTTGAATTTCTTGTCAGCTTCCAGATGCTGATTTGTTTTGTGAAAACCCTTTGCTAGATTAACAAGCAAGCTGGTACGTAGTATATTCTCCCAGTGAAAATACTTAAATGATGTAATTAGGTCATCTGTCTTTTTTTTTTTTTTTGTAATAAACTATACCAGTGGAACTCTCCAGACATTTCATATTAAAGTACTTTCTACACTGTTCTAATCACTTTTGCAGCTGTATTCTGTGATCTCCGGTGATGGATTCTTTTTCAATTTCTTTGTAAATTATGACAGGCTTATCCTATTGTAAGTAATGATAGGTTGTAATGCTAATATTACAAATGAAAGTTTAAAAGAACATTTTTGTCTTTGTCTACTGTTTATTTCAAAGCTTGTGTAATTATTTACTTCTGTATGAAATCAGATCTGAAGACATTCTTGTTGTTGAGTAAAACATTATGGGTAGGGGCTTGTGATAGCATGTGATTATTGCAATCATCAATACATGTATGCTGTCACCCAATCATAAGGGTCATAAAGCTTTGCTGACACTTATAGGTAATAAAATAATAACAATCATATCTTTTCACCTCTAATATGTCTCTTTCACTTCGCTTTTGCTTCTTCAGTAGAGAGCTACTGCTTGCCAAAAAGTTGTCTTGCAAGGTAACCAAAGCTGATCTTACCAAAGGATGTAATTAGCTCTTCCAGCCTGTGTTACCAGTGCTGCCTGCACTGATGCCTCCTGCCTGTGTAGCATTGTGGCAAGATGAATAGCCTTTAAGTGATCCTGTCTCTGAAAGAAACCACCAGTGATTCAGTTTATAAGATTTGTAAACAGAACAAATGAAAACATGACCCAACCAGTTTATGAGTGTAATTATGATAGAAAGCATTAATAGAATTTCTTCAATAACCCTGATTCATTCACAGTGCTACAGTATGAGTCCTTTAAATTCCATGAATCTTGTAGAAGCCTTCATCCCAAATGCACCCATTATTTCCCTGGTATTTGACATGGGAGCAGCCTCAGTATGTGATGGTTACTGTTGCACAGCATAATGCCAGAGTACTGAATAGAGACAATTTTAGTATAATAATACTCTTAACAATTTTTCCATAAGACATGGGAAATGCTCTAAGTGTTGCCTGGAATTTCAGATGTTATATTTACACACAGTTATGCTTTTTGAATATACTGTATTTTGCATAAACATAACATGCTCCACAGAAGAAATGAGATGGCAGACAAGTTGTTGATGCTGCAACCCTGGTAGTGTTCAAGGCCAGGTTGGATTGGTCTTTGAGCAACCTGGTCTAGTGGAAGGTGTCCCTGCCCTTGGGAGGGGGTTGGAATGAGAGAATCTTTAAGATCCCTTCCAACCCAAACCAGCCAATAATTCTATAATGAAAAAAAAAAGAGGTGAGATGGAGAGATAAGAACAGTCAACTCAGAATGCCATCTGAGAATTAGACAGGTAATTAGATATGTAGCCACATAGATGAAGATTCATATGCATTCAGTAGACTAACTCAGAAAACCTGTGGATGTCCAGATATTGTCCAGATGATGTATTGCTAATAGTTTGTGATGCTTCAATGGGCAAGTGTTGTCCCTTGTGTAGTGATTCACCTCCAATTAGGATAGATGTAACTCTTTCTGAGGTGAGTAGTTGTATTTGGTTACAGTGAAGTGAATGAGAACATGCTGTAGTACTGCAGACTGAGAATTAGTATTGGATTCATTAATGTCTTTCCTGATGATATGTTTAAATATGTTATCTATTAAATTGATTATATCTTAAAATGATACTTAATATATAGTTGTTGTGGTTTAACTTCAGCTGGTAAGTCAGTACCACATGGCCACTTGCTCCATCCCCCTACCCACCCCAGTGGGATGGGAAGGAGAATTGGAAAAAAGTAAAACCCATGGGTTGCAATGAGGTTAATAATGGAAATAAGTAATTAATAATTAAAATATAATACTAATTATAATATTAATAAAGATAATAATGATTAAAAGGAAGATAACAGAAGAAGAGAGAGAAATAAAACCCAAAAAGGACAAGTGGTGCACAGTACAACTGCTCACCACCTGCTGACCAATGCCCAGCTCATCCCCAAGCAGTGAGCAGCTCCTCCCAGCCAGCTCCCCCCAGTTTGTATAGTGGGCATGACATGGTATTGCAAGGATTGGGCAGACCAGGTCAGCTCTCCCAGCCATGCTTCCACCAGCTTCTGGTGCACCTGCTCACTGCCAGAGCATGGGAATCTGAAAAGTCCTGACTCGGTGTAAGCAGTGCTCAGCAACAACTAAAACATCACTGTGTTACTGACATTGCTCTCATACTGAATCCAAAACACAGCACTGCACCAGCTGCTAGGAAGAAAATGAACTCTATCCCAGACCAAAGCAGGACAATAGTTTTAAAAGCTGTCAGACGTTTGTGTGGAAGAGGATAATTAATTTTAAAAGTCTCCAATGAATATCTCATTTCACTTTAAAGCATTTAATTATTAAATTATGTAGACAAAAATGGAGCATAAGGATTGAAACGGAAGAATAGGAAACTAGTCAATATACGTCGTGCTCGAATGGCAAAGGAAATTAGAAATACAGCTTTACTCATCATGCTTTTTGGCAAGCATAGAAAAGTCTGCAAATAGGTTTATTATTGCAGAAGAATGGCAGGCTGCCTTTCATGTTTGATTTTCATAAATGCTTGCCTTCAGCCTTGCCCCAAAAACATTCAAGAAGGTGATTTCTTTTGCCTGCTTGTTTCTTGTACAGAGGTGATGCTCAATCAGTTCCCGCTGGAAGCTTTCTGAGGGAGCACTTTTTTGTGTCCCACTGTTCTGAGGCAGCACACTGGCCTTTCAGTCCTGTGCTCAGCAGTGGTTCTCGGTGAATTGCTTGCTGCTGTTATTCTTGACCGGAGAGGCTGAAAATTGTTGAGCCAAGCTGATGGTATATTAGGATCCTTCCAGACTCCTGAAAAAGTGCATGGCTTTGCAAAGTGCTCAAATGCTGTGTGTCACTGGGGATTGCCCTCACCTCTCTAATTCTTTCGGTAATGGGTGTTGGGTTTTTTCTCCTTACAGTTTAGCCAAACTCCTAATCTGGGAGCTCAGACCTTGCTGAATGCCAATAGCAGAAGGAGTCAGGTGCTTGTATTTTGATGAGGTGATGGACACTGGCTTGATGGGTACCTCTGTCTTTCATTGCAGCCCTCTCAGCTGTCAGATGCGGTGATCTCCATGGTAACTCAAACCCCCAGACTCTTGACAGCAGCCTGCGAGGAGCAGCATTCAGCAGCTCAAGGGTCTCACGACCAGGTAAGCCAAAAGGAATCTTTTGGAATCAATCACCAAATAAGAGCTCACCTCCAGCGCCCCATTCCTTGTCCTGTCAGGTTTTTTCTTGGTGGAGTCACCCAGGCAGTCAGGTCCTGTCCACGTGCATGATGATGGACTTCTATCAGTGTTGTCACTTAAGGCTATAGGAGTCCAGCTCTCTCAAACAGAGGCATTTGACAAAAAGTCTGCATTTGTTCAGGGCTGGTTTTTGAGATACAGACTGAAGAAGCGAAACAAAGTACTGTACAATTCTTTAAGTGGCTTTAGTCTTAAGTAATGTAGGAAATAACCCCAAAACACGGCAGCACTAAGATCTGTCTTGCCACTCTACCTACACCAACATCAGTACTAGCTCTAGCTTTAGGCCTGAGCAATCCTATTTTCCTGCAGTGTATCAGAGACAGTTTCTGTGTTCATGTGACTTTCACTGCTTCTCTGCAGCATTTTCAAATTGCTGCTGTGCTCTTTCCATACGAGTTTCTGTACTAATAGCAGCATGTGGGGCATTCTGGTTAACATCTTAAGAAGATACAGAATTCTTCCCCTTTTCTGGTGGATTATGGAGAAAGAACAAGATCGTTGCTGTTTTGGAAAACCAGTGCAGGGGCTGTATAGCTATATGCATTCTTCCAGTACCACTAATGCTGTGAACTAAACTAGTATCTCTGGTTTTATGTACTTATATGTGTGGAAGGTTTATTACTCTCTTTTGTTGTCAGGCTTCACTGTCATTTTTACTGAGTTGTTTCTATGCCATTAGGATTGTATGTATTTTGTAAATGTTTTCTGGGTATTTCTGAGTATTGTTTCTTTCTTGCTTGCTACATAAGTCCACTTGGCTCTTACTTTTGTATCATTGATGATACTCTTAAATCGTGTTCAGTGAGTACTGGATGATTTTATTGGAGGAATATAGAGCACTTTTTCAATTATTTTTCCTGTTAACAGCTACTTTTTCATATCTATATTTTAATCACATTTGATGGTACTGATAATAATTTCTTACTCTGAGTTTTGTGTGGCTGTAAGGTAAATGCCGTTCGAAAGTCTGTGTGTGGGTAATTTATGGAATAACATCTGACCATAATTTGTAACTTTATCACATAATTAAATAAAATTCACTATTTTATTTAGCAGGTTTCTGTAAAATGGTGTTGACTGGCATCAGTTTTGTTTCTGTAATTTCCCAGTGAATTTATCCTTTATCAGTTTGGTGGTTATTTTGCTTGAGATTAGTAATGACATAGAGGTCTATAATTACTGAGATCATACTGCTTACCATCCTCAAGTATTGGCAGAAAATGCCAGTAGTCTTACTGAATTCCTCTGATGCTCCAAAATGTATTGAAAATTAGCATCATTGAAATGATCCTCTCACAAACACTTTTAAGACTCTTAAAGCACAAATTTTTGCAGTGTACTAATTTAAAGTTGTCTTTTAACATTCGTTTTGGTAACTAATGGCCTCCTTATCTCTAAAAATGCTTTTCTTCTACTTAGAAGAAAATATATGTTGATTGTTTGGGGGTTTATGTGTAGCATGTCTGTACTTCTTTAAAACATGAATCCCAAGTTGGAGGTCTTGTGCTGTTTTAATTACCCAGATTTTCCTATTAGAATTAATTTCATTGGGTTTTAAAGTGTAATCTATGTTTCAAGCTAATTACACCCTTAAACCAGAGCAGGAGTATCATTTTTTTGCCATGGGTTGCCTTTCTTTGGACTATTTAATCCTTACCTTTGGTTCCTCGTGGCAATGGGGTTGGGAGAGTTCCCCACATTTTTACCCTTGTATTTTCGCCCAAATGCAATATTTTTCCCTAGTTTATTGGGCTAAAGAACTTCCATGCTTCTATTAACTAAAGTGTTTCAAGTACCAAAATGGTAATTACACTCTGGGCCTGTACATTCAGTATGTTTTCTAGCAGTGAAATTTGGGAATGTCTGATGAGTTACTACTGACTGCATTCCTTTCTAGCTTACTGCTCTCACATGAACGTCCTTCATAGTTCTTTTCATATTTTACAAATATATACTTAAGCAGATCATCCAGTTCTCTGTTATGGTTTGGTGGTTTGCTTTATCTCAAATTGCCAACAGTACATCCTCCTGGGATCCTCTAGCATGTTATCTATATGAGTTCAAGACCTTGACATCCTGAATTATCAGTAATTTTGAGAAATAATGGTGCTAATAATGTAGAGTACCATCTTCTATATCCTTTGTCTGGCACTTAGTAGATATCTCCCCAGCAGTTAGAATGATAACTATTGATAACTGTTATTGGTATGATAGGTGTGACAATGGTAAGAGGTCAGCTTTATCAGGATCATGTGTGATACATTGTATGAATGCACAGGGAATTATAGTATTTTGACTAGAAAACCTTGTAAAAAGCAAGATGAAGCAAAGAGATTACGTGAAATTAGATGTCAAAAAATGAAAGGTTGGTGAAGTTCGGTTTGAAAAAGTAGGAAAAGTAGGCATATGCACATGATACCTAGGAAGAAACAGGTTACGTTTTTCTAGTTCTATATTTCTTGTATGAATTAGTTACTTTGAATTTAAGAGCAATATGGATAGGATGTAGTGGAAGATACCTCAAATGCATCAGCATATCAGCAGATTTCTGTTGTTCAAGGAGCTTGGAATAGGTGCAGTTTAGGAATGTCACAAATGAAATGTGGTAGTGCGAGTTGTGACTGTTGGTAGAAGTGCAGAGGCACAAATTATTATAAGAAAATGTTCATTATTTTTTTTAAAGTTTCCAGAATAGATTTTTTCAGAAGTATTCATTTAGTGAGATTGAGAAGAAGATTCCATTATACATAAGTTAGCACTAAGATATTTTATTTTGAGGAAATATGTCTCCTTTTGCATAGGAACGCTGCATTTTATACAAAGAAAGCAAGAGAAACTATAATCAAAAAGTTTGCTTGCCAATGCATGATTCTGAAAAGTACCGTAATACACCCATGCATACTGTTCCATAACAGCTTTTATAATTCTTTTACAATTACTAATTTTTAATTAATTGTTTCAGTTTATTTACAACTCTGTAAACGATGTTGCACAGGCATAGGGTGCAGAGACTTTCTGTATGTTAACAAAAGTTACTGTTGGCACCTGATCCCACCAAATAGTTTTATTGGTCAGTTAGATTTATGGGCCAGAAAATCGAACTGCTTTTAAACAATATTCCTTATTATTCTCAGGTTTAATTAATAAAGTCTGTATTGATTTTGTTTTCTAACGTTGTTTTTCAAGTGTCAAGTATCAAATAATCTGTGGGTGTACACATGAACTATTCCCCGTGACTACAGAGCATTCATTATTCTTAGAATGGTTATTTTTAAAAGTCTCATGGCATCATATCTGTTCACTGAAAAACAATGAACTGTTGTAATAATATTTTTTTGAATAAGCATATTTTAAAATAACATGAACATTCTTTAAATTTGCAGCTGTTTCATGGCTCAAGTAGAGCTTTA
The DNA here is from genome assembly GCA_013400515.1 of Erpornis zantholeuca. Lineage (NCBI taxonomy): Eukaryota > Metazoa > Chordata > Aves > Passeriformes > Timaliidae > Erpornis > Erpornis zantholeuca. Next base: position 17,461 of record VZTN01012521.1, read on the forward strand.
TTTATATAATTCCTGGTATTTCTCTTGCTGCATGGTGAATCTGGTTGACTGAACTCTGATTTTATTTGTGAAATATTAATTAGTACTTTTTGGGCTATCAACCAAGTCAGAAAAAAGTATTTGTAGCTAGAACATGAGGTGGCAAAATGCCATATCCTTTGATTTTTAAACTCAGCTGGTGAATATTTAAGGCATAGCTCAGACCTTGTAGGACTCAACTGTGATAATCCCATACTCTACTATTTGATTTGTAGAGCACATTATGATACCACATTCACTGTGCCACTCACTTGAAAGTGCTAATAATAGATACGCAAAGTTGGAAAAGGCAATTTCTGTTGTAGTCATTAGTAAGTATATATTTCGTTCACCTGGAGTGCCAGCTGAAGTGACAGATTCATACCTTCATGAGCAAACACTTTGCCCCAAGGATGGGGAAGTGGAGCTCTGCCTTGCCCAAAACTGCTCCTCTGAGTTTGCCTCTGAAGCAAAGACTTCACACAGGTCAACAATGCTTTTTCCACCCAAAGCCTGCTTAACTTGTCTGGGCAGAACTGCAGAAATATGCCCAGGTCAGTGAATTCAGCTCAGGCTGCAGCACTCTTGGGAAGCTCTGGCGTTTCCTTGGACAGGTACATGCACACACTGTGGGTAGCATATTCCAGAGACACAGTGCCTTCTGCAACCTGCATGTAATGAGGGACTGTGTCTGTGCAGTAAATCAGCTGCTTCCCAAACAGAGCCAGGACAGTTTGCCTCTGAAGATAAATAGGATTTTCTGCTTTTTAAAGGTTGATTCAAACAAAGCTTTTATTTTTAACTGAATTATTTTACCACATCATGGTGTAGAAGTGGAATTGCTACAGGCAGTCTAGTTAAACATGCTCCTGAATAATCTGAATGTCTCATGCAGCCATGCCACACAGAAACAGGACAGGTAATAGAATAGTTTTTTCCATAAGTTGTTAATTAAGCCTTGGAGATATACAGGATCTGTATTTCCATTTACATTTTTGTATGACCATGTTCCTATCTGAACTGCTTTGATTTAATGGAGCATGAATATGACTTATGGATAAACATACTGTTATATAGATAGTACATGCTAAAAACTTGTGCCCAATATGCAGATTAACATCAGTTAATTTCAGAAGAAATTCCATTTTCAAGCAGCCTGTGAACATTTTCACCTGATATTTTACTGTGTAGTCTTCACTCTAAATGCTGTAAATGAAAATAAATAAAATTATTACTTTTTCACAAATAATAATGTAATGTAGTAATGAAGTGGTGAGAGTTAAGGTGTAAACTGGAGATACTTCAGGTGTAATTAATCAAAATGGATTTGCATGTTGTCACTGATCCTATGTTTTTACTTATGCACTGGGGTCACAGGTTTACACTTGGCTTTGTAATCAAGGGCCTTGGTCCAAGCTTGGTTTTTTTCATGAATGTGGATACAGTGATTAGTAAAATTGTAATGGCATATTTGGAGAGTGAGTGATTACCACAGAAAAAGCTGAGGTGATTTAAGGTGTCACAGGGCCCACACCTGAGCTGCAAAAGCAGAGCATTTGAGTACGCCAACTGTTTAAGTGCAAAGTCCATTCCCAGTCCATTCTTGCTGAAATCTTTTAAAATGACCAGGGTGTTCTGACTTTAAAGAATGCAATGAGAGATCAGTCAGTCTTTAGCTCTTGTTTAGCTGTCAGGGACAGTAAGCTCCAGGTAAAGAGCAGAGGCAAACAGCTGCTGCACACCTGGTTTCACACCGATGTCACCATTTGTGCAGTATGTCTCAAAATAGTCTTTTATTGACTCACCCATAGCCTTTGAATAATCTCTGCTATATTCAGACCTTCACACATGAGATGACTACCCAGGGTTGTATAGTGCTGTATCTTCTAATACTTGGTTCTGGAGACTGGGTTAATAAGGATGCCACCTACTAAGAAAATATCGGGGGAACAGGGAAGGCACTCTCCCAAACATCTCTGTTTTAATAGAACAAAGTGGGTTTGTATTATTTGTTGTATCTGAAATTGTTAACTTTTTTTTATTGCTTGCTCTATGAGCTACAGTGTGATCTAGCAAGCATCCCAAATGTCTGTAACATGAATTGTGTTTATCGTCAACCTAAATCAGTTTAAATAAGCTTAGTTCAACTGATGCATGCACAAAATAATTTCCCTTTTATCTAACCAGCTTGCAGTCCTAATAAACAGAGTAATCAATCATAGCTGCCTTCATCTATAGCATGATTGTATATCTCTGATCAAGGAAATGGAGAATAATTTCTCTCTAGTCCCTACTTCGTTCCCCCTGCAATCAAGGTTTCTGGATATAATGATTCACCTTAATCATTTTTACATTCCTTGACAGATAAAATTTTCATTTTTATTTTTTTTTAGTTTGTGTGTTTAAAGGATGATTACATTCAACAATGTAAAACGAATTTTAAAAGTGTAAGATATTTTTGTTTCTCCGCAGCACAGAAAAAAATGCCAGTCTGACTCAGAGAATGCTGCAAACACAATGGCAATGACACCGTGCTTTGAACAGTCTGTGCTGTATACTCGTCCTTTTTCGTAATAGCTGGTTTGAGGCCACTGGCATCTTTCTTACTGTTTGAAGTGAGTCCAGGACTCTGCCTAGACATTTTCTCTCTTCATTGAATATAAAGTGCCAAGGAAAACCTGAGGTTAGCTTGGTGTAAGATGTTGGAAAAAGCCCAAACTAAAACTTCCCTTTAGATCACTGGCCTTCAAATAATTCTTTAACCTTTATGCTGAACTGTTTACACTATATATTAGGTGTCTTTAGTCTTTTAATTTTACACATATGTAGTGTATCACACATTTAGTAATACTTTTGTCTAGATAGAAAATTATGAAAAATGTATAATATGTAAAACATGGATTTAAAATTTATTTACAGTTGCATTTTACGGCTTCTTAGTGTACTTTTGCCAAAAGGTACTTTAGCAACTAGTTCTGCCTCCTGCAACTGCAGAATGCATCAAGGAAACCTTATGTTCTCAGTGGTTTATCTCAAAGTTGTGTTTAGAATATGTTCCATTAAGTGCAGTTGACAATACTAGGAAAATGGCAGTCTGTATGAAGAAATATTCCTATTGTCATGGTTATTGGCAGTTTCTGGGCTGCTAGTTCACAAATACTGTTCCAGATCAAGGTATAACAAGGAGTTGACGTTGAGATTAATCTTTTCCTCTATATTAAAAATAGAGCATCATTATACAAAAATAATAATTATTTTACTGGCACAAAAGAAAGGTGCAGTGCACCTTTTTGAATAAATATTGTAATATGGCCTTACTCACCAGTGTGTCTTCTTGCTCCTTATGTTCCATTCCATAAACACAGATATTAAATATCTTTGGTCATTTAAGGCTCAATTTGCTTCAAAATTTTACTTCAAATGTAAATTAATCTCATGTTTAAAAATAAACTACTTCATGTTTTAGAACAATAATCTCATTTTTCACTTCTAGTTTAATGACTTTTTTTTTTCAAAATTCTTAGTTTTTTGAGTCAAAAGTTCAGCTGTGTTAAAATATGACTAAGTTTAAACTTGATATCTGAAATGACATGAGGTCTTTCCAGCCATGTTTTCACGAAACATTGCCTCAAACATTTCCAGATAAATTGTTTCATTCCAATGTTTTTGTTCATTTCCTTCTTTTAAAGAGCTCTAGGTTTAGTCAAGCTATTAATCATTGTTGGATGACTCTGTTTTAAACTATTTGAGTTGATAAATCGTTGTTTAGTGGTAAATTGGAGAAGATGTTTTTCTTTGTAACATATGCATGCATTTGATTTCTCTTTAGATACTGATAGATCTTTGTAAATTATCTGCTTCCGAGTAAGCCCAAATGTTTGGAATTTAACCTAATCAGATAATGTTTTGGAAGTCTGTTAATATATAGTCTTTGCAAGCTTAAAGAATGAAAATTCTCCCTGTAAACAGGTGCTTAGAATTATGCAAAGATCATTTTAAGAAAGGTAACAAATACTATTTCAGTTTTTAAAATAATAACCCTAGGCCCGTGCAGCAAAAGTCAAGGAAGCAAAGCTATTTGTGGTGCCATCAACCTGAAAATTGTGCTCCAAGCAATGATATTAGTAGATGCACTTAGGTCAGGGAAGTTAAGTGAAAGAGGAGGAGGGAATGGTCTGACAACCCTGGCTGGGAGTCCCAGGCCTGGGGATCCCCTGAATTTCTCTTCTCCATAGATGTTTGATTAGCTAGTGTAGCCAAAATCAAAAAATGAGGGGAAAAAAGCCTTTGTATTAAGCCTGTTGTTACTGCCTTTTTCCAGTTTTGTATAAATACAAATTTTCCAACCCTTCTCCCTGTTTTTTTTTTTCCCATAACCTAGCCATCTTTCTTCATATTAACTTTTTTCATCCAAATCACGTTTTGAGAATTTGAAAAATCTCCTTACACAGAGTTTTCGTTTATCTTATGGGTATTATTTCAATCATTCCCCAAAGCTTTCGTAGTGCCATGTCTCTCAGAGCTCTCTTCTTGCTTTGGTCACCTGTCCTGTAATCAGTGCATGCTCTTGCCTTTCATACAGCAGCTCCAATAATGAGTATGTCGCCTTTGTTGGAGTCCAGCCTCTTGGCATCTGTTTTCTCTTAAGTCAAGTGTCATTTAGGATTTCACAGGAGAGTGTCCATTAAGAACTCATTGATAGGTAATGGTCTGCATCATTTTATTATGTTTTGTGTTCCTAATATTTTGACACAAGAATATTGGAGCCAAATGAGATTGTGTTTGTATTGATTTAAACCAATGTTGCTATGCAGCAGAAGAATTGTTATGTCCATTTGAAAGAGAGAGCAAAATAGGAGTGGCCTTGCTTTTACAGAGATGGAGGAAATAAAATTTCTGGTACTGTGGCAAGTGTGTTACTCCTGGAGTAGATTTGCTGATGGAATCTTTCAGGTGTATGGCTTTTGCTGTGGCTTTTTCCCAGTTGCTCAGGTTAATTACTAAAGTCAGCCCCAGGGCTTGTTTACATAATTTTAATTATACTTTTCAGTGACTTTGTAGAGAGTTTACACAGCAGATTTTATTCATTGTGTGATTTATTGATGTTCTAGAAACTTGCATCATTCTCCATATAAAACTTTTTTTTTGTCTTGAGAAGATACCAGAAGCTTAAAATGGGTGATTTTCCTGAAAACCTTGCAAGTACAGCAGATCTCAGTCTCCCTCCTATGAAGGGTGTCACCTCAGAAGGCAGGTGCAGAGCTGTTTACCACAGTCAGACGTGATCACACCATTCTAAATTAAATCTACCCGTGATGGTTAGCAGGGAGCTAATCAAATCACTTGCACCATTTGATCTGCTCCCATCGCCTTTCATTATCAAAGCTCATTTAAACTGCTTTAAACTAGAATTGAACTGATAAAACAGATAAATTCATACATCTGTGATCATGTTTTCCTGCTCTTGTATTTTGTATTATCTGAGCCTAAAGACTCGGCATAAAACAGCCTAAAACCAACAACAACTCATCGTATACTGTACCTTGACATCTGAACAGTTCTGTTAATTTAGCCACTCTTGGTTTTGTTTTGAACAGAATATGCAGAATAGCTTTTCATTACCATGTAATATTTTCAACCAATATAGCAGATGAAAATTAACATTCTGCCCCTTAGAATTACCTCATTTCCTTCTGGATAATAGACAATACACAAGCAGTTGTTGTGGCATTGCTTTAAAAGCACGGTTACTCTTTTCCCTTAGTAATCAAACACTTGAAAACAACAGTCATTTCCTGGGGATGGTGTGTAATCTCACATAATTAATAGGCTTCTCAGCCCAGTATTGGAATAAAACCAGTCAATACTATGTCCCCCCATCCCCAGTTGTATTATACCAGATCATTACAGTGAATGTGAACTAAACAAACTTGTTTAGGAAGCAGAAAAGAACTGGGCTATTAGAAGAATTCTTATGAGCCTCTTACTTCCTCTGCACATTTGAAAAGCTGTCATTTTTAATTTTGGTTTATTTATCAGTGGTGTTCAATTGTCAATAATCCATCCTCAGCTTTGAATTCTGCTGTTGAGTCTGTGCCATCTGCAATACCTTTGATCTGGCAGCCACGGAAATTAGGTGATTGAAGGTGCAGTAGTCACTGGGACTGGATCCTGATTCGTTTTGCAGGCATTTTTAATGTTTTTTCATCTAATTAGTAAATCACTACTTAAATTAGGCCCACCAAGCTGAAACAGAGGTAAAAAGATGAGGTCAAGACTTAAAGCAAGATGTGGTTGCTTACTGTATGTAGTACAGATAGGACAGGATTTTACAGAAGCCTGGGGCTTGAGAAAGGGTTGACAGGATGCATCTTTTTTCCAAGTGAAATTACTTACCTTTTGGAGCTGGCAAGACAGTTGAAGTATTTCTGAATACATAAAGAATTGGGAGGAAGGGGAAAAATTGCAAAATGGTTTTCTGTGGGCTGCGCTTAATGGTGAACTATCTTTTGAAAGATTTGAGTTGAATGTTGAGCCTCTTGTAGCAAACTATTACTCCCCTCGTCTTTAAAGGATATTTGACTATGTTAAAGGCTAAATTATGGCTTTGAATTTGCATACAGATTTTGGAAAGTAAGAACATAGCTTCTAGCTCAGGTGTCTTTCATATATGAGTATCTCCCCCTGATACTGGTGCTGGTGCACATGGTAACAAGGGAGTGTTTGCTGCATTTTTGACTATTAGCCATAGCCCATGCTGATAAAAGACAGACAAATAGTTGAATAAGTTTTGGTCAGATTCAGCTGGTTCTATCTATGGCAACAACACTGCAAAAAGGGATATTGAAGCATTGTCCCTGAAAATTAAAGCTAATTTCACTTTGACACAACTTATTAGCAGTAATGTGCAAGAAAAGAAACTGCAACAGGTTGACCTTTGGTTTCCTGAAGTCAATTTTACTCCGGCAGACTATGGGAATGATACAATGAAGAGCAATGTAAAATCCAAAGTCCATAATACCATTTGTTCAAGTGGCTTTGCAGGCCATACAGCAAGTGATGCCTTAAATGGCTACCTAGAAACAGAGACTAGAGAGGAATAAAGGAATAAAGGAGGTATTTGTTTGAAAGGCCTTCAGATGCACACTTTGGGCTCCAGAGGCTCCTGCCTCAGCGGATCCCAAAATGGATGACAGGTCACAAGTTCTTCACACTTTTATATCAGCATCAATTCACCAACCAGAACCCAGCCAATGATGGAATTTCCCCAAGCTTGCCCCTCTCTCCCCAAGATGATGGTTTACAGTTTTTCAGCCTAGGATGGTCTGGGTGTCCTTGGAGAGCAAGCTGGAGAGGCTTTGTTATGTCTGTCTTAGCATAGAGGACAGCACTTAACAAGCTACAGGAAACTTCAGGGTTACACTAGCAGTGAAGGGTTTGCAAAATATAAAAGTTAAAGCCTAAGGCATCACAAGAAGTGCAAAACCTGGCCAGTGAGGCTGCAGTGCTGTATTAAATCTGCCCAGCCATGGCTGAGCTCCCCACAGTGGAGTTCTACTATTCCAAAAGTGTCCTGCAGCCTACTGGGGTTACCCGCACTGTGATGACAGCTGGGACACCCCAGGCTTCCAGCTTCTGGCTATCAGGTGTCCACAGGGGTTTCAGCAAGGAACAAATTGCAAGGTGCATGAATACCATTATTATACACTTGGACTTCATGATCTTAAAGCTCTTTTACAATCTTAATTATTATTTTATTTCATGTACTGCTTCTAGCTCCAGCTCTTCTATTACCTACGTAACCAGTAAAAATGGAGTATGAATTTTTGTGTATTTTTTATGCTACAGATATTTTCAGATTTAACCATTCGCTCACCACTCACATTCACCATGGTAGCAGTAAAAAGTCACTGATATCAAAAGTAGGCAGATGACAGTGATCATTGTATCTGTTCCTTTTTTTCTCTTTTTTTCTTTTATTTTACTGTCAGTTATCTAATTAATGCTACTTGGTATGGAGGAAGTCAGGTATTGATTTCAGCAGATACTGTAAATGTTGCCAAGTTTAGTCTACTGTGTCTTGGAAATAGAAAACTGCAAAGTTTCAGCCACCTCAGCATAAAGATAACCTTCATTCTGAACATCCCAAACCCTAAGGAGAAATAGGGAAGTTTTAAAAGCATAACAAAGAAATGAGAAAAGGCAAAAATAATTGGGATGTGACGTAAGAAAGCGAGTTTAGAAAGGGGATAAACCCAGTTTTTGTGCCCTTACATGTAGCCCCCTGCATGCCTCCTCTTCTTCCTTGTGAACTGTGCCTTCCTTAGAGCCAAAAGCAGTGAGGTTCTCTGAGTACCTCAGGATCCACGGTCATGCCCCTGCTTCACTTGAGAGCCATAAAGACTCACCCTTTACTTTGATAGCTCCAGTGGGTTTAGTGAAGAGCTTTAACTGCAAGTTCTTTGGGAAAGAGGCTTTAGCTTTACATCTCCTGTCAGGGGGACTTGCCATTATGTGCAGCAGTTAAAAAAAAAACTACTAATACCAGCAAAGAAAACAAGGAGAGAAAAAAAAAAGCAAAAATGTGTGTTTCTGCAATTGTTGGAAAATGGATTATAGTTTCAGCACTTTATTCTTCTCTACTAAGACAGTGCTTCTGCTCTTATTTTGTTCCTTTTCTGGAAGATAAACAGAGGGAAAATGGAGATAAGCAATTGTAAAGGGAATTTTTGGTTGTCTGAGTACATGCACAAATTAGATTTCCCCTCCCCTGCTTCTTCTGGCTATCTGCCAATTAATAATTTGAATTAGCAGGATCTGGAAGGTTGGGAGTGTGACAAAATTCAATCAACCTTGAATTCAAAGTCAAGGCTGGGTTTTTTATTGTGAAGATGAAATATCTTGAAAAGGACTTTAAAAGTGAAGATATGTCTACTTTATATCCTTTCATAAGGTTTGCTTTATCAATTTGGGATTTTGTTTCATTTTTTCTGTGTATTTTGTCCAGCTAATTACTACAAAACAGTGGTGAGATTGATGAATCCTAAGTGAACTATTATAAAGCAGTTTACAGTGAGATCTAAGTAAAAAGATTAAGTTGTGTTTCCCAAGGTTGCAGAGTCGGAATTGAGAATCAAACGTAATTTTTGGGAATCACTCTCCAGCCTGAACTGCACAGTTTTTCTCATTAGTTTGAATTACAAAACACACTTCATTAGGACAATATGAAACAAGCTTGAAATCTTTTCATTTTGGTGCTCAAATCACAGTCTTGTTTACAATTTTCTGTACTGCAGGTGTTTTTCTTTCTCTAGCACAAAAATGGTTTAGAGATTGTACTAGACCAAACATAAGACTTGGTAGAAAAAGACAATATCTTTGGATAAGACTGGTTTTTTCTACAGATGCTGGTGGCTTGTTATGAAATTTTACTAAATTCCAAGCTTTTAAGGCAAGATGAATTGTGTAGGACATGAAAACAAATATGTTTCTTTTCAACACATTTTTAAGCTCATATAACTAGACTTTAACAAGTAATTGTTCTCTGGATTTACTGTTGATTTCATTTACTGCCCGACTCACTTGTGTGGTCAAACTACATTATTTAAGGTGATCGCTTAAAAGTGACTGTAAAATCCTTGTGAATTTTTTTTTTCTGAAAAAGGATTTCTCTTTACTTAAGTACAGGAAAATAATTGAGTGTGTATAGATCTCCTATACACCCTCCTATCCTTGTATTTTTCTTTAATTATTAGATACAGCTTACACCTGCATTGCTGCCTGTGCACCATATTCACACTTGAGCAGAGACATTTTCAGTGGCAGGAGCAGTGCTGTAGTGGGCAGAGCCATGGCAGGAGTCCTCAGGGCTGCCAGATGATACCTGCCTGTCATCTTTCACCCACCAGAGCCAGCTTACCTAGAGCTGACTGAAGCTGATAAAACACACACCTTTCCAGATGTAAATCCAGGTTACAAAACAAATCTGCAGTTGAACCAGACTTCAGAATCAGAAGTCCTGATTTTTGTCCATTTGGTTTTGTCCATTGGTGCTGTTTACAGTAAGGTAGCACATTATGTAGTGCTCAGACTTAGCAGCTGAGGAGTGACACCAGAGGCTCCTGGGGTGCCAATCCCCAGCCAGAATGGACTGAAGGCTTGTCACAGCTCCTTGTCCTAGCACAGCCTGCTTCCACACACCAGCATCCTTCCCTTCCCAAAGCTGAGGAGAAGGGCCATAGTTCTGCCCTGAACTTTGAGTGACACCTACATCTCTTACCAGGTTGTAAACCAGCATGTGCCGAGCGAGCACATACCTGGGGACTTTATTCTGCCTTCAGCCCTTGTCTCTATAGCTAAGCCAACCAAACAAAAATGTGTCTGTGGTTCCAGTAATAGTTTACAGGCACCGTTCAGCTATCTAGGAGTGGCATTTTCTCTTGAGTATGTTATGGGGCATTTATTTTCCTTGGTTTTGAGGTCAGAGAGATTAATGCGTGACTGTATCAAGTACCAGATATGTTTTTAAAGCTGTAGACAGTTTTAAACACAGTGAAGGAAAATGTCAATTCTCTGTTAAAGTATAGACCAAGGAGTTTAATACTGGAAGATGTAATTTGAACTTCAGACAGAGCAGTTTTCTCATGAGTCCCTAACAGAGACAGAAAACAGTGTTCTTTAGTGAATTTTGCTACAGCACTGTACTAAAGTTATAAAGTTATTCCAAGTGAGAGAAAAAAGTTATGTTGCATATTTTTTTGTGCCCCATGGCTCGATGCTTACTGTAAATTTTTGTTATATTTGCAGCTCCTTAAAATATTTCTTATCTTCCATATATAAAAGTATTTAAAACTGTCATGCCATTCATCAACATCATCATCAACAACAACTTCTCTTTAAGTTGTTGTAAGTTGGTGTAATGCCCAGAACAGGAGCAGAATATGAAAACCAGTCTAGCAAGTTCCTGGAATAGCTGTTGTACAGAAGTTGTTATTTGCTGCCATAGTTGCAAGTCCAAGTCCTCAGGCGTTTTCTGTCATGTGTCACTGCCCCTCGCTGATGTGCAGTTTGGTTTCAGTTACGGCCTGGAGCTACACAGTAATGAGCCAAACAGGGCAGTTGAAGCACCAGGGACACCTCAGGTTCTTTCCCAGTCTTGGGTAGATAAACTCTTTACTTCTGTACTATGGGCTTCACCTTCTCTGTGGTCTCCCAAACAACAACTGTGTTTTTCTGTACTTTACTGTGGAAGGGGCCTTCAGAGGCTACAAGCATCTTGACGGTGTCAAAATTGCTTTTATGGTAACTATTAACACCATGTATGTTCACTTACGTGAATTGCTCTACAGGTGGTAAGTTATCCATTTTGTTAAGCAGCAATCTGTATGAATAGCTGGTTATCCTCAAAAAGGAATGTAATTTGTGGTTTTCTGTTGGCTTTCCTAGAGGTATTTGATTGTAGTGTTTCAGTCAGGTAGTTTTAATAATGCTGAGGTCAAATATTTGAGTGTGGACTTTTTTCTCACTACTTCCAAGACTACGTGAAGACAGCCTCAAGGGAATTTTTTGGAAGAGTTTATTCAGATGCTGACTGTCAATAGTGTCTCCAGTATAATTTCAGAAATGGGTGATAATGGCGGAGTGTTTTCTGTCAAAATAGAGCTGGGGTCAAAAGTACTATTCAACTCCTCGATGCAGATGCCTTGTCACATTTCCCTTTGGAAGCAGCAGATAACTAGATTGAACTGAAACTGGAGACTGTTTTTTATGACACAAATTGAACTCCTGCCAATGACAAATTTCAAGGTACATTGTGAAAATGAAATGATGCAGTGCTAGCTGAAGTGCATGACATAGCTATGAATAGATGTACCCATGTGTACGACACAGCTCCTACCTTCCTTTACTTGGAGAAAACAGTTTCACATGCACCAAGGTCGACAGAGTGGTTGTATCCTCCGAAGCTCATGTCATGCATGAAAGTACATAAAGACCATCTGGGAACGATAAAAATAGCCTGTCCTGACTGGATGATTTGCGTGGTGGCCAAGGACTGATACGCTCATTCAGGAAACAGCAAAACAATGTCAAACTTCTTGGGAAGTAACCAGGCTTATTTTCATCCTTGGGAATGGCTTGGTATCTCATGGAACGAAATCCACAAGGAGGCTTTCAGCCACGTGGTTTCTGAATACCCTGAAGGAGTCCATGTGAACTGAAGTGGTTCAGTGCAGGCAGTGGAAATGTTAAGATGATTCTTAATATTTTAATATTTCAGGTTTGGTATACATGAAGAAGACTGAGAGCAATAGTAGAGTTTAACTCATAACTAATCTTTTTTTTGTAATTTTTTTTATAATTTTTACACTTTTAAAAGGGGTTTTTAAAAGTTTTTATGTGAGATTATGTCAATTTCTCAGTCAATAAAAAGCTGACCCCATGCTGGTCAGCCTTAGTCAGCTATCTCCAAATGGTTTATGTAATGATCTCGTGCGAAGATGGTTTATAAAGTAGGACTGAAATTTTTTAATTGAGCTACAGGAATGCAGGACATACAACTTAAACCTGGGTAACATTGGCCAGATTTTTTTTTCCAGCTCAATCTAGAAAGAATGATTCTGGAACAACAGACATATCTTTAAACAGTGAAACTCAATTTCAGCCTTTCTGTGCAGCAGAAGAAATAGAGATGTTAGTGATGACTGGTTTCCTGACAGGCATTTAATGTGTCATGGGTGTCACAATAGCAGCTTCTGAGCACAGTTTTAATGAGGTTATCACACCTAAATGACTTCTGTGGAAGCCTGCAACCTGAACACTGTAACCTGTGACAAGTCTGTCTCTGGTTTTTATTGTTAATGGATATGCTAGATAAAGCTGTGTTCTCCAGCCACATCAGGCAGTCCAGGCACTGTTTTAAATGCTGTTAGGAAGCCTGGGAGACACTATTAAGAGAATAGCCATAAGCCACCTCCCCGGTCTGGTTTAACACTGAGCATCTAATTATTGCCATACATTTCTGATGGCAAAAGTGACATTTTATATTGAAGACAATGTCTTAGTCTGAATGACCTGGGTGCTATTCTGTTAAATAGACTGTGAGTCCTCCAATGGCTTGTTCTATCAGTTATATTACCTACCAACAAAATGGTGTGTACAGACAGGGAATTCTGCTGTGCCCCATTAATTGAGCAACAACTAACCACATCTGTGTTTTCTTTCACATTTTTGGCTAAACTTGGATCAAGATTGGAGATTTGAAAGAGCCATGCCATTGTGTCTCCAGTGCCTGCACTAGCAAATTTTGTTTGTTAACTTATGCCAGACTCAGCCAAAATTTAATCTGATCTTATATGGGAAATAGGAACAGCTGGAGACTCCAGAGGGAGTTTGATTTCTGAATTAACACAAGATTTGGATGTGCTCATAGCTCTTTGGTCTCCTGTTTGGTTGGTTTTTTATTATAATTGTATAAAGAAGAATGATGCACTTCTTTTGAATGTGGAAGAACATACAGGATATACTCAGTACCATGAGAAACTTGATTTTTTTCTATTTTTCTAGAGGTATTAGAGGATTTAGTATGGAAGAATATGTTCTTTCTTCGTACAAGGATAGTTTGATCTTCTATCTGAATGAAGGCAAAATCTTCCGAATAGTGTTTTCATATTTAATATTAATTATATTTCAGATCTTTTGTTGGGAATACTTCACTGTAATTTTGCATTCTTCTCTGTATAATCCCTTACTTCTGAAACTGACAGAGGGAGTATTCTGCTTATACCTAAAGAATATGGATGATTTTTTGAATGACAAAAATGTCATTTTATGTAAGAGGTATAGTTTCAGGCACCAGTTCCACTGGTGAAAAAAAATGTAACACATTTATTCCACTTGCTGAATACAAGTCTTCATTCATGTGTGATCTTGGGGGGAAGGGGAAATCGAAGCTGGGTTTTTTCCCAGTTTTTTTGAGCTCAATTGAGTGGTTTCAAGTGAGGGAATGTAGTGTGGGTGTTCCAGGAGTTGTGAAATCTTTGGAATACTGACTTGAAGAAGAAGCAATTGTGCAACTTTCCCGTTTTATAGCCTCACCTGTAATCAGAGTAAATGATGTTTCCTAAATACCATTAGAGGGTGCAATTAAGCAGCAGGAATTAAATAGGAAAGCATTTCTTTGCTCTCAGAATGGAGCCTCTCTCCAGTTGGCATTCTCATCCACCACAGCTTTCATTGGGCCGCATCCCACAACCTGGCAGCCTCTTCCTTCTTCGCTGTGCCTGCATCCTTGCTCTGTCACTGAAGTTCTTCTTCCATGTCCTCAGGATGCACGTCCGTGTGCTCAGTCCTGCCCATCAGCCCTCTCACCAAGCAATTTGCCATCATGAATGTAAGCCTCACAGTTCAGGCTTGGCTCAGACCTTGCCCATGTGCAAGTTCACAATGTCTCGTCTCAGGCTCAGCTGGTTGGTTCCAGGCTCAGGGAATAGGTTTTGCCTTTGCAGGAGAGAAGGTGGCAACAGGTGGCAGGAGAAGCCATATTGGTTCGTAGCCTTTGGAACTTCAGTTTTAGCATTCACGTTGTAAGGTACTTGATGATGTGTTATGTCTCTGCCATAGTTTGTGCATTACACGGTTCTGTGTCCTGCGGGTTAGTGAATGTAGGCATCAAGGGTAGATGGTTTACCCCTCCAGCTTCACTTCATAGGTATTTTAGCAACTGGCTTTTAAATTACTTCATATAAGCACAAAACTTAAATAAAAGTGTCTTTATAAGCAAAAAGCATCCTTATAAAAATTAAAGTTGTAATTTCACTTCAGATAAGTCAATTGCCCCAATTTGAAAATAAACCTGCTGCAACAGAGTATTTGCTTAGAAAAGTGATTATAAGAGTTGAGACATGATATTATTCTCTCACTGGTTAGCTCACGTGAAGTGAAATAATTTTAGGGGTTTCATTTGATATTAGTTGATATCCATTGCATCTTAGTGACTTTAAATGTTTCACACACTATTTTGCAAATTTAATAATATAAAGAACTGGACCATACTTAGTGATGAAGTAAAAACAACACCATGCATGCATTCATAGTGCTATTGGATTCATTATAACTCATTTTAAGTCAGTGATTTGTATATTGTTTACTTCTACCTTCATGCTCGTAGAAATTCATTTGACTTCTCCCCAGGCTTTTCTTTCCTGCACTTCTCTATTTTTACATTAAAAATATGCATCTCAGCCAAGAGGTCAGTCATCTGAAGATGACTGAGCATTTGAACCATCACCGTGAGCACGTCAGCCACCCTCTGCACAAATTAAGGGGTGCTTTGTGGAAGTTCAGTAGAGAGGATGGATGCAGCTCTGCTTGTTGCTGCTGCTGCTGCTGTAACTGAGACAGAATCAGGAGGAGCTGAAAGCTCAGTTAAAGCAGGACTGGGGTGGGGGGGGGGCAAGTGAGCAGCTGACACATGGGTGAATGTTTCTGATCTTTTTTTAATACATTGTGTCAGAAGCATTAAGAGCTCTTCTTACACACTGGCGTTATTAGGCAGGTGACCTAATTTGAGGTGAACCTAGAAAGGCTGTTGTTAGTTTTGCTTTTTGAGGAACAGTAGAAATTATTTTGTTCTTGTTACTAACAGTTGAAATGATCAGAGAGGCTAGAGATGCGAATTTGTGAAACATGCTTTACATTTATGTTCACATTATATCACAAATGCAGGGTGTTCCTTCACTTTGGAAGGGAATGGATGCAGTGCCTTACGACCATAATGGTTACACTGTTGATGACACGTCCTGAGAGCCACTGTGTAACACCAAAACCTACATAGAAACATTTAAGACATATTTGTCAATGTTTTAAGAGTTCTTTGAAAATCCAGAGCAATAAAAAGTCATTAACGGTGACACTGTTAACTCCTGAGGTGGGAGATTAATCTCTTAACATGAAAATTGGCATTCCCATGTGCATAAAATGATACTTTTCTTAGACTATGGTTATCGTTATTTTATACAAATACCCCATATTGTTTTATTTTGCTACATTTTATATAGTAGTCCTTCCAAAAGGAATGCAAATTTTATTACTAATTATAAGCAGTTTTCTTTGTCAGTGAAATGTGCCTAAATTATTACCCCAGCCCTCCCCCCAAAAAATCTCAAGTTGCTTGATCTGGGTGTATGATAAATGCTGTATTGGAGTGTCCATGTCAGGTCTTAAAATAAGAAAGCTGAGAGTTTAATTAAAAAAGAGACATGCTATAATTCTCCTACTAGCTAGCTTACATAAAGTAAAACAATTTAAAGTTGTTTGTTTAACAGGTCTCCATTCATTTTAGTGACTACATGTCTTATCATGGAAGACTTGTGCATATGTTAGGGCTGAAAGTGTCAGCGGCTAAAAAAGAACATTTCTTTAGGAAATGTCTGTGGTAGTATTCGCCTTTTTTGCTTTTTCCCAGTATTTTTTTTCCTTTTCCTGAAGAAAACAAAAAGCTATTACCCAATCTGGTAACAGTGATGTATTAGTATGAAATGTAGAATAGGTTAAACCTTCTCTGTTTTTAAGATTCCTTTCACAAGGTTTTTGATTGGAAGGAGGATCATCTTCATCAGTGTGTTTGGTGGGGTCTTTTGGACCCAAGGAATTGTAAGCATTTGTCAACATCAGGTTAAATTTTGAAGCATCTATTAAAAGGAGAGAAGGAAATAAGTTCTTGCATCAGTGTGAGTCTTACAGTTTTCTTTGCAGGCATTAGGGTTTAGAATATCCCTTTCCTCAAGCTCCTGGTCAGCACTACATGTTGGTAGTCAATAAAAATTTAAGTGATGGCTCTTTGCTGATGGATTTTATTTGATGGCCTTTTTCTAGTTTATAGTACCAAAATACTGCTCACTGACAGCAGAGCCATGTTAAAAGTGGCATTGGCAAGGACAGGTTTTGTTTCTTTTCTGTCTTTGAATGCAGTCCCTGAAAATAAGTATGCATTGAACAGTGTTTATCTGCATTTCTTATGGTTAAAGGACTTGAGTAAATATTAGCAGTTTATTAAGAGCTAAAAGTTTCAGCAATTTTCAAATTAAATTTGATCCAAGGAAAATATAGGTCCTTATAAGCAAACAGCAATGCTATTAAAGTCTGTGCTTAACTCAGAAAAAACAAATAGGAGAGGGGAAAAAAATCTTACTCTGTTTTTTACATTATACTTTTCAATTTTTTTGAAAATAATTCCCTAAACTAGCTAAGTCTTGTAATGAAGTGCTTAGGAGAAAAATCCTTGATTCATAAAAATAATAAAAGTAAGATGTAAATAAATAGAGCTACAGAGCATAAGGATCATCCAGTCTAGATCTCCAGGAATAAATGACTGATAAAAATTAGTATGAAGGGCAGCAGAGAAATTTAAAAATCATATTTTGATTATAATATTTTTTCCTCTGAAATACTTGTTGGGAAGAAAGTATTCTCTGCTCTCTGGAGTGAGATGAGACACCTGAGACTACCCTCTGAGCTGTCCACAAGCCTGTAGCCATGATGCTCTTTGCCCTTCCCAGTCCTTGTCCCATCCCTCACCCCTTCCCACGCTTCAGCCTGTGTCTGCTTTCCCTTGTGTAAAAAGACTCTGATCTCCTGTCAGAGACAGGAGCCTTTGTCAGAGTCTCTGCCTTCCTGAGTAGGAAGCAAAGTTAATACGAGGAAAATGTTTTGTTAATTGAATTACAGCCTCTAACAAAACTGTGTAACGTATATACAAGTAGTATTTTCAGAAGGCTTTATTTTAGTCAAATTTTCACAGATTTTCAGTGTGGCAACAAAGGCTCTTTGCCATGAGAGCAGCTTCTCTGCCAGGCATCAAGTCCCTGCACTGAAATACAGAGGCACTGGAGATTCTCATTGGAACACTGAAACTGTATAAATATTGGCAAAGTTGGGTTTTCCCCCTTCACTCTGAAACAACTGAACTATTTTTGCTTATGCCTTCCAGAAAAAAAAAATTTGCCTGAGGCAAAGACTCACTGTGGAGCTTTACAGTCCAAATAGTTAAAATGGAATCAAATTATAAATGGTAATATAAGCTTATAATATGTCGTGCTTAAATATAGGTGTTGATGTCTGCTCCTTGCATAATACTACAAAGGCCCTTGAGTTTCTGTAGAAATAAGAAGAGACCAATTTTATCTTTGCTTAATGAACAAATGTAAAACATATGTAAAATATAGTGCTGAAAAATGGAAAAAAATGAAAGAAAATTTATCTTTGGACAAATGCTCATATTTAAATCAATTTTTCATTGATGCTGAAAAATATTGAAACGTGTATGGTTCATGATTCAGAAGCCAGATACTTGCAATAAACAAGTGGTTTATTAATTAAGAGTGGTTACAGATCCTTGCTGCTTTTCTCGGTCCTTACAAGTTTCCCATTCTTTGCTCCATAGTGGTTTTGTTTCAGCAACCTGTAACCAGGTGTAAAGTGTGCTCTCCTGGGAGCTGGAAAATGCAAATTTGAACCTGCTAATTCTTAAGCGAATACTTTAATCTTCAGTCTCTTAAATCTGTTATACCACTTCCACTGCCACCTTCCTCCTTTTTTTTTTTTTTTTCTTTCAAATAAAACTTCTGAGTCAGTTCTGCACAGCCAAAAATACAAATTGGAGCCTGGATTTGGAGCGGAAATTTGAAGCAATGAATCCCAGTCTCAGACAAGTGTCTAATCCACGTCTACAGGAAAACACATAAATCTTTGAAACCGGCACATAACTCTCCCCATTCCTTGTAGAGGGAATTTCATAGCTAACTAGGCTTGGAGAATTATGTTCCAGGAGCTGGATGACTAAAATGCCCACTTGGTTATAGTATCCTTAGAAGATCTAATAGGCATGACAGTATGGAGTGTTACCCTATCCACCTTCCTGCGTGTCTTTTCCAAATAAAATTTCTTTTTCCAAATAAAATTAGTGAAGTGGACAATGAGTAAGATTGTTCCAGTTTGGAAAAATTGCTTCCCTTGAATTCATGTTGGTACTGATGGTCATTTTAAAGCCATATGGAGGTTTTGGCTCTTTATAACCCTGGTGTAATTTCTTTTTGTCTGAACTAGGAGAAACAAATAATCTGGGCAGTGAGTGGGAGTGCAGCCAGTTGATCAGGGGAAGGGATTGTCCTTTCTGTGTGACTCTCATGAGACCACATCCAGACACTGCGTCTGGTTTTGTCACCTGACACAGAAAAGACGTGGACAAGCTGGAAGGTGCTTGGGAAGGACCCAAGGCAGTGGGGCTGGAGCACCCACACTGCGAGGAAGGAGCCGGGGAGAAGGGGCAGCCTGGAGAAGGGATAGCTTTGGAGGCACCTGACAGCCCCCAGCACCCACAGGAAGTCCATGAGGAGATGGAGCTGGGCCCCTCACAGCGACACAGCCTGGGAGGGCGAGAGACAAGAGGCACGAGTTGCAACAGGTTTAGGCTGGGTTTAAGGGGAAGCTTTTTCCGAGGTGTTCCCATGGGGAGTGAAGCAGTGGAGCAGATCACCCCTAGAGTCTGCCATCCCTGTCTGAGGAGGGTTTCAAGCTCTGGAGGCTGCAAGCCCTGAGCAGCCTGATCTGACCTCAGAGCTGGCCCTTCTTTGGGCAGGGGGTAGGACTAGAGACCTCCCGAGATCCCATCCAGCCCGTGACCCTCAAGCCTGTAGGTACCTGAAATCCTACTGGTGTTCAGCAGCTTTAATAATATTTCTGTAATAGCAAGCATATGATTGACATCTACTTCAACCCTTCTGATCACCTCTAGCTTCCCTAGAGTCCTTCTTAGAGGGAAGGCCAAAAATGTAGAATCATTTTATTCTCTGATAAAGTGATTCTTGTCTAGGGATTAAAACCTTTAAAAGCGTCTCAAACTCTGTATGTATGGATTTAAGGCTTCAGTTCTCTGTATCTTGATTTTTTAAAGCAGGGAGTGCTTTTTTTATTTAATCTGAGCTAACTAATAGCTGTGTCATAATATATTAAAATCCTTCCTGAGAAGTATTTAACTGAATTTTTTTATGGAAACCTTAGATTATGTCATGTCTGTCTCTGACTCCCCAAGGATTTTTTAGTTCATCTTAGTTTCTAGGCTGTTTAGCTTTTTCAAAAAGTAGGTTAAAAAGCTTTCCTCTTAGCATTGCCTTTTAATCTATAGACTTTTGCTATTTATATTAGGGCTGTGTAGGACTTCATGATGCTGCCACCAGAAATGTGATTCTCTGTCTTTTTGTGTTGTTCATTCTTCACCCACAGAAGGCCAGGAAAGTCTGAAATGATGAAGAGACTGCCTTACCCCTCTTGGCCAAGTACAGCATGTAAAGGGGGGAGGAAGGATGAAAAGGCAGATAATATATGTGATAGTGTTATACAACTTGGATTATATTACCAGATACACTGTGTGTGAATTTTTCTTTGCTGTTTAAATCCTGGATATAGAACATCGAGAGGAAAAGTTAAAAGAAAGATAAATCAGTATCTGAAGTTGGTGGTTGAGGTAGTTTTTTTAAGACAGAAATTTCTCAACCTTAATTCTTTGTATTGATATGTAATGGGAAATTTCTCTATAAAACACTTAGCAGTGTGAATGCAGTAGAATAACCTAGAAATAAGCTTTTACATTAGTAGTTGCTTAGAAGTTTCTGCAGGCATTCTTTAAAAGCAAATTGTTTCCCTCCGTCCTTCTTCCTTCCCTCTCCACCTTCCAACAAGGAAAGTAGTCCTATACCTTTGATAAAATGCAAACATTTGATAACCCTTCTCCAGACCTCAAACCAATATAAGGCAGATAGTTATGTTAAAAAAAAAAAAAGGCACACACATACCAGAAACCACTGCAACAGATTTCCAGTAAGAACTAAATACACAGCAGTGAAATATCCTGAATTTATGTATATATTTTTCTGTTGCGTTGTACTACCCTATGTAATCTTTGTCCTTACAGCTTTTAACTTTGATGTTCTCTTAGGATTATTCAAGGGAAAACATGAAGTATTTATAGCCATAGTTAAAATCTTTATAAATAGTTTATAATAGGAACTGCCATAATAAAAGTTTGAAATAGTTTCCATTATAGTTCTTTGTTTTTATGTATTCTAAAATTTACAAAATGCTTGTTTTGGGGGGTGAAATTTTCCATGCTGTGAGTCTGAAAAGTACTTTTCTTCATTAATTTGGAGTATAATCCTTTTCAGCTATTTTGGAATTATAGATGAATGGGGAAAATGTTGTTTTCCCTTCGTACAGTAATAATAATAAAGATAAAGAAAATCTTCAGATACATTTTTAACAATACTACAGGGGAAACAAGTGAAGGTTGAAATATGTGGCAAGATCTACTCCCTTTGCTTGCTGAGGGGGAAAAAAAAGGCTGAAAATGGTGGAAAAATAACATCAAACTGTTTCCAGTAACATCTGCTAAGCTTATTAGCAGAACCTAATAAAAACACACCCCCTTAATGACATTGCTGCACATTCCCTTTGCCTGAGGCCATCCAGACATGAACTAGCTGAGCTGCTGCAGCTCCCTGCTGCTCTCTAGACCTTCATGGCTCTCACTCACTGGGCACATCCCAGATTGTGAGGTGTCAGGGATGTGCCCATCTCCACCTCCCACATGCCATGGACAACGCTGGTCCTTCTGTCCACTGCTTCTAGAAACCTGCAGCTGCATGGGGTCAGCCTGCATGGATAGAAAACTAGGTTGGTTAGTCTGCCACAGATTTGTGTTGGTTTATCTCAAGTAGAGTTTTGCTAAGCCCAAGAGCCGACTTTATCATGCAAGTTAGCAGTGTTGTCATGAGACAGTAGTACCAGAATGGTTTTCACTGTTAGTTTTATTCCAGCTGTATTTGTGTCAGTTTGTCTTTGTCCTGAAAGATACTAAACCAGGATGAAATTCATATGTGCATAGAATTGAAACAGGTTTTACTGGATATCTGTGTCCTATGTGAGGCATGTGGCACACAAACCAGCAGGTATGTGGACAAACAGGCCCTCCTGCATGGTGGTGGTCCTGTGTCTGGAGAGCTTTGGGGGTGCTCCACAGCTCTGAGACAAAGGGACAAGATACAGGACCAAGTCTCAAAGCCCTTTGCACTCGCTTCTCTGCCTGCCACTTCCGTGGTCTGGCGGTGCTCAGGCGATCTGTCTGTAGCGTGTTGGGTACTGGAAGTATCTACCATTGTACTGGGCACTGACACCACTGCAACCAGTAAGGTGGCTGTGGTCTGGCTTTTATAATGAGGATTTACCCTCAGGGTGGTCTAGGAAACAGTTTGTGTAAGGAACATAGTAAAAAAACCCACATGGATGTGTTATCCTTATCTTGCTCTTCAAAAATAAGGTGCTCTTCAAAAATCAAGACACAACCCAGTTCTGCAATTAAGCACTCAGATGTGTTTGGAAAAATCAGTATTTTGGCCTCAGCTACCAATTTTACCATTTTTAGCAGCAAAGATAAAAATCAGAAATAATCAAAAAATCCTTATTCCGATATTCTGTCTTTTGGTCAAGGCCTTCAGACTATCTCTCATTTGTCCTTCCAGGCTCATTGCTCTTGTGTACCTTGCCCTGCAATTGCCTCATTTAAAATGAGTGCCATGGCAGGTAATCCCCACTGCCCATAAAGCAGATGGCTCTGAGCCTTTTGTAAGTTTCTGGAAGCTTCTTTTGTGTCCCAGCCACACAGTATCACCTCAGAGCCAGTGTTTTCTCTACTAGACCATGGCCTGTCTCATCACACTTGGTGCCTGCCTGTGCCCATTCTTACAGACTAACCCAGGACTCAAGATGCTTCACATTTATTTTCGTGTATATTTACTATTAAGTGTCAGCTGAAAAAGAAACTACACTTTATTCTAGATTTTTGGGGAGAATGTTCATTCTAAAAGTTCTGCTGTTTTATTTTACTCACATCTGAACCAATTCTGGTAGGAATGCCATCACATTCATTTCACCTTGAAACTCTGAATGTGAAGTACAGATGAAAAATTTACATGGTAATGTTTTGTTTTGTCGAGGTTTTAGTGCAAATCCAGGTATATTAAGTGAAAAGTTAGATTTGGAATAAAAATGTAGTATTGGAGTATTGCTACAGCAATTGTGCCGTCTTTCTAAAGTAGCAATCTTCCTTAATGTTTTTGGAGCACGTAGTGCTACTTGTAAGATTTAAAGCACATTTTTGTTGCGTGACGTGCATGGAAATGCACACACACACAGACAATCAGTTACTGCACCATCAGACAATCATGTATTTTGGCCTAATTGGTTTGAAATGAGTGGTCACATACCATTGTCCCTTGGTTTGTCCTAATTGCCATTTTGTGCTCATGTAAGGAAGAAAATCCTTGGTTCTGTTTAGTGGCAGCATTCCCAATTGACTTCAGTTGTTCCAAGAGTGATGAGGTATCTTGGTTCTCAAACTAAATCCAATCATGTGTTTTGATTTCTCAAGCCTCTGTAATTCCTTCCTTTTTTATTTTAAAACAATTATTTTCATTTCGTTTGCAAGCTCTAGGTCTACTGTCAACCATTGCTTTCCCATTGGTCTTTTTTTGGCTTCCCAGAACTTTCCATGTAATATATTAGTGTAAACAGTATTTCTGCTTATTAAAAAAAATTAAGGTGCCTCTTCTTAGAACAAAGCTATAAAAGAGGTGTAACACAATTGCACTAATTAAGAGGAGCAGTTGTGTGTTTTTTTACTTTTTTTACTTTTTGTCTCTTAGCAAAGAGACAAACCTGAAAAATCAATACTGGAAAACCCATTTCATTTTGCAGCAAAGGCTGTTGGAAAAGATCCACTTGAACTCTTAGAACTGAAATGCTGGAAGCTGATGTAATTAAGTAAACCAGCTGAGAACTGAAAAGCCACCTGATCAAACTAAGGGATTATAAGTATGAAAGATCTGATGCACAGTTCAGAATCTTTTGATAGAGGAAGTAAAGTTTGCTGGGAATTTGGTGATTAAAGGCTTATCTTTTGTTGATGATTAGTTATTTTGCTCTGGGAATTGTTGATTAATTGAAAAATGTTTGAATAGCACTTAAGAATTGTTGGAATATCTCTTGTTGCCCTTTCTTTAAATAAATAGATGTGGGTTTGGTTCCAAATGGCTCTTCAGTTTGAAATGTAATTTATAATTTAATGAAAAGTAGTGCAGAAATGAAACTTTCTGCAATGATGTCCACCAAAGTGTTTAACTGGCCAAATTATTTTTATAAATATCTTTGTGATCCTTTTTTTTCCTGAATTTTATTTTTTGATGGTTTACTGGATAATGTGTTATTTTGTTAACATTTTTTCCAGGACAGGACAACCATTTTGATAATTCATTGCAGATTTTTAAAATAATAAATACAGTAGGAAAAGTTGTGATTTTAAAAAAGAGTCATCTTTTCAAAGGCACCTCTTTATAGATATTGCGTAGTAAACCAACCTTCTCCCTGAACAATGTTTCAATTTTATTTAAATGAAAATCTTGTTTTTACCAGGTTTGCCCATACAGCATTTGATTCATCAAGAGTGACCTCTTGAAGACAGAATTGCAGGTTAATTGATCACTACCACATGTCTATAGGTGGTATTCCTCCTTTTTCTCTGATTGGCACCAGATTTGGAGCACTGATATGGTTGAGCTCACTGGCTAATAGTATGAGATACCCTAATGTGTCAGGATCCAAGCTAGGCTTTTATTATATCCATGCCATTTTTTCTGAAGCTCTGAGGTACAGATGCAGTTGCTACTTTTTATTGGTGTGGTCTTAGAGGCAGCAGTGAGAATGGGAATGAGCTGTGGCTCCCTGGGTTTGTTTGGATTTAGTGTGGTTTTTTAAAAATCAGCAGAAGGTCACTGTAAATAAATAGACTTAAAACCAAAGTACAAGCCAGGCTTAACATTTGGCTGTGCAGGATTTCTGATAAGCCTATTGCCTTCTCTTTTTGAGGTGCCTGTCCTTACTGATGTGCTATTAAACATGGGTGGCAGACATCTAAGTGAGACAGGGCATACTGTACAACTCAATAACCATTCCCTAAGGAGATAACTCTATTCTGGGGAATCTCAGCTTTTGTCTTCTGCAAAACAACAAATTTGCTACTGCTCTTGTAAAGAAATCAAATATTAACAGAAAAAATGCAAAGACATCTATAAGCATCTGTGACAAGCGTAGAACAATAGGTCTGAGATATTTGAATTGCCACATTTTTGTCACTAAATGGTTTGGGTGACATGTGGTGATCACTTACAGAGTGAAGAGAGTTAACATATTTGTATTCTCATTAAGAAAGGCCAGGGAAATATGGTGCAGCTCTTACTGTGATCACATCTTTATTTGCTTTCTTAAGTGCAAGATCTCTAGAAGGGGCAACTGTTTAGATTTCGTTTTTTTGAAGCAAGGTGTCTTGATCAAGCCTTACAAGGAGGAGTCAGGAAGTCACGCTTGCACAAGCTGCATTTTGAACAGGGCTCAGTGTTAATATGGTCACTGACATGAGTGGAGTTTGGAAAGAACCATTCATCTGTGCTTCATATCTTGTAATCAGGAGTGTGATGGTCTCAATACCCTTGTCAGGATGCTTGTAAAGAAAAGATATTTTACTCTTTAGTTTCATGAAATGGCAGGAGAAACTGTGAGGGGAGAAAAAGCAGTGTTCTCTTTTCCTCTCCCAGAAGTTTGGTTTGGCATCTCGAGAAAGCAGCATACTGGAGTCTGTCCATGAGAAGAGGCAGCTGTGATAAAAGCCAAGACTGAGGAATGCATTGGTGAGGGCCAAGCAGAGCTTGTTAGCCTTTGGGGAAGAGCTGCTGGCTATTGACTGTTCTGGCTCTTTGGTAATACACATGTGAGAAATACAGAAGCGTGGGGCTCATTGAAAGTTTCTGATGAAAGTACTTTTCAACAGAAAACACAGAGATTGCCTAAATGCCTCATTTTGTGAGAAGTGGCTTCTGGTTTTGGGAAATGTTTTTCATTAAACTACAGAGCATATACAAAACAGTAACACATTGATTTGGCTGTGCTGTCATGGTGCCTTCCTAGAGTCCATTTTAGTAATTATATTCACATTCTCTTCTTTGAGATGGGGAGACTGTATTGGGTCCTGAGTGTTGCACCTTGGTGCAAAGATCCATCTTGGGTGAGAAAAGGGGAGTACAGGTGTGTGAACTCTGGTTCCCATGCAGCAGAGCATCAAGTTGACAGCATTAAACCTTTGAACTTTCTGGAATGTTTTCATTTTTATGGGACCTCTTATTTTTGCCTTTTTTTCCCCAAAGCAAATACAAAATTTCTCTTCATACCTCCCTATCATTTTAATGATAATGTTATTGTTGTCATTTAAATTTCAGTTGTGAAAAGTCATTTTGGCCTCTGCAATAAATAAATGAAAATTTGTGTGTTTCAGCTGGGGTTTGGAGGTGAGGGGTGCGTGAGGAGGGAAGGGGACAATGTTTATTTTACCATAATGACCCCAAAAACAACACTCCCAAAAAAGCTGACAACTGCTCAGCACTCAGTTAACGCAGACTAGAGCTTGCAATATTTTTCAAGGTGTAAGATATGAGCCAGACCAGTGTCTGATAAATTTCTGTCAGCAGGGCTGGATGCACAAATGGGAAGTGCCTGAGTTCCTGTTTAGGTTTCAGGTTTAGGTTTTAGTTTGGGTGTTTTCCCTAAATGTCTGACATGTTTCTGCCTTCCTGAGGGGAAGATTGACTGGTAATTCCCAGTCTCTATGGATGGCATGCTGCTTCAAGTAGCAAATGTAAACTCATTTCCTGAAATAACCTCGGCTGTCCCCTGCCCCAGGGTTGGCCTGGAGGGCAGGACATGACCCTGGAGGACCCTGTGACCATCATTTAGAAAAGAGGCAGAGGAGCTGAGTCTTTAGATGCTATTTCAAAATTGAAAAGGTTATTTTCCCTTAATTCTTCAGCCACATCTCCCTTATGTATGGCAGCAATGCTAAAATATGCCTGGCAAAGGAAGAGTAATCATTGAGTAAGGGGATGATGAGATGTAAATAAGCTATTCTTAGTTGACCTGGCTGTCACTGTGCTAAACCATGGCAATACATGAGGCTGCCTTCTCCAGAGCCACTTGCATGGCCCATTAGCAGGATTCCCAGTGCTGCAGGAAGGTTTAATTTGAGAACAGTGGTATGTCTGTGCACAGAGCCAAATCAGGTTGTGTGGTTACTCTGGGAAGCAGGCTGTCCTGGCTGCTTGGAGCACAGTATGCTGCAGTTTTAGCTTCACTGGAGCCAGCTCAACACCAGGGGAACCTTTTGGTTCAGCAAAAGACAAGCAGCCCTGTAAGCACAGTGGGGGTATTTGAGATAATATCTCAGATTTTTGCCCCTATATGGGAAGCATTTCTGCAAATCTATCCCAATAGAACTAAGAGCTGAGTGTTTATTTAAAATAAGTGTTACATTTAATTTTGCGTGGTCTTGACAACCCATCCATCCACTGATGGGGTTTGTATGTTTTGCATCCGTTGTAGTTTGGGAAGTCTTAATCAGCTCAGGTCACATGTTTGGGCATTCTTAAATATCTACTGGATCACAACCCAAATTCTTAAAGCAAGGTTGAAGTGAATAGAACTTCCCATTATGTGTAATTGGCTGCAGGAAAAAGTGTTTTGAGTAAAAAAAGTTCAAACACATTTGAATGCTTTTTGTTAATCCTCTTGACATTTTGAAGAATTAAGATGTTATTGCTAATTTAAATGTGAATTGTCTCCAAAGGCACATCAGTATTGTTTATAAACTTCACTTTATTTCTTTCAAAAAACGATTAATCTAGGTAATACCAGTTGTCAGTAACAAAAGGAGACCATCAATTAGCAGAAATAAGTCTATCACAGTGGTAACTGAAAGTTTCTGTGATTTCCTACAGAAGTTTGCATTTCTACATTTAAAAAATGTATTGAGGGGGAGGCTAATCGTTTGTGCCTTATGAATCAGTCTTGGAGATACACAAAACATTAGGATATTCCTCTCCTCCCCACTGTGTCTTTTTTAGCTACTTTTATTTGGACTGTTTATTTGCAGAGAAGAAGGGAATCAGAAAAAGCATTAACGAAATTGAGCATGGTTAGCCAAATTTCTAATGAACAGATTTCTCTGGGTAAAAGCCAAAATCTGTGCCTTGCTTTGGATGGGTAAAAGCTTTACAGTTGTGTATCTGATTGCTACACTGGCATCTGTGGGAGGGAAGAAACCTCAAATATATGAGTGGAGATCATCTGGTTATTTGTGGCATGGTAACAATGTGTGTATAAAGATATGATCTGACACATATGTCAAAGTAATTCCTTTTGACTGACTTCAGGGAAAATGCATTATAAATCCAACTATTACTCAGTGTATTTGGGATTCTGATACAAAGGTAGCTGCTATAGAGTGGGATTCTTTCTGGAGCTGGGAGACTCTTTATTTTGCAATCGTGCTGATTTTCTCTGATTTTAATTAATTTAAGAAAAGTCATCTTTAGAAAAACAAACAAAACCCAGTGTTCTTCCTTTCCCTTGCCTCCCCTTTCCCAAAGTAACCCTCTGTATGTGGGAAATACCATGCTAATGTCTTAAATTGGCAGTATGCACCCAGAAATGGCAATTGTAGTTTTTTGATTTTTTTTAAATAAAGTTCGTCTTACCACAGAGTACGTCATTGCTGAAACTGAATTTTTGTAAGAGGTTTCATCTTTACCAACTTTCCTACCACCAAACTCTGAAACAGCTATTTATAAAATGCTTTTAGAAGTGGGGTTTTTTTTCAACCCACAGCTATCAAAGTCTCTTGATTTATTACTATCATGGCCATAGCAATGATATAGATGTATTTTAAGCACTAAGAGAAGCAAATGGCCTTAACTGTTGCTGTGAATGTCTGTCTTGTTCTTCATTGTATGGCAATGATTATGCAAAAAGGGCACATGGGGTTATTAATTATTCACGTCCAAGTCTGTTTATCTGGAAGAAGTGTGTGTAAAGTTATACTGGAAGCGGTGCTTTCACTGCCTGCAGTTGCCAGCCTTGGTAACTTAAGTCCTTACCACTATCAGAGCTTCCAGTCTCCTAATCATGTGGCAGAGACATTTGAGCCCATTTTACAGATGAGGTATTGAGGAGAAAAGAGACTAAGTGGCTTCCCAGGGCAATACGTGGCAAGTGTGACCGGAATGGATGCTGGATACAGCTGATGCTGACCTCAGCCAGAATCTTAGCAGAAAGTGTTCATCCTTTCCAAAGGAAATGAAATTTTCCTTACGGAGATTGGATTTTCAGTACTTTGTTCTTCTTGTTGTCCATGCAAACTGCAACAATTAAGATTCAAGTATTTGAGGAAGATGTCTGCCAAATTAGCAAGCTATGGTTTCATATGGAAAACCAGCATCTGAGCTATTGGTGAAATACAGCCTGGGATAATAAAAGGCTTAGCAGGGCTCGAAAGACCTCCATTTACATAAATATACAAAGACATCTGTTACAGTCATGAGTGACCTGCTGGTTTAGACCATCAGCAGGGGAAACATCGTCGATCAGCATCGCCTACAGTAGCAGGTGCTACTTTAGGCAGCAGGAATTACTGAAGAGGTTTTCGATGAACAAAGACAACCTTTCCGCTTGCCAAGAAGAAACATACGGGAAATCAAAACACCCAGCACACGCCTACAGTCTTTCATTTGTAGTGTGTGGTGAGAGCCCAGTGTGTACCTCTGAGGCCAAAGCTGTACGTGAGCACTTATAGGTATGGTGTGGCTGACACAGCTGCAAAGTTTATGTCTGAGGAGTACTTAGGTCTTTTAAAACCAAATTACTTAAGTCGGATTCCCAAACAGGAATGAATCATCAAGATTTAATGGAAAATGTTCAAAACAAATTTATCATCTAAACCCAGTGTTTTTATTACCAGAGTATATACCCAAAATAGTGATGTGAAACCATCATCCTAAAGGTTGCGATTACTTAAATGACAAATTGGAGTTTAATTCTTGCTCACAATTAATCAACAGAGACCTTATAATATTACAGCTTTATATAATGCAAGGATATTTGTCTTCCCTGTTGGCTCAAGGTATGATGTTCTTTCTGTTTCTCCTCCCCTCCTGCCCCATTCATTGCGTAACGTGGTTTTCTAAGGAAAGAATCTGTCTTCAGTGGATGAACAACTGGACAAAAACCTGGATTACAAATTCAGGGCTGCAAAAACCTTATAATTTGGTGTGCTGTACGTGACTGTAATTGCCATCTGTTCTGAAAAGAAAATGCTCACACAGTAAAGAGGAGTCCCCAAAGAACCTGTAGTAAAGCCACACAAGTACAAGAGTTGACATTAGAAAAGTCTTCCAGTATTTAAAATGTTCCCTCTGACTCTCTCATATATGTTAAATACTGCTTCTGAGTTGTAATAGAATGTGCAATACAGCCTGAATACTTGATTCACAGTATTTAATGGATGCCTCACTTTGGGACATTACAGCTCTAATAACTGTTTGACATCTTTAAATACCTTAATTCCCACCTCTGTTTTGTTAACACATTTCATAGTAAATTAGGGTAAAACAAACCTGTTCTTTTCTCTCCCTTTGAACAGAGCGTGGATCACACTTCTCGTAAACCTCATCATATTGAGGTTGGGCTAAGATGAGCATAACCAGTGACGAAGTGAATTTCTTGGTGTATCGCTATCTCCAGGAATCGGGTAAATTCCTTGTCTTTCTTCATAATTTCTGGTCATAGATGAAATGGGA
>VZTN01012533.1:0-16321 GCA_013400515.1 Erpornis zantholeuca
ATAATAATAAAAAAATATTTTCAAGTTTCTTTTCTAGCTATTCCTTAAATACTTTTTTCCCCTGCTTTTTTGGTAGTTTGGCTTGCTGAATTTTTGTATTTAATCTGCCAAGATCTAAGAATCTTCTCTTTCCTTTGGAAAACAACTTCAGCTTTTCAAATTCTAGCTTCGCCCTTTTTATTACTTTGATTTCTCTTGTGTTTAGCCTCACCAACTTCTTCTTCTCAAGGGATTCTGATAGGTGCTATGTATTGACCCTGTGGTTTTAAACTCTTTTTTTATTTTTCTAACACAGTCCTCAGGCTGCCTGGAAAGATTTAATTCTCTTAGTTGCCCCTTATAGCTCCTTTTTAACAAGATTCTTCATTTTTATGTAGTTCTCCTTTTTGATGTTGATTACCATATAATTGCCCAGACTTTGTTTTTTGCCTCTAGGTGCAAACAGCAAGTAAATACTTTTTTTAAAAAATGAGCTGAATGCAGATGGTGCTGAGAGCTCCCTCAGTCCGTGACTCCCTTTGGAGCCCTCTAGAAATTGTGTGTACGAGGTAGAACGGTAGGTTGGGGATATCTGAGAGCAGTAGAAAGCAAAAACAAACCAAAAACCAAACAAAACCCCCACAAACATATAAAACCAACGAAAAATATCATCATCACAAAGCAATAGTAAGTAGAAACACTGATCTGTCTCCCACTTACCTCCCTCCCAGAGACACCCACACCCCCTCCGACTGCAGGGATAACAGAGTCCAGCCCACCAGCGCTTCTTAACCCCTGGTGAATCTTTAGAATGTCACCTTAAAAGTGCCCAGTCCAACGTTCCTAAGCAAGAATAAATGTGGGAAGAGGTGATCCAGGTCCAGAAGCAGGGGTTGCTTTGCTCTGGAGCAGTGTTCTCCCATGCAAGACTGCCAGTCATAGACTCAGTCTTTCCTCAGCTCTTAAATAATGTAACTTTGGAAAGTGGTTTACCATCTTTTTGTTACCATAAGTGCTTTAAATAGTATGGATGTGGAAATTCCATTTTTAACCAGCCAAACTCAGGTCTGAGAAATCTCTAAGATCTTCCTTGCAACAGAAAATTAAAAACTACCTCAACCAAACAATGAATAATTTGTTACACTCCTAATAAATGAACACAATCTATTATTTCTCTTACCTGTTTACAGTCACGCCTGACATATCCACAACCCCACTTGTCATCTCCATTCTTTCTGAGGTTATGCCCACCAAAGTGTTAAGTTCCTCCAGAAGGACAGTGTTTTACCCTGCTACCTTACACCATTTAAAGGTTCTCAGGGTACTCTGATGCTGTAAATGTGGGGTAAAAATGCCAATATTCAATGGGCTGGTGCTCCCCATGACACTGGGGGTTCCACATAACATCTGCTACCCATATTCCAGAACTGTGAAACATAATGAGAATAATGAGCATGATTTGCACTGAAGAAGTTAAACTGATGTGCATTTTTGTGTTCTACTCCTAGTGGTTGATTCAAAAACTCTTTAATTTTATGTGCAACTGCAGATAAGCACTTGTCTACAGAAAGTGGAGTATCTAAAAGGCTGAACATCACATCCTCTCCCAAAACTTCTTTGTCACATTTTAACTTGCAGGCTAGTACTCAGTAAGAATTACCTGCTCTGTATTTCAATTTTATCTAATATTCTGTTTCACGGGCCTTTTTTATTTTAGAATGTGTTTCCATCTGAGAGCAAGGAAAGGAATTATTTCAAAAGCCATACACATGCAAAATGGATTTAACGAGCACTAAAAGTGCTGCGTGCAGTTGTTTTTCATACTGTACTTTCTGGACTTTTATGGGTAAACACTGCAAAAAAGGGATGCTTAAAAAAGAGGAAAAGCAATTATTGAATTGAGCCTATTAGGCAATGTGATCATTTCACAGAACACTAAAGGGGAAGTTCTTAAGCACTGCAGGAGGCTTTATTGTAAAGTGTAATTTTCAGACAGCCACTAATGCTCCTACCTGCTTCTTTTTGTGTCACATTTTTTGTAACACCAATTTCCCTGCTCTCTGCAAAATACTAGGGGGAAAAAAAATTACAAAAAGGTGCAGAATGTCCCAGCTGTGAAAAGAAGATACAAGCTCCCAGAAGGGCAGGATGTTTAATACAAACTGAAATTTAATCAATTGACTATACATGCTGTATCTCAGCAAAAATGTTACCTGCTTCCTAATATGTTATCTACTACATCATGGCATAATTCTACAGTGGAGGTGTAATGTCAATGAAATATTGGTGTAGAAAGTCTCAAGCTAAATATATTTATGCAATCTTTTAAAATAATTGTCTTTTTCCTGCAAAGACAAACTACCTATCTGGAAGGTTTCACCAGGCAGATTGTTTCCTACAATTCACATGATAATCTTCATAAGATTTTAGAACATTTTACTGAAAATAAGCACTCATTAAATATAATGTATAATAGATGTGTAGTAAATCAAGGCAGGAGGTATCATTAGCATGAACTCCTTCAAAACTACAAAAATTTAAAACTTGGTCAACTATCCAAAGAAAGTAATTTCAGCAATGATGGCGAGGTACTGGCAAACATTCAGCAGGGATTTGGGCTGGCATCAGTGACTGTCAGCTAGAATTGTTTTAAAAACAAACTGGACATAGAATTGGGATACTGGGAATGCTCGCTGATATTAACAGTTATGTATATTCCAATCTACAAAACGTCTGCCACATGCCTTGTGATCAGGGTACGTTGCACATGATGTATTTTCTAGTTACCTTCCTGACTGGAAGTGCTTGAAATATATTTGATACTGATAAAACTTTATCTACACCCTGCTGCCTGTGTGGGTGGAGAATGGAGGTCTCCAAACTTACAAGTCTGGCTGAGGACATTTCTCTGTGGTTGACAATAACCACAGGATACAGAGTGATTAACATCAGCCAGCGTGGGATAAATCCCATCAGATCAAATTAACAGGGGGCTGGGTTGGAGTTAACAATCACCTACTCAAACAGAATAAGTTCCTTTTGGAGAGATGGAAGCTCACACTTCTCCAAACAGAAAAAGGCATACAGAGAGCCTAAGTGGGATAAAGACACAGAGATGAAAAAACACTGTTAAAAAAAAAAAAAAAAAAGACAAAGTAGGAACATTTCAAGAAACTATAACAAGGATGAAGAGACAGACAGGACAGAGATACCCTCTGTATCTGTAGAAGACAGGCTCTGTCTAACTGCTGAACAAGCCAAATGCAAAGAGAGACAACTTGGAATGGACAGAGAGCAAGACAAAAGACAGGAACAAGAGAGCCTGAGCTATCCTGAGAGCTGTTCCCAGTGACAAGGAACACAGGGCTGAGAACTGTGAGGAGGGTTTCCTACCTTTCTCCAAGTCTATACCCACAAATACAATATATCCTGGAATTTATCCAAGCATGTATTTACAGAACCTTGCCCAAAGCTGTGTGTGACGTGTGTCCCTGGAAACTTCACCGTAAACTCAGACTGTTCAGAAGGCATAAATCAGATAAAGATATTTCAGCTGATGCTAGATCATGGGGCAAGGCAAAGAACACCAGGGAGGCTCCTGGTTAGTTAAATGCACAGCAGTTTTGTTCAAAGCCATCCACCTTCCTGCTAAGAAAAAAGACTAAACATAAAGCAGTGGAACTCCAGTAAGTAACTTTCCCCCACCTCCCTTTTTTTTTTTTTTCACTTGATTTCTTGATTTCAGTTGTAGGTGGTCCTTTCCAGAGAAACCAGGAAAAAGACTGTTACAATTCAGGATATCTTATGCATAAATGTGTATGAAGTTAAGGGAGAAATACTTTGGTAACACATTCATTTTTCATGAAATTCAATATTTCATCGTGGATATGGACAAATCCATCCAATTTTACAAATCATTAATATTTATTGATACTGCCTAAGCAGCGAGTTTGGGCCATGGATTCATTCTGCATGCTGATTTACAAACACAGAAACATGGATGCTTTTCTAGCTTCATTATGATAATTCATATAGGCAGAATTGATACCAACATTCCTTTCTAGGCTGCTAGGTATTCATGGCACAAACCCAGAGAGCAGTGAATAAAATCTATGTAGAAAATGAGATAATTTCTTACAGAACCTCCATCTCACCTGCCAGAGAAGCTGGACATGTAAAAGCAGGACAGAAAAAATTGTCCATGGACAAAAGGCTGGCCATTAGGCTAATGATTCAGAGCCTAAACCTGTCATTAGGATGCAGTTTCAAAGCAATATTGGCAAGCTGCTTACACCAAAACGTTAGCGGCTGAATGTCAAGTGGGTTCCCGCAATTTTCTGCCCTAGACTCTGATTTCACTCTTGAGCACAGGTTTGTAGGCATGCTAAGAACTCACTGTTATGATTCCAACCGAGGGTGAGCTATCTCCTGAGTGGGATGCTGTGTCACTCCAAATACTCTTGGGAAAATAGGGGCTGTGATCGATTTTTGATACATCATCTATTTGTCAATTTTGAACTCGGAACTTTTTCCTGCTTCACTTCCCAGCTGTAGGTTTGAGGCAACTGAATAATCTAATGCTACAAAGATGTGGTAAAAATGAACATTTAAATATTATCTAAGTTCTCAGACACTATTGGGAAAAAAAAAAAAACAAACAAACCATATGAACAGTATGAAGAAACTCCTTTAATTCTC
Source organism: Erpornis zantholeuca (assembly GCA_013400515.1). NCBI lineage: Eukaryota > Metazoa > Chordata > Aves > Passeriformes > Timaliidae > Erpornis > Erpornis zantholeuca. The sequence continues at coordinate 4,678 of VZTN01012533.1, forward strand.
TCTTCTGAGGGCATGCATCAAATAAGACATCATTCATAGCTGCTATTCATAATTACTCTTCCACTGAAGGAGTCAAAAATCCTCTTCACAGGTTATATTCTGCCACAGTTTTCAGGAAAAAAAATCATTATGATGTTTCTCATCACACAAAAAAATCAGGAAATCCAAATGTGTCCCTTCTAATATTTCTTAAAATGCCTTCCTTAGGTTCAGATATCTTTATACTTTAACTCAAACTCTGAACTCAGGTAAGTATTCAGAGGAGGGAAGAGATTTTCTGCTTTTTTCTTTACAATACCCTTCATCCTTAAGTCTGCTACAAAATGATTCATGAGATAAATGTTTCTCTAATTTTTTCAGCTACCAAACATGAAAACTCTACAGAAATGGCAGGATCTGCAGATGAAGAAAACAGTGTGTGTCATCTGCTTTGACCCTAGCAAGTCTTTGGTGACTGTCTCCAATGGCATTCATTGTACCTAGGCTGGGATGTCACTGTTGTCTGGATGTCTGTACCACTCAATTGGGGAATAATCAGCCAGGCCATTGATGGAGCTGAAGGAACACCCTACCCAGGGCTTGGTTAAAAGCAGATTTCTTCAGGAGTGTGTCCTGGCTCCTGTTTAACTCTTTAACGCCACAGATGTGGCAGAGGCAATGGAATGTGTCCATGAAGCTGGCTGCACTGACACATCTGAGGGGAGGCCACTGTACAGGGGGATTGCTGTGGGCTGGAGGAATGGGTCAACAGGTCCCTCACAGGAGGCAGGGAACTCCAGCAACGATGTAAAATCCAGTCTGAGAAGAGCCTGGGAGTTGTGTCTAACAGCAGGTTTAACTAGAGCCAGTTTGAGGCCAGGCTCTGCTGCTTTCAGATGACTGAGTACGAGTTCTCTCCCTTCACTGGTTTGTCTCACCCAGACCCCTGTCAGGTCCCTCTCAGATGAATCAGCCACTGTCTGGGTTCCCTGACAGAATGGTGCTGTGTGTGTTTCTCTGCTATCATTAGTATTTGTTTCCACCAGCCTTTGCAAAATGTTTGTCTCACTCAAGGGAGTCTTCTTTAAATAGATGCTAAAAAAGACAGAACATTCTGTGGAGATACCACATACATCCTTTACAATGACTTTATAGCCCAAGCCTGGTTCTTTGGTGTGCACTCATTATTAAAATTTTCTTACATTATAATGTTTATTTGTCCACACTTTATACTCCTCGGTATATATTCATGTTTTTTATTGATTGTGCTTTTCTCTAGAACTTTCATGAGCTCATGAATAATGTTATTCTAATGAAGGATATCTATGTGAGTTTTCTGAAATAAAAATCTTCCCTATTTATCACAAACGAGGCCGAATATTCACTTTACATTAGTCAACCAACTGTACTATGATTCCCCTGAGCTGCATGGAATGGAAAGACATTTCTCTAAAGCACACAGGAGACAGCTAACTCTCTCTTTGTTTCCTGTGCCCTAATTATTCCATTATATTTTGACGTCCTATCTCCTGAAATGACACTGACTTAAAAAACTCACATATTTCATGCATGCTTTAATGAGAGTACTGACTAAGAATATTAAATATTGAACCTTTCTGTCGTTACAGGTCAGTTCTTGAATTTACTTTTGGGGCAGTTTTGAGTCACTACTATGTAGTTAAGATGCAACAGCATATAAAAGTTACAGCTTGCAATAAGGAAACATTGGCTTTTAAAAATTTTTGTAAGCACAGATGACTCTAAAATGATCAATTTGTTCTTTACTTTTAATGTTTTTTACAGCTATCTCATGTTTATTTTAAAACACTCAAAATACTGTCAGGCAGTACAACTTCAGAAAAGTCTAGACATTGCATGAAAAGGATGTCTATGATTTCTGAAGTTTAATTACATTTCCTTCTTTGGAAAATAAAGTCTTGGTAAAACTGTATTATGCTAAAAGAATAAAAAAATTAAGAAGATTTACCAACGCCTTGCAGATATATTAAGCAAGCTCATTGATTAAAATGTTTCAGATTGACAACTGTCCAAGGATCCAGCCAAAAATATTGAAAGACAAAACAGTGCTAAGAATTGAAAACACTAGAGATTCAATTTGGTTTGAAACTACACAACAGTACCTCCAAGAAAAGGAATGCTGTTGAATAGTGACATCAAGTACAGAGTGTCTTGGCCTAGGTTATGCAGAGAAATGGCTAAACATGTTTAATCTGTACTTTGGAAAAAAAACAAACCCAAACCCAAACCACAACAACCCTGAACATCAATATTATCAAAACTGTCAACAGGGTGAAGAAAGGAGAATCTTGCAAAAGGAAAGACCAAGCTAACACAAATACACCTATTCAAAGTTTTCCAAAAGACAATTCTTAATTTTTTTCTACCAACTGGGCATTTATCAATTGCACAAAATCCTCACCAATGTTGTATCTTATACTCTTATAGTGAGTCACGTTTATCTGTGGTAAACTGTCATATTTCCTTTTTCCTTTGCTTCAACAGAAAATTTTAATTGAAAATGTCATAGATTTATCCATACAGTATTCCAAACACCAAGCTTCTGCTGTTTCTTAGAGCTGGTGCCCGAAATGCTACACAATTGGATCAGAACATCATCAAATCCACACCGCTTGCCTCTGCAAAACCATCACAGAACAGTAGGAAACCTGGCCTGCTCTTTTTATTGCTATCATCACACTTCCACAGCAGCAACCCAGTGCTTACCCAAAAGAAGGTCATTTTCAGCTCCTGCCTCAAAGTAACAGAAATAAGCACAGGGTCTGAGTGGAGTCAGAGCCATCCTCATCCTCCCAGTGACGAGCAGAGAGGTAGAGCAGCACAGTTACAGAATCAGTGCAGTCTGTCTTACACCCTCATGCTGCCTCACTGAATCCCATTGCTTCCTCTCCACTCTCTCTCCCACGCCCCCAACTTCTCTTCTCCCCCTGGGCCCACCCTCAGCATCCCTGTTGCAACACTGGGATCTCTGTACCAAGAGGTCACAAATGTGGGGTGACAGGAACCCACCCACAGCAGCTGGAAACCTCCAAGGCTGGGACAATCCCAGCCCATCTCACACACTGTGGCAACTGATGCTGCTCGCATCCAGAGGTCTGAGGACATTTTCTCTCCTGTCCAAAGTCATGGCTAATGACTGGCCAAGTGAAATCATATACCCTGAATTGTGAAACCTCAGCAGGGCCCTGGATCTTGTACAGTTATTTGTCCCTCTGCTGTATCTCTGGAGGATGCTGGTTCAGCAGGAGATGCAGAGTGCAAGCCTTCCCTCCCATTTCCTGCTGCAGGGCTGTAAGTTAGGAAGGGCTTTTCCTCAGGACCGTGTCTAGATTGGAAGCACAGTATCTGGGTAACTTTGAGGCAGTTTAAGGGACAGAATCCCTTCCAGGAAGGGCTCGGTGATGAGCTGTAAGATGGTGTAAGTACATTCCAGCTTTAGCCTCATCCTGCTTTTCTCTTTTGGAAAAGAATTACTCAGCACCAGCTATCAGTATAATCAACAGCACCACAACCACTGCCTGGCTTCACTCTTTCCCAGTTTTCATCTCAAATATCATTTTGAAGCTTGTGAAAATTGCTCTGGGATGCACGAGAACTGCACCTCTAAGTAAGTGTTCATTTACTGCTGCGATTCAGTGCTGCCTACAGGAAACAGGACAGACTTGTATCTGTGAGATAAAGTCTAAAGAAATTAACCCATAGTGTGGAAATGGCTGTGAAGGACCATGGCTGGCTCTGAGCTCTCCATGAAGCCCCCAGGTCATCACTCAGCTTGTGACACTGACATATCTGGGCTCTGTGGACCTCTCCCAATCCCCTCTCTCTCCAAGCCAGAGGTACTCACAATGCAGGTTGGGAGCATGACATTCCTGTTTCTCATGCTAAGCCACTGCAAACTGCTCCCAGAAGGATGCTTATTTATTACTGGCCTCGTGCCATGAAAGACTGACCTAATGAAGCAATACAAAGCAGCTGATGTTGGCAGTTCCTGTGGCCTGGACAATTAGAGGTGCATTTATTGGCACAATATTTGTGCCCCAAAGGCTACCACATACAGGTCTCCTGTCTTGATAATTCTGTGATGTGAAGGGTTTTTTTTTGGCTGCCCTTTCAAAACCACATGCAAGGCTTGCATTTGAATCCTTTGAGGATAGAACTGAGTTTTATTCAAAACAAATAAAAAAATAAATCAGTAAACACCTTAATTAAAGCTCTGTTTTAATTACTAACTAGTGCCTCCTAATGGTATAAAATATGTCTAAGATATTATGCATACCAAATAGAAAATACTGTGTAGGTCAAGATATCTCACTTTTACTCCTCTGATTCTTTCCCTGCTCCTGCTGGTGAATGAGGAGCTGAGTGGGGTTAGAATGCCTCAAGTCTGTAAACCAAAGGGAGCACTTCACATGTAGCTGTCACCTGTTAAGTCATGAGGAAAACACCGAGACGGAAAATGCTGAATATCACCCAGCCAGTGGTGCACTCAGGGCAATCAGTGCTGACCTTTTCCCTAAAATTAAGCACTTCAACATCTTTGGCAGAATTTGAAAATTGTGGGGAAACAGACTCTAGATCCTCATATCCAGGGGAATGCTCAAAGGATATGAGGCAAAAGGATAATTCCTTCTCCTTCAGGTACATGATAAAAGGAAGAGATGGCTCACAAGGGATTTTTTGTGTTACCCACAGAAGTATTTTCTGAGAAACACAAACACATCAGAAGTATACAGGTACACAGAAGACCAATTACAACGAGCATCAGGTCAGACTAATTAGATGGACTTCCAGTGTTTTTGTCTCAAGCAGAGCAGAAGCATGATCTAGGTGCTCACTTGCTCATCTCAGTCAAGATCTGGATGGAGGAGTTGCTTTAAAATGCTGCAGGCACATAATATAAAAAAGTACCTAAGGAATTTTAAATTATACCAAACATAACTCAGAAGAGCTTTTCAAAATAGAAATTTTGGACTTAAATGTCTTACTTGACCTAAATCTGACTTCAGGCTCCTACATAAAGCAATTACATAAAGTCACTAAAGTTACACCAGGGAGAAATTCACCCATAAGTGACATGATTTTTGTCATGCAATTTGCACCTTTTCTGGATCCAAAATATTATTCCCTTACCATTTTCAAAGCCATTCTAAATCTGTGTATCATCACTACCCTATATATTGATCTTTTGAGCAGTAGGTCAATATTTAAGAAACTTGATTCATATTAACTTAATATTAAGCACTTATTTATAAATGAGTCAATATATAACAGCTCCTCTGAGAAGCTAGTGTTTTCAAGAGTGAAGTCTATTTAAGTAGCAGTTTCTGTGCAAGGGTTAATCTCTGCAGATCTGTCCTTAAAGACATTTATAGCAAAGATAATTCCCAAGGAAAACAATTTATATTCTTAAAGCAGGCTACACGTTTCTAAATCCTGGTAGAAACAGGCTGCCAACTTGCACATATAATTAAACTTCAAATTCCCCTGCACATGGCAGCCAAAGTTCAATATATTTTTTCTGAGGCTAGTTGACGTAGGAAGATTTTCAGGAGATGTTTTCTATCATCACTTCAATGATGTAAACAGAGATCGATTAAACCTGCACACCTTTCAGGTTGATAAACCTGACTGGAAAAAAAAAAAAATCTCACAGCTGGAATTCTTCCTGAAAACTAAAATAGATGACAAAGTAAAAGACCAATCTTCTATAGACATTTAATGAAGACAGGCTTCGAGGGGTTTTCTATAGCAGAGAGTACTTTACACCCCAGGAGGAGACAAAACCAGCAGATTTCTGCAGCTGAGGATTGCAGTCACAGCAGAATAAGTAAAATAACAAAAAACATATTACTTGTTAAATCACTTACACTGGTTTTCCTTTGGATTCACAAGTCAAAATTATAGATTGTCCTTCTTCAGGCCATGAATTGGAAGAAATGATTTTAACTAAAGGTGTATCTAGGAAGAAAAAAATAGACAACTTGTTGATATACACAAAAAAGATTTATTATCTAAGAGTACATTCTTCTCTATTTACAACAGACTAAACCATAGATGTAATTTACACTTGGAGACAGTTTCATATGGAGCCTTCTGCAATTTCCATTGTCTTCAGGAAGGCAATAAAAATGACCAATGTAACTAAACCAGTAACTTTTTATATCCCTAGGAGACACAGACAGAAAGCATGTATATGCTCAGAGGAAACAACTTTTTTATTGCTGTATTTGATGCAAATACTCCATATGACTATCTGAAAGTCTGATATCTAACAACAACAACAAAAGAAAAATCAAGGATGAATAACAAGTACTACATGCAACTGTTTGCCTATTTTTAGGCTGATATGATGGAATGCTGCTATTAGAGGAATGAATGCAACAGTGTACATTTGAATAAAGAACCTCTTTGTTGTTGCAGAAGCTTGAAACTCATAATAAGAAAGCTACAATGGGCTTTCAGATAAAATACCTTGTTACAGACATTTTACAGGATATTATTTCTGCAATGCAATAAAGCTGCCCCTAAAACAGAACAATCTTACACAGAATTTGCCAAGAGAATGTTTTGAATATTTGTAGAAAGCATGGCAGAAGAGTCTGCAATATGTCCAGTGTGAAGGGATTAGTTTTACAGTTTTAATTGCAAAAAGGCACACAATGTAGCTACTGTGAATTCACACAGAATAGATAATTTGAGGTACATCTTTAACTTTTAAAAAATTTTGCCAGGTGGCTTGCAAGAACATACTCTCATAGTCAACATACGGTTTGAGGGGCACCTTTATCAGGAACAAAAAAAGATGATAAAGAAAGGAATGTAACACATTTTTTTCCTTAAGAAAACGAAAAGTTGTCATAGTGAAAAAAAAAACCCAACAGATTCAATAGAAAAAAAATCCATTTTCTCCACAGTTTCTTTCTCTATAATTTCCTAATACAAACCACTTTAACTTGCAAGTCTAGGGTATCTAAGTTTTGTTTCTTTCCATTTGTAGCTGCTGTTTTCCTAAGCAGTGACACCACAAATGTCCTGTTATCAAGAAAATGTGATAGAGCCTGACAATATGACCCCACAGAATCAAACAGAAAATGCAACAATATAATTTCTTATTGAGATGCCAATAGTCCTGTTGAACCCTAAATGGCATCAGAACAATTAAAATGATGGAAGCGTTTTTTCTAACTTTTGATTTTCATTTTTACACATGACAGTGTAACAGCATGGCACAGGACAGAAGAAGAGGGAAAGGCTCAGTGCAGCCTCAGTGTAATTCCACTGGAAGGGTTCTCAGCCTCATTGAGCTTTCCAGAGCAGCTGCACTAACCTTACACCAGGAGCAAACCTGTGCCACAAGTTCATATTTTTAAGGACCCTGCAAACCAATATGCAGGTGACTAATCCTTTGGAGGCCAGGCTGGCATTTGCTTCATTTTTAGCACATGCTTAAGGCACTGACCTCAAGTGCCTTAATAAATCAGGGCATCAAGTGCCTCTGTGATTTCAGTGGTGCTGTTGAAGATGAATAAATTACTCTCTTGACTATACATTGAACCAGAGGAGCAAATTAGTATCAGACAGGAATACATGAAGAATTTAACTGAGGGAGGGAGACAACTAATGCAGTGAGATCAAGAGGTTTCCAGAGAAATATGAAAAAGAGCAAAACTTTGATGGAAGTAATCCTGACAGCCACAGGTGAAGGAAGAAATTAAAGGCCCATCTAGCTATTATTCCTGGCTTAAATATTTTAAAAAATTATCAGCATTTCATGCAATATTGTAAATGACCCACATAAAATTGAAGAGAGGATTCCAGACAATTAAGCTTTCATTTGCATGGATCAGTGAAGTTTTCCCTACCTTGAGGTTCCCATTTCTATTTTAATACACCAGACACCTCTCTTCTCCACACACTTCTAAACAGAGCTTACTAACACAGAATAAGAAAGGTCTTACATTTATGTTTCACTCTCTAAGGCTCAGCAAAGTAGTTTAGGAGGTATATTCCCTAGTGGTTTTCCCTGCAAATCGACTTAAACAGTAACTACTTGTTTCTTCTAAAGCAGGAAACACAGGGTTTAATTCAATATATAATTTTTAGGAAAGCTAACAATGGAAAATTTTTGCATTTTGTTAGCAGTTCTTTTTCAAAAACGATATATTCTATTTTGAGGGCTTTATTCTCAGTATTACTGTTTCCTTTTTTTTTTTTTTTAAGGCCATGCTTGATTTCTCTCCAGAATTAAAGTGTACACTTAAGAAGGGAAAACTTTTAAGATAAATCTGCCCTCTATTTTCCCATTCACATCAATATTTTAAATGAGAAGAAATCTTCAGAATAATTGAATTGAATCAAAACTAACCTAAATATCTAATTTTAACAAAGATTATAAAACCCTGCTGGCAGGCACTTTTCCAGAATACAAAATGCTATTACAAAATACTACCTCCTGCTATGATTGCTCATTTGAGAAGAATTTGAAAAGTATAAATGTACTCTATCAATACTTTGAGCTTTGACCTGCCACATTTAAAACTATTAATCATAACAACTGGAACATCACCTGATCTCCAGCAAACACCAACACTAGGAAACAGCCTAAAGAAAGAAAATCAAGAACTGTAATACAGTAATTTTTTTTCAGATGTGTTCATTAGCTTCTTATCAGTAATGTAGATATGTCCAAAACCCCTCTCCTTCTACAACCACAACAAAAGGAGTAGAGTTAAGGGTTTTAATGTGGGTCAGGCCTGCTTCTCCTGCTCTAAAGTCAGTAGAAATATATCAACTTGTATCAGTCAAACTTACCAGAACTTTAATAATTTGCATACTTTTATGGTATTTGGACCAGCAATTTCATGACAACAAAATATCATAGATAAGTATTCAAAGCAGAATTCCTCTGAACAAGGGAGTGGTGACCACAGTTACTTTACAATACTTTAAATACGTCCTTATCCTGAGTTTTAAGAATATTATGGAGGAGATAAGTATTCCAAAAAGAATAAACTTTGGAAAAGTACAGGTCTATGAAAAAACCCAGTGGTTTATGTGAGTGTAAGCACCCCAGCAAGTCTTCTCATTGAAACTCTGCCTTCAATACCCAGTGACTCTTTTAGCTACACCCATCTCCAGCTTCTTTGGTCCTCCAGGCTTTAGCCTGAGTAATGAGATATTTATGAGCTGCAATTGATTGCTATGACCAATCTGAATTGAGATTCCAACATGTCTTCACACATCTTTTACCCTCTATGAGCATAGAATCTGCTCTTTTGTTTCTGGACATACCAGCTACAGATAACAATTATGGCATGGGGCTTTTTTTATGTAACCTTTCATGATGCAGTGGACCAAAGGCAAAAGTTCCACTGAGTGGTTATGCTCCATCCATCTTTCTAGGATTTGGGCTCATCTCATCTCACAAGAGCAGGAAACCCATTTCAAAGCTTTGGGAAGATTTATCACTTTTTGATCAGGCTATGTCATCTTCAGCAATGCACAAAATCAGTAAACATATGTGGAAAATTGGTACCAGCTTACACTGGTAAAAAATGTTATCTGATACATGAAGAAATTAAATACATGATACATGAAGAAATTGAACACTTCAACACTTGACTTTTGTTGTGATTTTAGCAGCAACTAATGACAACATTCCTACCCTGTGGAACTGCATTACTGATGGATTTAATCTCTTTGAAGCTATTTTCAAAATAAAGGTGGTTCTTACCAGCCACTAGACCTTTGCTCTTAATCAGATCTTCTATGTTTAAAGGTTTGTGTGTTTGCTTTCAGAATGCACTCGTTGTTTTTACATTGCTTGAAGGAAAATAGACTTCAGTATGTATTTATATTATTTTATCACCAAGCCTTTACAGGGTTACATGCAGGATTAAATTCCTTCACATAAATTTACTCATATAAAGTAATCACATGAAAGCTGCTGGAAGATCCCTGCATGGTAAGTTATGTCATACTTCATCTGCAAACCCTGGACAAACAGAGTGTAAAAATGGAAAATTGAATTCATAAAAGTAAACAAATTTGCTAAGATCTGAAACAGGCCAACAACAGAATCAATTAATCTCCACTAGTTTCTTCTTCGTGTCAAGATAGTAAAAGTGTAATTTGGCCTGGTTTATCACATGCATCTTCAGAAGTCCTTGGTCCCATCAGTTCTTATCTTGGAGTGCAAAACCTTTTGTGGAATTCAGCTGCTGGTTGAGTCACTAAATCAAAGTATAACCCTTTGCACCCTAGGGCATTAATCAGCAACAGGTGTGTAGGAATAAGCACATGAAAAACCATTTTGTGGGACAAAGGGGTAGCATTATGATGACGTTATGATAGGAAATTGCCATTTTATCCAATAATCCCTCCCTAATGTAATCATCTCCAGTCAATATAGTTACAATCCTAGAAACAGAAAACGAGACCACCTTTCTTCTTGGGCAGATGTAGGGTGGGTGGAGTATATACATTTCATTTGCACTTTTAAGAAACAACAATTGGAAGCAGTAAACTATTCAGGAGTAGGATTATTCATGATCTCAAAGTCTTTATAATTCCAAGAGTGCTGAAAATTTACCTATTCAAAAAACCATGCATCAGTAAACCATCTGCAGGTAATTTTGATATAGGTATTACTTTAGCTGTAATACAAACTTCTTGCCACTAGATTTCTCTACATATTTTGTTAAAAGGCAAATCTCCATGTTGCTCAAGCCTTAGCCTTCATTGGCTTTCTGGTGAAAGAAGAGTTAACAGAAAAAGTCTTAGTGGTTCTTCTCTGCAGAAATTTACACCGGAATATTGTATCAGATGTACAGACCCAAGTCAGGGCTCCTAACTCACAGGTTTCCTGGTGAATTAAAGGTTTTTTAAAAAGAAATAAATTCCATAACTTACTATGAAATTTAAACTTAGCACCCCAAATATCTTCCATTGTGGCTGAAGCTTCGGAAAGCAGAACAGAACAAGGTCACTCCTTGTTTTCACTTACAGACAGGGTGTCAATAATCCCCGAAGAAGGGTCCTGTACTTCAACATTCTACACTTTAGAGGCCTGCTCTACCTCCAAATTTTAGGAATTCACTTCTACACTTCCTCACTGAGATGCAATTTGATTTTTGTGTGAAGTGGTAATCAGTCCATCAAGATCAGTTGTTAGACCCCATGCAGTGATTTAAGAGCAAAAGAGGTCACTTATTCCACTGAGTACTGAGGTATTCACACCATTCTGATCAGATCCAAAATATTTATTTGACAGTAATTCAGAGATTAAAGCATTCAACCCTTTGGAGTTCATGGATTAAAGGTTTGCTGTGGTTCAGCGTGCAAGGACCTCCCGTGCAATACCAGAGGTCAGCCAGGAATTCTAAGGTCTCCCTTCCAGCCAGATTTTGACCTAAGATTTAACTATGAATTTGAAAAGGCTTTTTTTTCTTACCCATTTCCTAGTTTGGATAAATCAGGATATTCTGAGACACTAAAAAACTCCAGGTATTAGAAAATTCTTAGCCCAATACACACCATGAGTTAGAATCCCTCAAGCAATTCAGTACTGTGCCAACTCTTTCTATTTACATTAAATGCCAACAAAACATGGAGTATACCTTTTATT
>VZTN01012533.1:18476-67720 GCA_013400515.1 Erpornis zantholeuca
TTTTTAAATAATATTCCTGCCTTTGTTTTTTTTTTTTTTTTTTTTTTTTTTTTAACACAAACCACTGTTTCCTCTTTGTACCAGAGTGCAAACTACTGTAACTGGTTCTTTGCAATTTCTTCTTACAGGTTTAGCTAAATTATGAGCTACCAACAGCATGTCTTTACTTTATGGTTTTATTTTATGACCACAAACCTTCTGAATATTGAAAAGTGTCCATAAATTTCTCATATGTTTTATTGTGACAGTGAACAACAACAGTTCTGGTGCTATCATTTTAAAAAATGTTATAAAAAATCCAACAGTCTGATAATAAAAGATTATTGCTACCTGGTAATAAATGGCTTCCAGATGATAAGATTTTAAAAGTTTTTCCTAAGAGACTAATTCATTTATTTTCTACCCATTTTTGTCTGGTTTTTCAAAATGCATGTTTGTGAAATCCGTTTATGTCACAGCCTTCTACATTTTTCATTGCGCTTTTTCTCTCTCTTATTTCCTTGGAACCTTTCCATCATTTCCAGATGCAAAGACAAAATAAGCAGTTACCTCTGAAAATGATGATGTATCTACATTCTAGATTAATTAGCACTGGACTAAGCATAGGACAGTTTCAGGATTTTTTTTTCCCTTCGGAAACCATGAGATCATAATTTTCATACATGGATAGCAATTACAAAGCTCATTGAAAATTCTGTATTCCTACATAATTTTATTCCCCTTTCTAAAAAATATAAGCAAATAAGCTTAGGAAAAAAGAGACTTTAAAAGTAAATTCCAAGGACAAACCACTCCAGTATGCTCAAAAATAAACATCAGATTGGATGCCCCAAATGAGACGTGAAAGAAGAGAGAGGAGCACTTTAATCAGCTCTGTGCAAGTGCTCACCATTTTTAATAGCTTTTACACTTACCAGCTGTGCATCCTACAGCTGTGAATCAGCATTCCCCCAAATTTGCCTTATTTTTAAATGGGAAGCAGCATGGCTTCTGTCTGTGCACTACTGGCTTGAATGAGCACTTAGGAGCAAGTCTGCCTTGGTAACTTCACCCAAGGAGCCTGGGAGGTGCAGTAAGTTCGATGCTCTGCTTTAGACTAGAATTAATTACTCATTGCTTAAATGGATGAGAGAAAAATAAAAATCAATATTATGTATCTGAAAAATTATTTAATTAATAACATTTGTGGATGAGTCAATCTAGTTCAAGTGATTGTGCCATGGCAATGGTGTTTCCGTTCAATAACAGTATTCAACAACACTGTGAAATTAAGCTTTATGATAGTACTAAAAAGCTTAGGTTTGACAGAAGTGAATACTTGGTACCATATCCACATGGATATTCCAATGTTTTCTTTTTACACTCCTTTAAAACTGCTTTACAGTCAATTGGGACCAGAAACAGCATATGGTCCCTTTGTTATCTGAGATTCTTTGATGACTATTGTGTCATCCTTAATCTCATCTGGTTTAATTTATTTTAAAACTGTTTATTGCAGGAAAGAGTAATAACACCTCGTAACAGAAGAGTGTAAAAACACTCTCCTGGATGCAAAACAAGAAGCTAGATGCCAGTGTGGGGGAAAAGAAAGATTGATCAGTCAAATATTCCCTCCTGACACTCATAATATGCTCATGAATTCGAGCACCAACCTCGCAGGAAAACATTTAGGTTACGAATTCTGTGAACACTGATTATGTGGTACTTCGGTAAAGATATTCATTGCACTTGTTTCAGCACCTCACCTGCTGGTCATGCCAGGCTCCTCCACCACAATTACTAAAATAAAATAAAGTAAGATATTGTAGTACACAACACACAGCTTTGGGTTTTGGGAATGTGAAAGAGAAGCTGAAGGTACAACACCAAAGCTCCACGGTTCTCCCCTGCTCCATTTCAAATGTTTACAACCTTACCCTTCCTTTGACACATAATGTATTCATTTATCATTCTTACCTACTTTGTGCTTGGCCTTAAAACAGGCAGAGATAAATGTGAGCACAAGAGTAGCCCCTGCTGAATTAAGTGGAGGACAGAGCGGCACTACCACCCCAGTTCTGAGTGTGTGCCACTCCATGGAGACAGCACCACATAACAGCTACTCCCCTTCACATGGCTTTGCAGAATGGGTCACTGGTTTCTGAATTATGCATTAAGTCCCATACACACATGAATGATATGGTAGAAACAATATTTTCTTTGCAAATCTGTTCTGTTTTCTCCAGTGAATGGAAGCGATGAAGCTTAGTTTTACAACCTTCATCTTGTTTAATTATTTTTGTCATACCACTTCTTCAGAGTAAACAATCTGTTCCATTTAGCATCTCCAATGCCTTACACTGTGCTCTTTCCAACTTATTTGTTTTATCTCACTTTTGCTTTTAAGAGAAGTAAAAAAAAGAAAAGATGAAAAAAAAGTTTTCTGCCTAAACTGCATTATAAAAAAATGCCAAACTTTGACACAGTGCATGACTTTTCAATGTAACTTTATCTTCTGCTTTCTCAGATTCTTTTGTTTAAAGCCTTCATTGTTCTGTTGTGTCTGACTTAAATAATCTTGACTGTGTCTTGAGAACTCTAGCACATCCAGAACTGTTGAAGGAGTTAAATAAGAGCTGTGTGATGCTCTGCATTCCCAAACACCCCTTCAGTCCTCTCTCTGACACTCCTATCAGAGTGTCAGATATTGGATGCTATATAAGTTTAGTCTATATAAAAAATAACTAAGCAGTAGCATCAGGAAATGAAAATTTGGCTTGCTTCTTGAAAATATATACCCAATCCTTGTGAAGAGCAAACTTCTCTTCCTTGGGAGGTTCTGCTAATGATCTTTACATGTTTTCCTGCAGACTGCCACCTGCTTGTTAGTCTTTAGTCTTGGAAATAAACAGCCCCCACAGCTGTTCTGGGGAGGGTCCTGAAACAGCTCTGTGTCATTAGGCTGAAGATGATCAGAGGGGAAACCTGGGCTGTGAATTATCACAGATCCTTGAATTTTTAGTTTTACCCAATGCAACACAGATTTTTTTTTTTTTAATTATTTTATAGCCATTGATTGTTGGCTAGATTTGGAGCTTCAAAAATCAATCAACCAGTCTTGGGGAAACTGCAGCTGGACTGTCTTGGGTTCAGGGATGACCGTACTGTGCTCCTCTTCCCAGCACAGCCATGCCCCTGTCTTTGCAGTCCTTTTACCACAGGTTGTCTCCCTCCCATGCCTGAAGGCTTATTCCTCTCAAATGGAGCTATATTTATGTTTTATTTTCTGAATATCCTACTTTTAATATTATTAAACCTTCCCTCCCAAACTTCCTTTGAAACCTTCTGGAGCCCTCTCTTAATCACACAACAAGCACATGGAATAGCCTGCCCACACCAGATTTCAAAGATTTTATGCAGAGTAGACAAGCCACCCTGTGGATTTTCTCCATAAGATTTTACAGAGAAATAAATTATATTAGATTATATTCCACTTGTAAACCATATTTGAACATAAACCTCCAGATGGTAAAGGTCAGGATTGTACATTAACCCTTTGAACTGGATATCCCCTTTGAAAGATGAAAGTTTGGCAGTAAATGGACTTACAAGTTTTTGAATTATTTTGCATTTAAATCATGGATTTCTTATTTTCATCCATCATTAACCTAATTGATCTCATTTAAACATGAAAATTGTGGCAGTGAACTTTCCTGTTCACATATATATCCTTTACTGTTTACAGTAACTATCCTTTAAGTTTCATTTGTTTCAGGAATTTGCCAATATGAAAAGCTTAAAAAATATAACTGTACTAATTAACGCAGTGCTTTCATTATTATTGAGCTATAAAATTAACTTCATACTTAATTTTCATTCAATATGAAGAGATGTACAGTACTGAAACTGTAGCCTTTAGATTGCATTCTTATTATTACTGTTTTTATCTGCATCTTACATTGGTAAATATAAAAACATCCCTCCTTTAAGGGAGATAGAAAGGCAAGCTGGTCCTCAAAGCATTGTAGTAACATTGGGATATATTTATTTTCCATATTAATATTCCCAGGGTGAATTCAGGAATAAAAAGGAGAACAAAACCCAAACCTGTTTGGGTTGGTTGAGTATCATGACATGGGTGAGTGTTGGGTAGGAACTTGATTGTGTGTAAAGAATAAACTTATATAAAAGGGAAAATAACATAGAAATTCTCTCCTTAAGGTCACAGCAATCCAGCAGGACATCTTCAATGAAATAGGAGAGCAGGAACACTGCTCAGAGAGTTGATCTCTACAGGATGGGAGCATCAGTCGAAGAGACAGTGCCTCCCTTTCAGACTCGGGGAGCCATTTAAGAAAACATCCAGCTTTTCTCATGAGCCTCTACAGGATCTGAACACCCCACTGGTTTTCACTGAAGTGAAGGACAATCCCTGATCGCTTAGGCCTTCAGAGATTGTCTGTGATCAGAGGTGGCTGCTTTGTGAGAGACTGAGGTACTGTCCACATATCAGACAGAAAATACAGCCCCCTCTGGCTTCTGAAGCTGGGACAAAAAGTGGCTTTAATCAGTATGACCAAGCTTGAGATTCTGGCCTCCTTCCACAAGTTCCAGAGGTCTCTGAGGTATCACAGTTCCAAACCACTCAGATTGTGCCATGATAAAATGGTTACAGCAAGAGAGCAAATAGTTTGGAATAGAGAACTGCAAAACCCCAAATGTGCAAATCTCAGGTGAGTTCTTTCTTTTGTGACCCTAGGGAATTATGCCCCTGGAAAATTCAGGTCTTTTCACTGTATCAGAAGTTATAGGAGAATTGTGTGGTTAAACTCACTGATTGAAGTTACCATTACACAGACATTTTTTCTCATGGCAACATCAAAACAAGTTTCAATTCTCACAAGACTTGCAATTATTTTCACTCCTGACTCAACATACAGCCTATTTGTTTGAGCTGGCCTAGTATTTTGGGGCCCTGTTTAAAAAAAAAAAAAAACAAACAAGGAAAAATTGGAAGACTATGCTATGACACCTTATTATCCTAGTTAACAAAGCATTTTCTGACTCTGGGGATGAATCTCTGGGCAGATTGTCTATACAAAGATTGTGGCAGTGTGTAATCACACCAAATGTTATCAGACTTTCCTTCTAGCCAGTGTGTCTCTTGAGGTGTCACACAGTGTGATGAAAAGATGGTCACAAGCAAATGAGAATGACCAACAATGCTGTTGACTGATCAGAAACCAAAGAGATCAGCATCAGTGAAGGAAAATTCTTTTAACTCTTGTATTTTCTTCACTTCAGAAAAACACATTCTCTGCCCAGACAGTAAAAGCTACTTCCAAAGAAGAAAGATGAGCCTTTGTTCGTGAAGCATGGGTGCTTAACTCTGGAATAGTTCTGGTAGACACACCACAAGTCAAAAGAATATTAACAATAATAATTGAATTAAATAATTTTGAACTAAATGACAAAAGGAGATATGGCAGAATACAAAAGCAAAAATGCTTTTTTAAGCACAAAATTGGGGAAAATAACTGAAGTACGTAAAAAGAAAGGAGCACATGAAAAGAAAATTAGAATCAGCTTCAAAAAGACAAATGGCCACACAGCTTAAAGAAAATGAATGTGTGACACATATTTTACTCATTTACAGTACAAAAGGACCATATGTAACCAGCAGGGGAAATCTTTCCTTCCCCCTCCTGTTTTTTCATAGCTAAGAACACATTTTGTGTGCTTTTGCATGGGCACACATCTGCCCTTTCTGAACTACAAAAAGTCAGCAAGTCTGGGTGGAGACAGACACCTCGAAGAGCCACTAACATATTTAACATGACTAATTCATTAGAATTGAACATTAAGATTTAAGGAAGACAGGGTTCTTTGTCTCTATATATTGTTCTGACAGGCAGCTCTGAGTGTGTTAGACATTCATCACAAACACAGGGTCTAGCACCCAACTGTGCACGGCCTTTTTCTTGCCTTTCTTTCAGAATGCCTTATTTCACGTAGTGCTATATGAAGGTGTAGTACAATATATACTGTATTTCATATATTTTTATATATTCACACACAGTTTTACTCAGTTTTGTTCAGAACGTGTATTTCAGAAACTGTTCCAACAAAGACTTGAAAACAGCCAAGTAGAAAAAAAAATGAGCTAAACCCTCCTAGCGAGCATCAAGAGATGTAGCTCTTTGATGGAACGACTCTGCTTACACCAGCAGAAATTCTGGACCCATCTTGCCATCAGGGAAGCCTCTCTTGGTCCATCAGGAAGGAGAGGGACCCAGTGTTGTCAGACACACGTGCCCACCCCGTGTTCTACACGAGCGTGCGGCCGATCCCATCTGCAGCCCGCTGCACTCCGAGGGCTTTGTTTACTTAACGCAAAATCAATACCTTTATTTCCAGGACAATGATTCCAACGTTCTCATGGAACAGCTGCCTGATTTTAAAGCCAGGTTCAGACATTCATTGCTGAGGAACCTAATAACAGCCCACAAGAGAAGAAGAAGCCGCCTATGGCACAAGAGTGTTGGAAGAGCCCGTGGAAGCAAGTTAGCTGACGGCTATAGATTTGTCAGGCCGACAATTCACTGCACATCTGTGTCTGCCAATATAGAATTTACCCAAAATTGCCTCTCTAGACACTTCTTTACATAACACATATTTAGCTTATTAGTGCTGTCATTTGGGAGTGTGGTCAGCTTTTGAGCAAAATCTCACCGAGTCCATTAGCGCGGATCACATTGCAGCTGCCATTTTAGAAGCACGATGATTAGGTTTGAAGTTCAAATGATTTGATTTCACTTTAAGGCTTCAAAAAACAGCCCCTGGGGTAGATTTACACAATTAATTTTTACTGAGGTCTGCTGGGTAATTTACTGTAGTCAGAGAATCTTCACTAAGGTAAGGCAATTTCCACTGGGTAATTTTATGGCACTTTGTTCAGTACGAAGCAACATGTTGGCTTGTTTCTGCTCAGATAAGACCTGGGAGGACGTGCAGATTATGTTTTTGGGAATCACAATGTGTCTGCAACACTGAGGAGGGAGGAGAAGAATTCACTGACTTCCTAGATGTGGACCAGAAGCTGTATACACCCTCAAAAGGTCTTTTCAGGAGCATGCATAAGGACTTAGACAATCTCTTAAACATCATACTCAGAAGCTTTCCAAATTGAAGCACTGTACCCATGATTCTTTAACACAGGAACAAAGAATGCAGTCTTTGTTTAGTCTGAACACAGAAGTAAACAGTGAAATTAAATATCCCTTTGAGATTTGTATTTATCACTTACAAGAAGCACTTCCTAATAATCAGTGGCAGCTCAGCTGACAAGCAAACTTCAGAGCAAAGCCAGAGGGGATACTAGTCTATTTTAGGTTTGCTATTGACAGTAAGGGTCAAAGGAAAAATAAACTCAGCAAGCAGTGTCATGCTACCACAAACCTCTGCTGGCCAGGCAGAAACTAAATTACAGCCAAACCTTTCAGCACAGCAGAAAGACTTGGGCAACTGGGCTGCCCTTGGGCTACAGATGAATAGGATTAAGCACAAGGGAGACATAAGATAAATTACTGACAAATAAATCAAAAGATTGGAGAAGCTAATTATCCCATAGTCTGGAGTGGGGGTATGTTATTCTTTCCCCTATTATTTTCATATTTCAAATTTGCAAAATTAATCTGTGAAGCCCTGTGAAAACAAGGACTGATCACAGTCTCCTTTGAAATAATAATATAGGTAATCTCAACTACCAGACTGAACTATAAGAAGGAAAGTAAAGAAAAGAGCAGCAGAAGGACTTGAGCACTATTTCTATCACATACACATAAATATGTAATAATAGAAAATAAAAATATTTTGAGTGTAAAGATTTAGTCCTCAGCTTCATCTCATATACTGTAGTACTACTGGGAAAGCTTATTTGATTTCTCTGTCACACAAATAAAAAATAAGATTTGTGTAAGGGGAAGAAGAGGGAATAAACATATTCTACATCTGATCGTTTTCATTTTGTTAAGTTTACTTCCTACTACAGTTGAGGATAAAAGCAGCTGTGTGGACTCATAAGCACTTCTATCTACATCTCTCCGTGGACTTATTACAAGTATCTGTTTCATACAGTCCCAGCATCTAAGGCAGATTTAATTTTATTCTTTCACTAGGCGTATATCAAAACCTGTCATTTCATTCCATTATTTTGCTTTCCTTTTTCTCTACCTATCATCCACTGGATGCAAACACAACCCTGTAATTACTACTGTTCTATTGTTCTACTTTTCTTTGGTTTTTGCTTGGTTTGTTTGCTTGCTTTGATGGAGCCACAAATGTTTGGTCCATTGACAGGGGCCAGTTGCTCGAAATAAAGAAGGCTTTTCAACTTTCAAGCATAATTATACAGGGAAGAAATGCCTAGACAAGCTCTTATTGCCTGTTTCTTCTAAGTGGTGATGACACTGATGATTCATGAGGAGCCTCCATGTACCACAGATAGAACTTTCCCGATTTTAGGAAGGTGTTTAAAACTCAAGTGCAGTTTTAGTGCGTGTTGCCCCACCTTTGTACATTCATTCTCTGCCAAACTGATGCTATCCCATGCTGTTCTGTTTGACCATTTTAAGATACTTGCTTATCATTCCCTGCCAGTTGTCTGCTCATCTGATCGATCTCTGAGACATAAGGAACAAGTGGCAATGGCACACTAACTTGGTTGTGATTTTGGATGCTACAGGATGTCAGATTAACAAATTCTCCTGACTTTTCCCATGAGGTCCCATAATTCATCAGTTTTGCCAGCACTATTTTTGACCTGCTGAAAGGTGGCATTGAGGATATATATGTTGGATCAGCTTCCACTGGGTCCTGTGAGCGTGATTCTTGTAAATTCAAATAGGATGTCTCTAACCTGATTGAAATCTAATGGATTGATGCGAGAAAAAAAGCAGCTTCCAGTGACTGCAGTAATATCCACAACCGTGGTGAGCAACACCAGGAGAGTAAAATCAAGGAGCCAAGTTCCAGTGCCATGTGCTCCATTTGGAGTATTTGGGATTGCTCTAACTATTCATTTTACTCCTCTTTTTCCTTTGAGGCTCTCTGATGAACCACATCATCAGTTCTTTTTATAAAGTTTTCTTTCAAAACTTGCCCAGCATTAAGACTTCTCAGTATGTTAACCATGGAAATGTAGGTGGCAAGGAAAAGGACAGTAACAGACTGTTCTTAGTCTTGTCACCAATAACAGAACACTCCTTTCTCCATAGCTTTAGATGGTACTTCCACTCTCTGCCCTAGACTTCAGCTTCTTTTGGCACATTTATTCCTTCTCTTTCCACGTATAACCACTCTATGCCAGTCCTGGAGAATATAGATCGATTGGTGGAAAATTAATGGAGCAAATAGGAATGATAGAGAACAATTACTTGTGCATTATGGCTTTTGATAAGCTGGCAGTCTGAGGGGGCAGTGACATAAAGCACACCAGTACTGTAAATGCCCAGTGCAGTCTGACCTTGGTAGAGAACTTCCATGAAGCCAGAGAAGTGAGAGGGAAGGGTTCTGAACCTTGGAGCAACAGGCATAGAGGACGATGCACCTCATTGCTATTTATCAAGGTACTGTCTTGATACAAGGGTGCAAATTGGAAGGAAACAATAAATATTTAGGAATTTTTCTATATTAGAGGCCACACAAAGGCTTTTTTGCCTTATGGTGCTCATGCAAACCAGAGCCCTCCCTATACCTTCAATCATATTACATTGCAGCTGCTTTAAACTTCGTGGAGCTGTCCAATTTCTTTATCTACTGTTCCATTCAATTTGGGTCATCTCCTGTGGTGCCAACATCTTGAGCAAGGCACTGAAAAAAGGGCAAGGAATTTGAAAGTGAAGGCATGGGCAAGTTCAATGGCTGATGGCTGAGCAATTTAGAAATCAAGGAAATAAAGGAAATAAGGGTTCCCATCTCCAGCACAGATGCATTTGAATATTTTAGGAGAGGTGTTTAACAGCCATTTGGTGACAAAAGGCCCTGATCTCTCTCAGTAAAATGATGCCTAGAATTTTTCAGAAAACATTTTTAGCACATATGCTAATCCACATTCTCTTCGTTTTAAGACTTTTTTGCAGATGGCATTTTTAGCAAAGTTGTCAGCTTCTATGCACAGAGTGGCTTTTGCCATTCCTGCATTTTACATGTGCTGCAAGTCTTAGAAGTTTATAGAAATATCCCTGTTTAGAAACAAGTTGCATATGGCAGCAGTCCTTGCCATGGTTCCTCAGGAACTGGTCGCAGTCACTGATCACTCGTCTGCTCCATGGACAACCTTTTCTGGTTTACCACAGGTTGATTACACCTGGTCTAAAAAGAGATTCATGAAAGATTCCCTTTCCCTGCTCTGACATAATTTTGCAGATGCCTGTTTTTGCTAGCTAGGCAGTGAGATGTTCTCCAGAAAACCAAAAGGCTGGACCCTGAGAAATGGTGGACATAATGCAAGCGGATATGAAAATGTTGGCCGATGGTGAAAAGATGTTCTCCTGAGTAAGTGTTCTCACAGTTTGTAAGTGACAAAACCCCACTGAATCATAGGATTGACTCCAGAGTGGGGCACACAAAGGCAGGTTTGTTCATTGCTTTTGAAACAATGCACTGCGGAAAGCATCGTGTCCAGAAATGCTATTTGAAAGAAAAAAATAGCCAATATATAAAGATACAATGCAATCAAAGTTTGGATTGGCTAAATTAAAAACTTGTGCAGGCCAGGTCTAAAAAGAAATTATAAAGGGCTTTTCCTCCTGAGCTTGTGCTATTGACAACACTACTGAGTTTCATTAGCAGTATTCAGCATTATTGAGGAAATCTGCTACAAACTTTACTTTTTTCTACCCTGGTTTCAAGTTTCTAGGTACTTTCAAGGAAAACTGTTAATTGGGACGTTCTTGATGTTTAATAACACGTTTACATTGCTTCAATGATAAAGAAAAAAGACAAATGCATTTTCTTTCCACTGCTTCTCAAAGTACTTCTCAGTCCCACAGTGCTCTCAATAGTAAAGCTTTCATTTAACTTTTTAGAGTCCCTCCTGTAAAAAAACCATAAAAACACCCAACCAAACAACCAAGTACAAACCACAGAAGTTGGCTAAAAGAAAGATGTTATCTATCTGCACAACACCAGAGAATTTTCCTTCAACAGACACTCCGAAACAAAACAAAACCATAAAAGCAAGCATTTATAACATGTATTACTTACAGTGTATTTCTAGAACCTGCATTGCTATCTGAGGTGTAGAGTTTAGGGACTCATGATCTACTCTGCAACTTACAACTGCACCATCATCACTGCGATCTGCTAGGAAATCCAGCGTGCTGCTGACTGTGAATGTTTTGCGATTCGTATCTTCTTCTTTTGAATATTTAACATCTGAAAGAAAGAATAAACAGTTAGTTATCTCTCCAATATTTTTGGAAGAAAATAGTCCAGCATTAGACAGCTAAATCTTTTATCACAGTTGTTGGAAAAAAACCCCACATCTTTCATATCTGTATTGATCTCTTTAATATAAAAGTAATTAGACTGCAGTTATTCCTCAATTTGCTCTCATTGACAGAATAGGAGATACATATTGAAATAGAATATTTTAAGACTGGTTCCATGATACTGCATTTGAACAGAAATTTCATTCGTTATTACCTCTTGAATGTTTAGGTCCGTATTTGATATAAACTTTCTCTGCAGGTCATGAGGAAAAAAAAAAGTGATCTCATCCCACCCTCATTGCCTTATGTACTCACAGTGTCACTAAACACTAAATTTTCTAAGTTCATGTTTATAACCTTTCAAAGTAATGCAATATATGGATATCACTGAAGCCATGTGCATGTAGTCAGATGAAGCCTTACTTTATCCATTGCTTATTCTGTTGTTCGATTTAAATTCTGCTAATTAACTAATAAAACTAAACCCAGGTATGGTCATCAGTGGTAATAAACAACTAAAGAGAGCATGTCATAATATTTGCTGGAATCTAAAGACGAGTCCCAGGAAGACCAGAAATGAAATTACTACAGAGAACTTCCACTCACTGTTTTAAATCATTCTAAATTGACCTGATGTTTTTGTACAGATGCAGTTAAAAATCTGAGAGTTTTCAGTCCAGATTTAGGAAGTATCATCTCAGCTCAAGGTTAAGGTTTACATTCAGAACATTTCATTGTAAGAAAATACGTGCTGGATCAGAAATGAAGATCCAAAAGATTAAGCAATTGTATTAAAATGTTTTAATGTATTAACTGGAACATGAGATCTTCTCATACATACTTCAGAATTGTTTTAATTAGCTCCCCAATAAATCTAACACTTACTGATTTTAGTTTATTTCAGAAAAGTGGTAAGCTTGTTATATTGATTTATTGCAACGAAAGCTTGAAAAGACATCTATAAATACTTAAACATATATCTTAAATTACACTGAGATTTTTTATGTCCTCTGTGCCCTAAAAAAAGTGAGAGGTTTCAGTTTTACAAATTATACTAAATCCCATTAGAGAACTGAATGACCTAAATAAAATTTCCATGAAATATCAATTTTAGAAAGCAAATCTTCAATGGCTTAAGCTACATCTTTTTAGATTAAAAATACCTCTGACATCAGAGAGGTGGTCTTTATCATTGTCTCCAGATAGACAAGGACACCATGTAGTTACACAGTTTCCATTTTTCCCTAAAAAATAATTATTTCTTGCATACAAGAATTTTTCTGCCTGTTTGCTGCCAAGCTTTAAAAGATTTCAATTTCTGCCATGGTCACTATTAATATTTAGGGATTAGCAGGTGAGAGAAATATTGACCAGAGTTAAAGCAAAGTTATTACAATCAAACAATAAATGTCTTCACTAATATTTAAAGCAAACACATGCGATTTTGTTCCCAGAGTTAGGTTTCCAAATTTAATAATAGTACCTATAGAGGTAACATTCTGCTTATAAGGAATGTGCACATCCCTTTGCTTACTGACTTCAGGCGGGGGACAGAAGACTCCTGAAAAGATCAACAACTTTAATTTTAGAGAGAGGTTGCAGATTATTAATCCTTTAGACAAACAAAAGCAGTTAATATCCTAAATGGATGTTTAGAAGTCTCTCTCCAGGCATCTGTTGTTTGAAAGGGCTCAACTCTTGGGGTTAACTATCTCTGCAAAAAGGGAAGTGGAACTTTTCTACAAACGGCTGCCATCCTCACAAACAGAAATATTTAGCTTGTCCTCCTTATCAGCTGTACTTTCTTAGATGTTTCTTCACAGCAAAATGAAGGTGTGATTGTAATATGTGCTAATTGAGTGTAAACCCAACTGGATGTAGGAGAATACCTACAGAATACCATCCCTTAGAATATTTTACTGAATTTTTAAATATGTCACTTGTAGCTTGCTGTTTCATTTGGTTTCTTGCTGCTCATCTCTCTCCTAAGTGCTCCCCTGAAGAAAAGGTGAAAAAGAAATCCATTACAGAAGCACTTTGTGTGGAAAGCACTGTAATGGGACAGGCTGGAGGGATACAGCTATAAAGGTAGAGGTACCAGAGGTTTTGAGGACAGAGTGCTTTGTTTTGAGGACAGTCAACAGAGTGCTTTTGCAGGGCTGAAAGCTAAAACTCACTGCCCTGCATTAGTAATAGCACACCCAGAAAGTCAAGGGAGTGATCCCTCTCCTCTCTTTGGCACATGCATAGCTTCGCCAAGAGTACCAGGCCAAGTTTTGGGCTCTCTGAAGAAAAAATGTACAATAAACCTGTTGGAAAACCCGAATAAATGTAGGTGAAAGCCATGGAGATGGGCAGAGGAGCTGTACCAGGACAGCTTAAGAAAGTTGACATTATCTAACCTGAGGAATAGAAAACTAAAACCAGATCAAACTGTTGCCTTAAAGTACGTAAATCATGGGCAAAGAGAAACAAAAGCCCAAGTCCTCTCAAAGATGTATGGCAAAAGTTCAGGGGCAACAAACACAAATTACACTGAGACAAATTCTGATTATATATCATGAAATATCTACAAATAATGAAAACATTCCACAAGAGGGCTTCAGAATGCTGAAAAATCTAGCCCAGACAGACCATGGAACCTCTGTCTGGGGAGATTTTTCAAACCTGAATTCGAGAAGACCTTCAGCCACTTGATTTAACCTTTGAATGGCTGTTGGGCCAAATGACATCTGAGGATCAGACACTTCCATGACTTTGTCAGACAGGGGCACATACAGATATGCCTGTATCAACTAATACAGGTTTATATCTCATAAGTATAGATGTTTGATAGCAAAAAATAATCAATGGAAATGATGGAATGTCCACCATCCATTGCTTGTTGCAAACTATTTATAAAAGCACACATCTGTAACACAGAGAAATACTCATTTTTAAAAAGACAGTTTTTATGGTTTTATATGGCAGATATAATTTTTGTTTACATTTCAGCTCAAGTTCTGACATGAAATGGCCCTGTTATCTAAAAAAAAAAAAAATCTTTGTTTTCAGAGGTTTATTAAGAAAAAATGATCAGTGCCTCTCTGAAACCTTTGTGCATACTAAAAATGCAGAAACTTATTCTAGGTATAGAATAAGTTGCAAAAAAAATTGAACTTTTTTAGTTTTAAAATCCAATCTACCTAGGGGAAAAAAAAAGAAGAAAATCCATTCAAAATATTCCTCAAGCCTAAAAATAATTCTTTATATAATCTTATTGAAAGAACATGAAACAAATTTTTTTAAAAAAATTGCTAATTTCAAAATGAAAAATTTTCATTTAGCTTCTCCAGTGTTTTTGCTTTCAACAATCTTCCAGAAATGTCAGCAGATTGCTAAACTGCAGATCCCTTTGTGAAGCTGGTGCATATATGAGTGACAGAACACCAAAGTAAAAGGTGTGGTACCCAGTGCTTCACATTCAGTCTCTCATTACTAACACTTACTTTATCAAACAATATTCCTTTACCAGATGATGATTCTTTTTCGAGTAATAGCAATGGAGCTGCAATTTTAGAGTGGCTTTTCCCCCTTTGGTGCAACTCTGATCTCAGTGCATCATTTATATTCGTTTGCACCATGTATAATACAGTGTAACACAATTGGATTTACTGCTGCTAGACAGAAGAACTCCTAACCTTTAATGTCAGCTGCATTAGCATATAATTTCATATCTATTTTCTCAGATTTAGCATTTCACCTTTTACACTGCACAAAGCTAATGTAACTTCTGCTGATGCCACTGCAGACTGGTTAGGTTATTTTATTTCTAACCTTTGAGAAATGGCAATGTGCTCTTCAAAAGACCTAGAAAACTAAAGTGAGATGAATGGCTCAGTACTTTCTTCTTACTTCGTTGTTGGGGGTTTTTTCCCCCTTTACTGCTCTTGTTCATATGCCTTTGTTTCTTCCCCATTCTGTTTTGTTCATTTTAAATCCTCCTAGGAACTCTTCAGAAGAACAAATTAGTTAAAGAGTCAAATTGCCAAATAGGTTTGGCTTCAATTATGTGTCAGCTGAAGGAAAGGCAAAGGTATGACACCAGATTTTAAAACATAATTTTTAAAATAAGATCTTTTCAAATATGTGTTGCCTTGCTGTTAGGCCGACTGTATCAGTGTTTCTCCTAAAGTATTGACATGGTTTGGAGTGGTTTCCAATCTTTACATGCCTTGAATATGCATATTCATCCTGCCATCTTTTCTGGAGGATGCAATCTATGCTGTGCCATGTGTGTTAGCTGTGCTGATAAATTCTTTTTTTTTAATCACATTTGATTAGGTGCTGCATTTCTTTCATCAATTTCCTCAAATTTCTCCAAATTTCCCAGTACTGCAAAGAATTATTATCTGTTTCCTCATTTTCTATCCTTGTTACACATTTCAAATTATTCAAAAGTCTAAAATGCTTGTTTCTTTCAACACTATACTCATTTTTATTAGAAATATAAGGACACCTCTAGAATGGACACAATTCCTTAGGCAATCATCTGCCATCTCCTCTATTTACCAATTTCATACCACAGCTCTGGTTTTGCACATTGAACTTTGGTAGATAATATTAAAGGAAGATGAATGGTTCTGTAATTAACTCCTTAACTTTACTTGAGGCAGTTTATTGAGCTAATGAAATCCAAAATATTAGACAAATGAGATAAAATGTGGGGTGGGTTTTTGGTTGGTTGGTTGGGTTTTTTATGCTACACAGAAAAGGTGGATTTTGAATCATTTATTCATCTGTTCTTACAGCAGAATGAATAGAGGTGAATTGGAGTAAATACCCATACCTTACCCTTTTTATCCATCTACTTCATAAAGGGCACCTCAACTGGCTTATAGGTGCTCAACTCACTCATTCACCAATGAGGATTTAAAACTGTTCCAGCAT
This sequence comes from Erpornis zantholeuca, assembly GCA_013400515.1. Classification (NCBI taxonomy): domain Eukaryota; kingdom Metazoa; phylum Chordata; class Aves; order Passeriformes; family Timaliidae; genus Erpornis; species Erpornis zantholeuca. The sequence continues at coordinate 34,877 of VZTN01012533.1, forward strand.
TTATAAGAATATGGACTAGAAAACTAAGTTCTAAACAAAGAACACACAAAGTGAAAGAGGAGACAGAAAGGAAATAAACAGCTTTTTATATGCAGCTCTTTCTTAGTTCACTGCATCCTCAAAGGCAAATCCTTGCTGTCAGCTTTGGTTTTAGTCACTCAAGGGCTTTTCAGTTACAGCAGGCTTTGTCCAACTCTCCCCAGCCCCTGTGAGTTTTCCTGATTCCCTTTAAAGCCCATCTTCCTCCTCCTCCTCACTGCAGACTGTCAGCATCCTTGCCTCAGCTGCAGATTCCCTCATGTTGGGATGGCACAGAAGAAATGAAAAGGGAAGATATCAGGGATGAGTGGTATGACTGTGATAACAATAATCCAGAAAACAATTCTCTATGAAGCCTCACCACAGAGTTTATTATGCTGCACAGAGTTCTGAGCAATCCAAAACATCAGTTTTTACCATTTGAAGAAACAATAAAAAGATGGTTATAGGACAACTACAGTAATTTACAATCAAATCTTCATCTGTGTACTATCCCCTACTCATTTTGTGACCCAATAGGAGAAACTTTACAAACACAGATTAAAAAAAAAATAACTCTACAGAATGGATAGCTTTGACAATTGGACCAAATGACACCAAAATCCTTTTAAATACCTTTAACTTCTTTGTCGTTCTTGAACCATCTGATATCGGCTGCTGGCTTACTACCAGATGTCTTGCAAGTGAGCTGCATCCTCTCTCCCTCCATAACTGGTGAGGTAAATCCAGTAATTTGTGGCTTCTCAGGAACACCTAACAAGCAAACAAGCAAAATGTCTCTGATAGTGTCAGCTGCTGCCACGAATACATGACCAACTTAAAGTTCACTTCTTCATCTGCTCTAAATTCTGGAAACAGGATAATTAATTCCTCATGCCTTGTCAGTTAAAGCTTTTTCCTGCTGAAAATAAACCATTGATCTGAATGGTAGTTGATTCTAAATAAATAAAGCAAGCAGGAATTAATTTTCTAAGAGAAACAGATTGCATTTTAATAAATACCTTATCTCTGTATATTCTGCATGCAGGTCTAGTCTGACTTGTTACAATATTTAAACTGCTCAGCACAGCAAGCAGGATGACAAAGCACATTAGAAGCACAGCTGTGAAAATTAAACATAACTGGCAACAAAAAGCTGAGCTGACCTAAGTTCAGAACAGATGGTAACACCTGAATAATGAAGACTTTAATACAAAATCCAGTGAAAAGGGAGGATGAAAATAAATGCAAGAGTCACTTTATCTTCACAGAAGGCAAAACCAAAACACCAAGAGGTATAATCACAGCTCCACTGGCTATGGAGAGTTCTTCAGCTGAATACAAATTATTCAGAGGAGATCATATGATTTTGACACACCATGCAGATAATATTACATTTGGAAATGACTGTTTTTCAATGAACCATGGAGGATTAAAAAACAAAACAAAACAAAACATGAAGAAAAATGGGAAAGTTTTGATGACTCTGCGTATAAATCCATTTAACTTATGAAGCCACAAGAATAACTTATATGAAAGTAATATTGATGACTGTAATTTAAAAATCTAAAAAAAATGCCAGTTATAACTTGCACCTACAGTGCTTTGGTGCATTCACATTTGTGGCCAGGTAAAGGGCTCGCTCACAGTAATTGATCCTATGCCCTGTATTTCATAATTTGGTTTTTCTACATCTCTTTTCCAAAATTACAGATTATGTACATAAAAGCAAAGCAGCATTACCTATTGCATAGTACATCTCTTTAATAAGTTTTCTCCTCTTTCAGGACAGAAAATGGTGTCTGCTACAATGCCCTGACACTTAAATTTTTTAATCGACAGCAGTCAGTAAACAGATTATTAGTATATAAAAGGGTAGTTTATCTGATTAAAAGATGTAATACATTTCAGTGGCAAGCATCTCCTTCTCCAGTAGAAAATGTTTTAAATGTTTAAAATGCTATTTTGAAATAGGAAATTACAAATACAAAACGAAAAAGGCAGGAATCCTAAACTGTGTGACTTTCTCTCTTGGAAGGTAAGTAAATGATGGGAAAACTTCATGAAACCCTCCCCTAAAATGAAGGTAAAGCTTAAAGGACTGTGAAAGACCAAGTTACTTCTGTTAATAAATATTGGCTAGATATTTTGGGGGTTTTCTTGTCTTTGTAACACCTTCCTTTGTTTTTCTGCCATTTAAAAGGTTGAACTGGTGCACTCTTCAGTTGTTTAGATCATGAAATGCCTCTCCACAGAAAGAAGATTAAGCATAGGCAGTTGCTGTTCCAGAATATTCTGCTTTGAGTGGGTACTTTTTGTCCTTAATGGCAAACTTGTGAAGATTTTTGTAAAATAGTCTCACAGGGACTGAAAGGAAGATGTATTTCATATCCTAAGCACAAAACCAATTCCCTGGCTGGATTAATGTGAATATTACTGCCACAGAGAGTTTTTTACATTAGTCCTATTAAATTCAACTGTCTGCCCATCTGCTTATAAAAATAAAACAAAAAGAAAGAAAGAGTCATGTGCAGGGACAGAAAAATGAAAAAAATCTATCTATAAAGTCATATAACCTCTTAGGTTTGCAGGTGTGTTTCAATGAACTTGTAGCAATTTTGGCTGATTGGGTTACTGACATTCATAGAATCATATAAAGCTACGAGCAGAAACTTTATTTCCTGGGCATCTCTTGAAATCTATTGCTTTTCTGTGTGTATCTATAACCTTTGGGGAAAACAGCAGAGCACTTAGAGGATAAAGCATAAGAGAAATGGCAAACCCAGTGAAAATTTGCACTTTATAGACCAAAGGGGAAAAAAAAAAAAAAAAAGAAAGCACAATAAGCCAAAAAAAGTGCACAGCTAAGGAAAAATGATAAAGCTCTAAAGCCCGTTTTGATTTCATGCTTTCTGATTCTCTCCCCTTTGCCCTATGCAACAGATTGTTAGGAGATGAACACATGCACCTCCTTTGCACTTGAGGTGCTCGGGATGTAGAGGTTATGTCCATTTTAGGTAGTGCTTGTTCCGTGGTGTTTGTGCGCTCCCTAATTCATTTCCCTGCCACGGTGCCAACAGTGAGAGCCATGTTATTTTTCAGCACAGCCATATGAAACAACAAACACCAGGGGAACCAGATCAGACATTTACATTTATCTTCTGCCAAGCCTCAGAAAAGTTCATTCTTATCATAAGTTGGCAGAGCCTGAGGAGTTCAGCAGGTGCTTCTTTTCTGCTCGTACTTACCGAGAACGGTGAGGAAAGCCTTGGAAGTTTTGACGGGCATGGTGAATAAAGAGCAGGTGTACTGCCCTTCGTCCGACAGGGACACGTCGCTGACACTGATACTCAGCTCGTGCCACGATGCTCGCACCAGCTCAATTCTGTTGTCCCTCAGAGCTGAAAGACAAAAAGGAACATCCACGTTAAGGTGGGATGCAGCACGTGAACTGGTGCCTTAAATGGCTGCCTAGAAACAGACACTAGACAGGAATAAAGCAAAAAAAGGAGGGACTGATTGGAAAGGCCTTCAGATTTACACTCTGGGCTCCAGAGGCTCCTGCCTCAGTGCATCCCAACATGGACAATGACAGCTCATGAGTTCTTCACACTTTTATATCAACATAAATTCACCAAGCAGAACCCAGGCAATGATGGAATTTCCCCAAGCTTGCCCCCCTCTCCCCAAGATGAAAGTTTGCAGTTCTTGTTCTGGGTGTCTTTGGAGGGCAAGTTAGAGGTTTTGTTATGCCTATCTTAGCATAAGAGAACAGACAGCACTTAACGAGCTACAGAAAACTTCAGAGTGACACTAGCAATACAGGATTGGAAAAATAAAGAAGTTAAAACCTAAGGCATCAGAACAAAGAGTGGGGTGTTAGACGAGAGGCGCAATGAAGGTTCCTGGTGAAACCAGGGCCTGGAACACACGGGCGTGGACACAATTGTCCATGCAGAGTAGTTTGTTTTCTCTGTGGAATAAAGTATGAGAGTCTAGCAAGTTTGTAAGGGGTGTACTTGGTGATTTGTAACATTTATAAGCATAGAAGCTTGAGTTACTTCTGTCCTTCCTCTAAAAATGCCAACAATCACATTGATTTTTGCCCCCTCACAGCTTTGTTCTGTGCCTAAAATAAATCCTTCCCAAAACCAGCCTGTTTTTCATGTATTTACAGACGTTGGGAATCCTGTGTCCAGCTCTGCATAGTTTGCCTACAGATTTTTCTCATGTCCACTACTACTCATATTGAACTGGAATATCAGATATCTCAAATTCTGTAAATGAGTATTATTACCAATAGTGCGAAAATTTTCACTTATACATTCATATGTAGTGCATTTCACACTTTGAGGTTACTGTGTATATTGGCTTTACTTTTTTGATTATAAATAAAAATATGATCTTCTATTTTGTTTGCACTAAACCAATGAGGGAAAAAGAACGTTTTGAATTCAAAATGTCACTTTGAGTTTTAAAACATTTTAAAACTTATACTTAGGGTAACCCCCATTTTCTATTGAAAAACTGCCAAAACATTCCCAAACATTCTACTTCTCTGCAGTAAAGCTGTTTCAGGAATCTGCATATATTATTCAAGCCTTTCCACAACATAGAAATATTAATATCATAAGTAAGCAAACACTGTAATTATCCTAACCAAACAGTAAAAAAGCCTCCGTAACTCAGGAAGTTTAGCTGTATACCTCTGGATCCAAATCTCTGGCCTGACAGTGTCTGAAACTCCAGTAGCTCTATTTTTATAGCAAGCCTCTGAAAGTCAAAGGCAAAATGGGACTATGATATTTATTGAGACAGTTGCACTTGCATTTGTGAGAAGAACAAAGCTGTCCAAGTCCCAAATGCTGTTCTCTCACCTCTTTCTAAAGTCTCCAAAGACTCTTAGATTTGTCTAGTACGTCTCTCCCAATGAAAAAAAAAATTAAGAAGTTTTACTGTGATTCTTTTGCTAATAAACCTAGATGCTTCTGCCCAATTGCTGTCCAAGTCGATCCAGAGAGATTTACACCAAAATAAGAAGATACAGGGAAGATTCAGCAAAAATGTCACTTGAATTTGTGTTCTTTCTTCTGCTATTTAGGCTTTCACCAGAAAATTTCAGCTGAATTTACTGATTATTTCAGGGTAGGCCAGCTAAAGCTCAGCTTCCTCTCTGCAGGGTCTGAAAGGTGGCAGCTTAAGCAGACCTAACATACAGGCAAGCTAAGAACTTTTTCAAGGCAAGTCAAGGGGACTGAGGGGGTGTGTAATGGACACAAACAGAACTGAGATGTTGTCTGGCTGGCCACAGCAAGAAAAAAAACCAACCCAATTACGTAGTTTAGAATATCAAATCCATAAAATGATGGAAAAAGGTTCGACATTAAAGCAAACAAACAAGCAAATCAGATGCCACAAACTGAAAAGCTGACAGAACAGCTGAGAAAAAACAAGCTCAGGAAAACAAAAAGGAACATAAAGCAAACGTCCACCAACCCCAAAGAGCAGCAAAGCTGATCACTGTGGCTTTAGCAGCCAGAACTCCTCACAACAGTGGAGCTGTTGCTATCTTTGAGGAAGGAGATAGGAATTCTGAGTCCCCTTCTCAGCTTGTCAATTCTAGTCAGATGCAAATGAGCAGACATAAGAATGGTGGTTTATTTCATATTACTGACTTTCCAAAAAGAAAAATTATTTTAGAAATGATTCAGTGCTTCCAAATGGTTTGATCACCACCATACCCATTTATATAATTAAGAAACAGCCTAACAAATAGAAAAATTAAACAAACAAATGAACAAAAAAACCCCAGACAACAAAACCCTCTCAGCACTCTGTAATTTGGAAATGGTGATTTTTTTTATAACTTGAATATTATAACTTGAAATTATTTAAATAATGTACTATGTAATTTTAAATGGTATTTCTTTGTTGTAATTTTTAATTGTTTTTACCTCATGATAAGGATTTATGTATCTATTGAAATATTTTCCTACAGATGGGGCAAGGTGTAGAATTTCATGCACTAAAAAGAACAGTACAGCACAACTGGCCTACAGATGATGCCCACAGCACATAATTTTGATCCTACAATTGAAATACAAACCATTTCCATCAACTGCATTCCTATTGCTCCCCTCCCTCACTTCCTCCCCTCCACACCTTTTTTAACCTCTGTACAATATAAAAACCTCAGCTCAGTCAATTTTACGGGAAGCTGGTAAAAACAACCACTGGTCAAGAGATGAGATCAGATGTTCTGTATTTCATTATGGAGTGGATTTTTATTGAAAGAACAGCAAGAAAGTTTCGTAATGGAAATACCAACACAGCCTTTCCAATAAATGCAGCAAATAGCATCAACATAATACTCCTTTGCAGGAGAGATGTTTGTCAGAAGCACTTTTGTAAGTGCTGGGCTGAAACACAATTATCTCTTCCATCATTTTCAAACCTGAATATTTGTAAGCTTTCCTGTCTATGCAGATGACAGGCAAACCAAATTTTAGTGCTGTGGCTCAGACAAGGCGAGCACTTGCACAGAGACTTTTCAGAATCTTATTTTCAAATTGTATTCCTGTAACTGTTTCTATATCCTCATCTGTTTAGAAAGACACCAGTTTGTCTTCATGGAATTGATGGCTGTGATGGACGCCAGAACTGGTTTGTTTCCCTTTTCTGTCTCAGGTGCATTTTTCTAAAAAACAACAGTGACATTGCAGAAAGAAGAGTGATTCTAGCAGCACATGATATCCAGGCACTGTGAGTGAGCGGAGCAGGGTCTTGCTCATGGCAGGAAATCTTGCCAAGCTCGGTTGATGGAGCAAAGCAGCCCAAGGAGCCTGGACAGAAGGCAGCTACTGAAAGGAACCAGGTGGCAAGCAGGTCCACCACAGTAGTCCAAATAAAGTCCCTTAAAGTAAAATACAAATTGTTCCCTCGTATTTAATCAGCACTTGAACACAAAAGAGTAGAACATTGTTTTTTCAGAACCGTCTTTGGAAACTCTTTCTTTTTTCCATTTCACGTTGTTAGAAGCCAAACAGACTTTTCCGACCTCTTCCTGGGTATTTTAACCTACACTGCTGAATAACTGCCCTATCCATAGTTTGCATACCTATAGAGAGACTAGAAAAAGGGTAAATAAACAGAATATTTATTTGACTTCAGGGAAATACACATATGCCAAAAGCAGTAGCAGAGAATACCAGCACTGGCATCTCTTTGCTAGACTCTTATGTTACAAGCCTTTTGAAAAATATAAAATGCAACAAGAAATATAATTACATAGTAAATTCCAATATGCCCTAGGTACATTATTTCAGTTTTCTGTAATTCCCAGGCACATATGATGTAGTTAATTTGCAAGGCATGAAATAATTATGCATAAAACACTTGTTCCTAAGCAGACACACTTCATTTATTTTACCTGTCATTCTCTTTTCCTGTGGAAAAGATTTCCTTTCAGAATGTTCTCTGACACAGAAACAAGAAACCTTGATAATTTGTATAGTTCAGGTAATTATGAGTAAGAGATACAGCCATGTATTTCATCTGCATTAATTAGTAATTATTGAGACTGACGACCATCACAATAAACTGGCCTCCTTGTTCACAATCAAACAAAGCTACATGCTATTTTTAGAAAAAATAATAATATAATGATCATATATTATCATAGAGAAATCCTGCAACAGAAATTATATCAGAGACAAAAAAGAAGCTTAGAAATTTGCAGAAATGGAAAAAAAAAATACACATTTCCTACTGTGAGGAAAAGGCAGTTGGGCCTGTTAGATGTAGGAACCACGCAGTAGCATCTCTAATGTTATTTCATCTAAAATGACCACATCTTCACAGTATTTTAAGTCATATATTTGAAGAAGGAGGGAAAAAAAACAAACAACAAAATCCCCAAATCCCTCAGAGTAATTTGCTGATGTTTTGAGAATACTAACTTGACATATGCTGCCATCCTGGGATTCACTCAACAAAATTTTCGTCCTTATGTTGGAGCTCTTCCCTCTCTCGTGGGAATAACATAACCATTAGTTGGAACCAGAAGGATTTCTGATACTCTACAGGTCTAAACTTCCAGAATTCTAACACTTATGAAACTGAGACAATCCCTCTGATTTTCAGATTCCAACTTTCTGAATGCAGTACCATCATCTGAAATAGATTTAAAGGGATTTAGGTTATGTTTCTGGATATACTTGAGAAGGCCATTTTTCTTTGCTCCCAATGAATTCAATATACCAAGATCCCCATAGGATGATCTACAGACCTTGCTTATAGCTGTGCAGCAACCACCAGCACCAGGGCAAGAAAAGGAGAGACAGAATGGGAGTAAATGGAACAAATAAAACAACTGTTACTCTGTGTCTTGTAAGCACTCATATTTCTTATCAAAACATTCACATTTCCTTTAAAAGAATACAAACTGATACAAAGTTATTCTACTCATGCCTAACCTATCTAGTCAGTGCTTTCATGGAATCTGAATTCCTAGGATTTTAAAACTTCTCAGTTGCTTTTATGCAGAAAGAAAATCCAATTCCTTCCTCTTTCATTTCCAGTCATGAAACCTGATTACTTTCATGCAAGTACACAAGGGTAGCAGTGTCGATATTTAGTAATCCCATGTTTTCTGCTTCTACTTCTGCAGTGCTGAGGCCATTTTTACTTCTCAATGGAGGCCATTCTCACCTGTCCATAGCACTGCATCTGTGGAACTATCACTTTTTCCCCTGGGACTGAAGTCCTCAAACTGAGTCTAGTTTCACAGGTATATGCTAATGTAGAGAGAAAAGAATCAGGAATTTCTATGCAACCTATAAAATTGGCTGACATATGTACCACTGGTGTCCTTTAAAGGTGACATCATTTACAGGTAAAATCAGCAGAAATCACATAAACTGAAGGTAGCAATACTGTGGAGGGATCTTTGGCTAAGTGGCCGTGGAACAGTCTGACCAATTTGCAGATGCATTATGGTTTTTCCCCCATTAGAAAAGTGATAATTAGCACCCATGAGTTAAAACAGACATTACAAACAGTGTCTCTCAGTTTTCAGTCACTTGGACACTGCAAATACTTCAACTTCACTGAATTTTTCAACCCATTCATGTACTTAGGGTTAGGGTTTAATAAATTAATAAATTCAGGATATCATTGAGTTTCATAAAAGGTGTTACATAAGGGTTTAGAAATGAAAGAACTACAAAAAAAATCCTTAGAGATAGGTTTTACTTTCATTCCAGTGCATTTCTAAAGTATTTGGTGATCAAAAGGAAGAAACAATGAGGTCAATAGGAATATACTTCTACCTCTAATCACCTGGCCATCTTCTACCTTGTGCTGCAGATTGCAGTCTCATAAGAAAAGACTAGATTGTTTTCAGCTGGGATACACTGCTGAAACATTTGATTACCTTATTTAGAGAACAATGTCCAACAGCAAGCTGCTCCCTCCTTTTTAAATTTTTCAGAATTTCTGCATGTTGCACAGTGCATCTGCCAAAGACATGCAGCAAACTCCTTTCACCAGGAGAGGTGCTGACAGTCCCACTAAGAGAGGAATCCACTCTGTGCTTGCCTTGAAAAGGCCAAAGCACTGGAGACTCAGAACCTGTCTGTACAACCTTATCTATTATTTATCACGGCGTACAGCCTTAGATGCTTATGAGGCAAACCCATACAGCAAAGTAATTTCTTCAGTGAAACAACAATTCTCTGTTTCCTGCAGCCTGGATAAAATGGGAAGAGTTTAAGGTGACTTACAATGACTTATGATCTCGAACACAGCTGCTAAGTGAGGTTCCACCAACTGCTGCCAATTGACAAACGAAGGCCAGGACAAGTAATTGCCCTTCATGGATGGAATAAATAAAGAAAACTTTCCTGCATGGCAGGTTTTCTGCACTGAGCTACATTATCTCTCACAATCATGTTCAGTATTCACTTCTTTCTCTCCTTGTCAGAGCACTCAAAAACATGGCAATATGCAAAAAAGAGAGGAGGAACTTGTCTTCTAGGGTATTTATAATGCATGTTTCTGGTATTCAAGAAGCAACGAACTTATTTTCTTCTCGTCTTTTGAGAATCATAAGGATGACATTTATTGCCTGAGAAGGTCTGAGGGCTGACTGTCTTTCACATAAGAAATTTAAGTTTCAAATCTTTGCAAAACACGGTTTTTGAACTATGAAGATGCTTTACTGTTCTACTGTATTGAAATAATATTTAACTGTATCTCCAAATAATAAAACAAAAATCACATTAGTCAGGATGAAACATTGTCTTACAAGGTCTGTTCATCTGGTTTGGTCTTCAATGGGGAATTACAAGATTTCCTATTATCCTAATGCAACTGGACATGTGCCACAGCACAGTAGCCTAGAAAATATTTAAAAATCATACTTCTTAAATATGCAGCTGCAAAAATTAAAATTGCAAAATGACCTGGCAAGGTTAGAGATGGACAGAATTAAAATAAATGAGATTCAATAGATAAAAGTAACTGGTAATCTTATGTACGAAGTTGGAGATGAATGTTTTGAAAACAGTAATGTAGGAAAGGAGCCCTGAGGATTATAGAGGAAATTATTTAACTATATGTTCAAATGCAGCACCACTCTAAAAAGATGAATCCTATTCTGGGTTGTACTGATCCTTGCAATTATGGTAAAAGAAAATGCTACAATATTCCAAAATAGCATACATCATACTGTGCCATATATTGTAAATTACAGACAGAAACAGTCTCTCAGTTGGGAAGATAATTTCTGAAGGTCTACTGATGAAATACTGCCACAAAACTAATACTAAGAAAATGAAAATAATACAATGGAGAGCTGTAATAAGTCCTCACCTACCTAAGGAAATACTAACAGAAATTAGAAACTTTTTTCTATAACATTGAGGGTAATACTGAAAAGACAAAACACAATGTTTCAGGCTAAATGGGACTTTATTGTAAGTGAAAAATATTAGATAATTACTTTATTGAAGTAGAAGAGATTAACAAATACTTGCAAACCAAAACAAAGTTATAGAGATCTCCAAGTTTGTTCTGTGAAGATCAGACTGGGTAATTTTTCCTCATGCTACTGATGTTGATACTAATTATTGTGTTAACAGTATTTATAGGTTTCTGACCAAGGTAGATTTAAGCTTATGGAGGTATTAAAACTGTTTGGCCAAAGAGCAGAGGGCTCTACCTGGACCATCTGTGTATTTTAAAGAACATCAGTTGTATAATGCTCTTTCTTCTTGTCAAGAGACTGCTCTTTACAGTCGCTGCTGGTGACCCTCATGCACTGGCTACAGTCAGCTTGGAGTGAAAGGAGTCCTAAAGGATAGGGAGCACAGAATAACTCAGCCACATTTCACACTTTTAGCACTGCTGCACAGCCAGGTTCTACTCAGACTTGCCCAAATGCCACACATTTTTTGTGTGTGTCTGCAGCTGACCATGCCTTAAGGAGGCTGCAGAGTTGTATTCCCCTGACCTTGTTGATGGTGACATTACAGTTCTGCCCATTCATTAGCTAAACTTAATGATCCCAAGACACTGGAAGTGTTTTAGTGGCATGACTGAGTATTACTCATGACAGAGTCATGTTTATGGTACTGCTTCATATTCCTTGGAAAGTTAGAGTCTTCTGATTTCTAAACAGTGCAGTCCTGCTCAAACATATTATTTCAGCAGAACATGGAAAGACTTTGTCACTTAATGAAGATCTAAGAGAGATTTCTCTCTAAACGAGAACAGCTATAAGATGCCTCTGCTCTTTCTGCACTTCTTGATCACATAGATACAGAAATGAACATCATCCTTCCTGCAGCAGATGGCTACGTTGGCTACAGATGCCAACATAGGAATACTCATTCTTCCTAACTACATTAAGCAGTCAGACTCCCTAAACACTTCCTGCAGCCAATGGAGCAAGTTAGGTTCCTCCAGAGGCCAATTAAGAACTGGTCACTGCCTTGAAAATATTACAGGAGCTGGACAAAACAGCCAAGAAATCATCAGCAATTGATGAATGTATCTGCAGTCAACCTAGCAATTGATCCCAATACCAATGAAGAGTCAAAAACTAATGTATTCATCAATACTGAAGATATTAGTGCTGTTAGGGAGGACTTGCAGGTCTTACTACAAAGGGATAGAAATAGGGAACAAAGTATCAGAAGAGATCCCAGATGAGTCTAGCACAATTCCAGGGAGGATTCTCAGAAAGCTCTTTGATGGCTGCAACATCTTTTAAGATAGAACCCTTAAAGTTTTATGATGTTTCTCATACAGCCTAGCAGCAGACAGTCTGTGTCTCCATCACAAGTACATAGATGCTCCCTCTTTTGTGGGATTTTTCTTTGTTTTCCAGATGCAGATGTGCTGTGAAGGAAACTGTTAGTGAAAAATGGTGTCAGAAACAGATAATTAAAGGATTGGAGCATCTCTCGTATAAGTCAAGGCTAAGAGACTTGGGATTGTCTAGCATGAAGAAGCAGAAAATCCTGAAGTTAAACCAAATTCAAAGGAATAAAACTGGCAGCAGATCTAGACCTCTAATTTTCCTAGGAAGCTAGTTTAACATAGAGAACGAAGCAGGACTAGATGATGTCCAGAGGCCCTTTCCAATGTGAAACATTCTGGGATCCTGTGATTCTGGGGTTTTTTTTGGGGTAAAGAATCTGTATATCACAAAATTCAGAAATGTGACCAATACTGAAGCGACAACTAAAACCCCTTTGGCAGATATTTACAAAGATCAATCTTCTTTAGCTCTTCCTAAGCATTTCCTCCCCCCCCAAAATGGAGGATGTGGATTTGTGTCCATCCAAAGAAGAGGCTGCCAGTCTCTCCCCTCTATAGTCAATGGGGGAAAAAAAAAAACCATAAAAAAACCCCAAAACAAAAGAGAGAAGAAGATAAAAATTAACATTTCTAGGCTAAATTTAGCTTGTGTAAATGCACTTCTTTTGCAGCTATATTCCAAGAATGTGGTGACACAAGTGCAGAAATAAAATATTTGAATTCCATGATGGTGGCCAGATGTATTCACCAAGTACTAGAGAATGTTATTTAGAAAACTCGAACCAACACTTGACATATGATGGCATACCAAGCACTGGCAGATGCACTGAATAAAAACTCTACTGTGAATAAATGCATTATTTAACTAACAGTAGATGACAATAATAGATGTGTGGAATCCTGCTACCACTGGTACTATTTATCCCCAAGATCTGGCTTTTTTTTGGTCCATTCTCACACACCAGATATATTTGAGTATACCAGAAGAAACTTTTCCATGCTTAGCACCAATGTCTAGACAAAAAGCAGCTGAATGCGTCCTGACTTTTTCATTTAAACACTTACTGCAGGCATTTCCCTTTTTTAAGAGTTTGGGAAAAATAGTTATTGGTTCTTTCTTCTTGTTTCTTGGCTGTTTCTTTTGCAGTTCAAATTGTTGCAAGAGGTAAAGGACAAAAGACATTAATTTGAAAAAGGAAAACACCAGAGAGTAACAACGATTTACAGCTAGAGAGTGCTACTTATACTCTTCACACTTGAAACAATGAATTATTATTATTATTATTATTATTGCTTCTCACAGTGCACTTTGCTTAACTGGTATAGTTTGAAGACTCACTAAGAAACCATCCTAATCTGTCTTCAGTTTACTACCTATGAAGGATAGATTTGCACATCATGATTGATATATGAAAGGGAGCATTTAATAATTAGAAATTGCCAGGAGTTCTTCCAAGAGTGATCTTTTTTTTTTGGCTATTTTTAATAGACAGTGAATCTCTTAATTATTGGAAATAGAGTTGAACAAGAATTTCTGCGATGACAGTGTCCTACTGAATTTTATACAGCGGATCTAGAGTGGATCTTCCAGATCAGCCTCACAAGCCATGGCACAGGCAGATGAGGTGCTTGGCCTTCAGGATGTTACTGCTCTTCCTGGGCTTTTCAACAAAGTGCCCATCAAATGACATTGATTGCCCATTTGGATAATAATGTGTTCACAGCACTAGGAGCAATACAGAGTCACAATCTGCAACACTGCATGCATGAATGTTTTTGGTGTTCCAGTTATAATATTCCATTTTTAATGATGCTGTGTCCTTGGTTCCTCCTTCTCTCTCATCACTTCAGAGCTAATTTGTTTAACTCCTTTCTACCTAGCATTCAGCTACTTTTTGCCCTTCTCCAGGCATAAAATTTAAGACCACTATTTTTGAAAGCATTTAGATGAATGAACCTGTTGTCTACACATGGGAATCTCCTCTCCAGTCTTAGTCAACTCCTGGTATATCCAAGAGCTCTGGAAAAATTCCAGATATCAAGTCCATTTCCTGCGGTACACAAAGATATTTTAACACCACCACTGTCAATAAAAGCAGCATTTTCTCTTTTCCATGTTGTCTGCAAACTCTGTTTGCCAAGTTTGATGCTTTCCTCAGATCCTCCTCTTTCCCTTCTTTAGTCCTGGTATATCCAAATTCTCCAACAAAAACTAAATAAAATTTTATATTTAATTATTTTCCCCTGTCACAGCCTTTAGTATACTCAATACATATTTATTTTCCAACAGAAAATATTTGTACTGCCTCACTGATCTTTTCCTCACCTTTTCACTCCTCTTACTCATCATCATCTTTCCTTTTCTTTGAAATCTTTCCTGGTTGAACACATAGGTGGTCTTGCCAATCTTCGGAATAAGCTGTCCTTTACTCCAGTTTTTTCTCCATCTAGTCTCTTTCACTTCTCCTCATCAATCTTTAATTGATAAAATATTCTGTTGGCATCCCTATTAGTAAAAATTTTCCTATTTTCTGTAGTAAATAATTTTATTTCTTCTGTGTGCTAGACAGGTTTTCTATAAGAATGAGGCCATTGGAAAAAAAATAAAATAAGAATGGGCTAAACCAATTACATATACTATATACATCAGGAATACTGATCAGCAACTCTTTAAACGGGAAGAGTACATTAAATTAACTTATTACTTTATATTTCCAAATATAAACTCCCAAGTACATTTTATCTTTCCTGTAGCAGAAGTTCAAAAATGTAACAATTGTAAATTTAAATTACTTTATACTTATCAGCATCCCGAGCTGTATTGGGAAGAACATCACCAGCAGGTCCAAGATCCTTCCAGTCTCCTTAGCACTGGTGAGATCACACCTCAAGTTTTGTGCCCAGTTCTGGGCTCACCCAGAGGAACAGAGACAGGGTCACAGTGGAGAATAAAGGCAAGGGACTGCAACATCAACCATTTTGGTGGGTTTGACACCCTAAGAGAGTGACAGGTGCCCACCAAAGATACTCTATCACTCCCCTCCTCAACTGGACAGGGGAGAGAAAATATAATGGAAGACTCATGTGTCAGGAGAGATCACTGACCAGTTACTGTCACAGGCAAAACAGACTGGACTTGGGGAAATTAATTTAATTTATCAACAATCGAATTAGAGTAGCATAACGAGAAATCAAATCTAATATTAAAACACCTGTATTCCAACCCTCCCTTCTTTTCAGGGTTAATTTTACTCCCAGTTTTCTCATAACTCCTCTTTCCCAGCAGTGTAGAGGGACAGAGAATGGGGGCTGTGGTCAGCTCATCACTCTGTGTTTGTGCTGCTGCTTCCTCCGCTGTGGGAGGACAAACTTCTGCTCCAGCATTGGAAACAGTTCTCTGCAAACCTAATCACAGAAATAACTATGGCTCTGTATTTTACTGCACAGCATCCCAAAAAGGTGAAGAGTCTCCACCTCATACTCAAAATCTGACTGGACATGGTCTGGGGCAACCTGCCCTGGCTGATGCAGCTTGTGCAGGGCAGTTGGACTGCATGATCTCCAGAGACCATGGTCCTTTCCAGCCACAGCCATCCCAGGATTCTCTCATTCATACAGCATTTACCTGTATCACAGGTAAATTTTTCTGTTTTACAGAAAAAAATTTTAAGCAAACAAACTTGTCAGGCATTACTCTCCACCTTTTTGGCTTTCAAATTGCTTTCATATAATTAAAAACTGATACCCTACAGAGCACTGCTGAACTGTAATGAAGACAACTGCTTGAAGACTATCCATCCATAGAGATAAGTCTTTACCTGGTACAGGGAAAATGTTGACAGATTAATGTGATTGCCTCTGGAAATGAGCTCTGTGTATGGGTAGGCCCTCCCACAAACATGTTTTTTTCCAGAATAAAAAAGAATTTAAAACAACATTTGATTGAATCAGTGAAAATCCTTGCAGCTAACACAATAGAAAGGGAGAAGGTGAAGAAATGGAAGCCTGATACTTGTTTTTGTACACACAGGTGAGCTCTAATGTGCTGCAGGATGCTGTTCTAGGAGGTTGTCAAATGGTCTGAGCTGCTTTTGCCACGTGCAGAATAGCACAAGCTTGAGTGTCCCAAGAAGACTTCTGCACCAACAATGAATTACAGTATCATGGACAGAAACAACAACCACCAGAGTTTTGGAAGCTCTGGCAACTTAGATCTTCAAACGCTAACTTACTGAATATATTTTTGAGCCCTCTATGTTTGATAGAAAAGAATCATAGTGTATTATTTAATTTCCAAGAGGTCCATTCTGAGATCAGGAAAAGAAAAATTAAATCATACAGAATTTATAAACCCTTGCTTAAAAAAAATGAATTAAAACCCACAGACAATAATGTAGTAGAAAATGCTCAGAGCTATTTTCTTCAGTGTTTCCTAAATTTTAAACATTCTTTGGAGATTAAATTTTGTCTACTTGCATCCTAGAAAGTATCACCAAACAAGGATAGATTAGGAAGAAAATATTATCAAACCATTCTGGCACAGAAAACTATAATCCTCTAAATTTAGGAATAGCAGCAGATTTGACTTCAGAGTCAGGTGAAAGGTAATGGGAGCCATATGGATTAACACTAAATCAAAGGCACTGTAAAGTTGTGTAGGAGACCACAGGGAGGTTCCTACTGTAAAATCTCAATCATGAGCTTTACACCAATAATTAGAAGAGCCTGCAACCAGGTTTATCTCCAGGGGACGAAGACAAAATTATATCCTCATGTGCAAATCTGTCTTCCTAATTCTGCCAGCAGACATAAAACAATAAGTGGATTAAAGCCAAAAAAATGGGCAAAAAATGCCTTTGTGTCCCTCAACAGCACTTTAGAGGATAAAGCTCCTTGGAGACTGTTTAATTTCAGAGGGAAGGAAAGGGAGGGGCCTAGACTGTGGGACTACTTGAGGATCCAGCCCAGGTGTGTCTATCTAGATCCAAGACAGGCAGCTACAAATGAGCCAAGATGAAACATCTCTGACTGCCACAGATAAAGCAGGATGGGAATGATGATTACACTGCTCTGCTATGGGGATTGCGGTAGCCAAGTGCTCTGAATGTAGGTGCTGATCATCCATTTTAAAATTAAAGATATATTGTTCCCTGTGAAAATGAAATCAAGGACTCGACTCTGATCTCCCCCATTACAGAACAAATCAGGTAATGTAAATCAGGTATCCTCTTGTAAGGTGATCTCTACTGGAATAAATTTGACAGCAGAGACAGATGTGTCAAAAAGCCACTACAACAATACCTAGGAGGCTCACTGGCACTCTGAACCGTCATTTGGTCTCTGATATTTCTGGCAATTCATTAAGGAATGACACCTAGCTCTAGCTGGGGATGAACTTAACACACCAAAAAAAATAAAGAACCTACAGCAAACATCAGAAACATGAATCTCTGTGCCTAAGGAAAAACCTTTGGGCACTGCTGAAACCTTCAATTATGCATTGACAGGTACCCAGCTGAGTTGCTGAGCTCAAGTCTCTCAGAAGGTACAAATGCCTCCAGGCAACTTCCTGAATTCTCTGGGGTCATTTAAGTGGATGGGGAGTGGAGGATAGATCCTGTTTCTGCATCAGGACAATTCCCAAAGTGCTGTTCCACTGATTTTACCCAGGAGCTCACCCACCAGACATCCCCAGAAGTACCTGCTAGATCTCCTCAGGCAAACTGTGATTCTCCCAAACCTGCCTCTTGGCTGTCATCCCCAAAGGCCTGCTTAGAGAGCCCTGCTCAGAAGGGGCAGATTCCAGAATTTCCCCCTCACCCAACCATCTATTTGCATGCCATCACCACTAGACTTTGGGGCATTTGCCATTAAAAAGTCTCCTTCAGAACTGTCCTACTTTGTGTGAATACAAATTATGCATATAAAAATATAAATACATACAAATTTTAAGGGAAGATTTAAACACTGTTTTCCTGTGTTTTCTATCTGCTACCTCAATTGTTTTTCTGCTTCCTACTGTGAATATCTGCAGTGGCATAGTTTCAGCAAGTAAAGGTGTAAGCAAAATCCACTGAGAAAAGTACAAGGCTCAGACGGTTACGATGTTCTCTGGGAAGATAGGTGGACAAAAGGTTGTCTTCTTGGCTTGCATTAGAGACCGTGGCAACTAAAAATTTGTCCCTTCCTTCCCACCCCTCTAACACTGACTGATCCAGCTATCTGGCTACCATCTAGGCTGAGCAACCTGAAGAAGATCTGACCTGGTTTACAGACTACCTTTAGAGCAAAGTGGAGAGTCCCAGGAAGCACTGAACAGAATCCTTTAGGCTAAAGTTGCTCGTCCACGTTTTATTCCCCCTCAATAGAACTTCATGATGCTTTGTTTATATGTTTAGTATACAGTTTAGTCTTGTGCTTCAGCTTGCTGTCTTTAGAGTTCTCCACTTCTAATTTTTCATGCTCTTTCCAGGCACTTCCCAGAGTGCTTGAATGTGAAACCTGAGGCAGATACTTCCTATAGGTAACCCTGCTTTTTTGTGGAACCAGTCTATGGCTTCCCTAGTGAGGAAAAGCTGCTTTCCACTAAATGATCATGCTACAAAGTCATAAACAAAAGCCAAGCGTTGACTCTTCAATCTCCCATCTGACTTCACCTATCTGACTGTTTTCAAAAGCCAAACACCAGCTAAGATTCTCTTCTATTTCATCCATAAATGATACAATTAATGGTACTGGGCACAAGTTATCAATGTACAGTGCTGAAATCTACAGATTCCACAACAGTAATATATAATGAATTTTCCTAAATAAAGCTTTAAAAAAAAAGCTAAGAGTTCTCATTGACTGCAATGTTAATGCAAATAATGTTTGAATATGTGAGTTATGAAAAAGTTCTGCACAGAGCAGAGCTGATGGAGTGCAGAAGGTGCTTGTTTTTCTACTTTCTATTTTGGTGTACAGGAAAAAAAAAAAGGTGACATTTCCATGGGTGAAGTTAAAAACACCTCTCCTCTGAAAAATGGATTCTGGTAACATCAACGATATACAATCTATACAGGGTATGTGTATCAGCAGAAGGGAAAAAAAAATGAGGAAAACAATCGTTAAGACAAACAGCAGACTAAACTAAACCTGACAGGCTTGAGTGATGACATAATACCCTCTTACTCTGTGATGGTGACACAAAAATGCCAAAGGACACAAAGCTGTCAGTCTTGTTGTTTATCTTCTATCTAAGACTAATAAAAGGAGGTTGGAGACTGACAGAACAGACACGGGGACAGTCCTAGGCATTCAGCTTGCACTCTGAAAAATGTATTGATGGATTTAGGGGTGGCTTATTTGTTTTTGCCTTTTTCTGCATTACCTTTGTGAGCTTCCACAAACTTTTGATATAACTTTTTGTTAAGCTATCATTGCTTTTTCAAATTCATGTTTAGCAATTATATTTGCTGATATTGCAATGCCCTAGTAATTTATTAGCAGTATCAGCTTCTGGACAATTGTCCAACTCAGTTCAAAACAAAACTGAGTTTTGCATAGCCCCTCAGGTAACACCATGGTGAATAATGGAATATTATCAAACAATTCTATTCTTAGCTGTGTCAGAAAACAAAGCCTAAATGCATCCTGCCACATCAGCTCCCAACTACTAAAAATGGTAAGTGACACAGGTCTCTGTAGAGCAAAACACTGAAGCAGCACCATTTAATTTTAGCACATAAATCTTGAAAGGCAGGTAAAACTACATAGAGAGAGAACAATGAACAATCTGCAGTGAGGTGTTGGTGAAAAAAAGTGACTTTTCTGGTTATTGCCCTATTTACTTTGTTAGAAACAACTCATAGAATATACTCTAAGATAAACCAAGTATCTTTCAGAGTTCTGCAGAATAACTCAAGGGGGAAGTAAGTCTGTGTAATTAAAAACACAGGAGACACAGCATTTGGAAAAATTTCCCATGAAAGGATGCAATGGCAGTGAAACTCAAATTACTCTCCTTTATTACTCAAGAACATCATACAATTGAAGAAGGGACCCTATAAAGCCACAGTGCCTTGCAATTCATTCCTTTCACTGGAGGGGTTGCACAGGTATCTTCTCTTCTAAAAGCAAATACACATGGCCATTAATTCCTGATTAACTTCTCCTCTCATACAGAAACTAACACTGAGAAGCACAGTCCTGAGGAGTGAGCAATCTGTGTATTTCCCACTGAGGCTGGCCTGATGAATGTGCTCCTGAGAAACCTATGATCTTTGGTTCCTGGTTTGTGGTTTGACCTTGTCTGGGGTCACTTTTACCTCACTGAGCCCATGATTTCTAACCCCATGCAGTCACTGTGACTTTTCCTTCCAATGAACATTTGCTGTAAAATGTTATTGGGGAAAAGGCAAAGTAACCAAGGAAGGTGGAGATTCAGCTCTTGTTCCAGAGTGAACTGGAAAACATTCCTTTAACAACACAGAAACACAAATTGGCTGAGTTTTAACAGCTCTGTTCTTCTCTTAGTTGCTGAGTGCTGGGGCAGCAGCAACAAGAACAGGAACAAATTGTTAGTCTGGAGCAGCTGAACTGAGCAGGCATTTGAAAACACTTTTAGGTCCCACTGCTTTATGTCCATGTGCTTGCTCCTGTGGTGTTTGAGATGGATTCAGTTCCAGTCTCCTCACTGACTACAAACCAGTGCATCCTCCTCTCTATTATTTCAGTGATTTTGACTGATGATGTTGTTATTTTACAACCATCACCAAATCGTTTTGCTTTAAGGTTGTGCTTTAGCACTCCACTTAACTCTGGCCAATGTAAGCAGAACAATTCATAGAGTGAAGAACAATGGAAAACCTCCCCTCTCTTTCCTGTAGTACACCTGCATCACAATGCAGTTATATATATTATAATGAGACATGTGTCAGCGTGCACCACTCTGCTACAGGCACATTATTGCAGCTGCTGGAGTTATTTCTCTCTGGCATCACGTCACAGTACCTGAAAACCCCCAAAGCTCAGAAATGCACACCCTATCATGTCTTATTACTTCAGTAATGTAGAAAACCTGTCTAGCCACTGAACTTGGCAGCAGTTAGCTCCTCCTCCAGCCCTTTGTCCTGCATTCCACTCACACGTTTCTGGTGACAACAGAGGTTTTTATTGCTATTTCAGGTGCAGGGATCTGCCCAAGTTTCAGCCATCTTGTCTTCCTTGGGACACAGCAAGAGGAAAATATGTGAATAAAATACCTGAGTGCGATAGAGGGTTTTTTAATTTGCTGAAGTGTGCATTAGCTGAACTGCTTCTTCCTACTGTAGCATAGTCATTAACCTTCTTAAGAGATCAGCAGCTCTTACAAGCACATCCCTAGAAATTTTATAGAGAGACCTCTGCCTTTTAATATGAAGAGCTGTCCTTATTTGGTCTGCATTCTTTTTCAGAACATAGGTGGTTCTTGTTAGTTTTAACAGCATAATAAAAAACCTGATAACACATTTCGGTCTCTTGTATTTAAAGCAGTAGCATGATGCTCTACCATTTAAACATACAGCCACAAAGCAGTTCACTTCTGTGCTGCACTCCACAGTGAAACTTAGCAACAATTAAATTAATGCATTTAAGCAAACCTGTGGTTTCAAGGGCAGCCTAAAAATATTGGAAGATATCCTGAAAGGACGATGTTCTTTACAACCTGATGTCAGCCTCCTGTCAAGTAGCTTTATTCTGACTATGAAAGAATGTGATCTTGACCAAAATAACAATGAAGGGAATCACTCAGTCAGAACTACTCAGATGTAATTCCTGCTCTAACACATTCCTTATCATAAACAGGTTCTCAGATGAGATTGTAGCAGATAAGTTTCTAGCTCAAAATTTTAAATGCTTTGCTAAAGTAACGTTAACAACTTGACAATATCAAAAGGAAATTACATTCACAGCCACCTGCAACAAGTAAACAAACACTGGCACTGGGAAGGAAATAGCTTTTAACTGGACTAAAAGACTTTGAGAAAAATGAGACATGAACAAAATGCCTAGGAGGCAGGAATTGCACATGCTTATCTCAGAATTTACACCAGTCTCTTAAGTCCTTGATAAACCCGGGCTTTACATCCTACTCCTGTTTCAGAAAAGCAGATGATATTTACTAGCAGCCCAAGAGATACTGAGTCCATTAACATAAAAAAAAAAAAAAGAGGAAAGATTCTAAGAAAAAATTATTTCTTGTTACAATAAAAAGAAATAAGTGGCATTCTATCCCTGGGAAGAGAAGATATAACATAAGACACATGGGTCAGGATAAAGGCAGGGAGAAATGACTCAGCAATTGCCATCATGGGCAAAACAGACTTGACCTGGGGAAATTAATGTAATTTGTTGCCAATCAAATCATCTGAGAACATGTTTATTTAAAATCAAGTAAATTAGCAACACCAGATTCAAAGTAGGAAGAAGTCATGACCATCTCAGAGCCCAACAAATTATTATATACAAATAAGGTATATAATTTATACCTTATCTCACAAGGTATAAAAACACAACAACAAAAAACAGCCAAACAAAAAAAAGCAAGCAACCAAAACCCCCCCAAAAATAAACAAATTTTTAAAAAAGAAAAGCTCATAATTTACAATATTTTAAGGACTGGTAGACCTGCAATTTTTCTAATAAAAATGGGGAGTAGTTTCCACACCTGGAGCTCCTTGAGGAAAATCTAGACACCCATATTCCATTTTTCCATGGCCTGTGCCTGTACATAACTACAAACTGCAACCCCCACAGATCTACATGGTGTTGTTCAACCAGGACAACTCTCTGGAACAGCCACCCTCTGCTCCTCAGCCAAGGAAGAAACATCTTGCATATGCACAGTCCCTGACAGGAGTTTCCTTCTTTGTTTGTGGATAGCTGGCATCTGAAACGCCCATTACAATGAGAGGGAAGCACTTGAGAAGCAGTTTGTGGCTGTGGCCTGTCTTTGTCACCTGGCCAAAGCAGGCAGCATGCCATGGTCCCTGTGTTTGTGCTGTAAACGTGGGATGTCACTGGACACAGCAGAGTGCCCCTGCATGGGGCCAGACTGAAAGAGAAAGCCAGGCTAAGCTGCACCCAGAAGTGGAGGGAAAACTGGATGCAATACACAATAAAAGTGTGTTTCTATGTACAAATGTACTTCTTGGTGGTTATGGCTCGAGTTAATGCCCTTTTGAATGGCCTCAAAGTAAGGTGCCACAGAGAATGCATTAGATGTGATAAGGAGCAGCAGTACAGTCCCCAGCAGAGCTGGTTCTGCAGTGAAAGATGCAGTGCCACAAGAGGACTATCAGACCCAGGCTGCAGGGTGCAGAGGGATCTGATACCAGTCCAGCTGCAGTAGCAGAACCCAGCAGTAGCAGTGTAAGCAGAGTGATGTGGTTATACCACACCAAGGACCTGTGCTGGTATTTCTGCACAGTCCTGCCCTTGGCTGCATATCTCAGTTGCTGTCTCTGCCTCCTGACTGACATACAGATATTTTTCAAGGCTTTTTCAAAGGCTTTTGTTTCACTAACACAGCAGAGCTGTGATTGACTGTGGGAAATTTCCAAGTTTTATCCTATTTACTGAGTTGAATCTGATTTTACTGGCACATTGATTGCTGAAAAAAAACCCCTACAAGACAGAGAACTGTTTTATTCTTGTAATTAATAATCTGTAACCTTCATGTTAAGGAAACCTTTTATCCTTCAGATATTATACTATGCCATTACAAAGTGGATAATAATTGTCCAGCAGGACTAGCAAGAGTGCATCAGAATTCACAGTAACGATTTACAGGACCATTAATTGTGTAAATATTTAATCAGTCTCTATCATTCATCTATTGCAATATTTATTTTAGATTTAAGTAGTTTTCCTATGCTCATTATCTCAGCAAATCATATTGGGAATAGTTCTTCAAATAATTTTTTACAGCACAGAATAAAAAGTGACTCTTAAGTCTATAACCAGAAAGGTAAAGCAGAAATTATTTTCCATTTTTCACTGCAAGGTGATGTTTTTGCTAATCAGACCACCTGAACCAATGCACCATAAAATATGGTTTGGCACTGGGAATATACATCACAGATAAGCTTAATTACTTTTCAAAGGGGAAAGAAAACTGCTCTGTGAAATAGCAGACAGGTCTCATATTGACCTGACATGAGCAGACAGAGCTGATTGCTACTGTTCTGCAGCTCAGACAAGGTAGTATTTTACAAAACTTCTGCCAGGCATAGGCAAGTTACCAACTGTAGCAGTGCTAGAACCAGTGTTGTTTTCACTTTTTACTCCACACTACTGGATCTGGGCTCTAAGGGGGTTGTGTAAGGCTCAGTCTTACACCAAGTTCTCTTCAACATCTTCATTAATTCCCTGGATACAGGAGTCACAGGAATAGCAAGTTTGCCAACAACACTGAATTGGAAGGACATGTCGACTGCCTGGAGGGCAGAGAGACCTTGATGAATTAGAGATGGGTGATCACCAACCTTGTGAAGTTTAACAAGGGCAGGTGCCAGACTGTGCACCTGGGACAGGGCACCCCTGGGTGTACAGACAGACTGGGGAATGAGAGGCTGGAGAGCAGTGCCATGGAAAGGACCCCGGGGGTCCTGGTTGATGGTAAATTGGATCTGAGTCAGCAGTGCCCTGGCAGCCAGGAGGGACATCCCTGTCCTGGAGGCACCAGGCCCAGCATCTCCAGCTGGGCAGGGGAGGGATTGTCCTGCTCTGCTCTGGGCTGGGGTGGCCTCACCTCCAGTGCTGGGGGCAGTTCTGGGTGTCACAATATAAAATAGACATGAAGCCATTAGAGAATGTCCAGGGAAGATCACGAGGGTGGTGAAGGACTGGAGGGGAAGGCTGATGACAAATGGCTGAGGTCACTTGGTCTGCTCAGCCTGGACAAGAGGAGACTGAGGGGAGGCCTCACTGTTTCCTTCAACATCCTCATGAGGGGAAGCAGAGGGGCAGGTGCTGATCTCTTCACTCTGTGCCCAGGGACAGGACCCAGGGAAATGACATAAAGATGAGTCAGGGGAGGTTTAGGTTGGGTATCAGGAAGATGTTTTTCACCCAGAGTGTGGTTGGGCACTGAACAGGCTCCCCAGGGCAGTGGTCACAGCACCAACCTGACAGAGTTAAAGAAGTGTTTGGACAATGCTCTCAGGCACATGGTGTGACTCTCGGGGTGTCCTGTGCAGGGCCAGGAGTTGGACTCAGTGACCCTGATGGCTCCCTTCCAACTCAGCATATTCTATCATTCTATAACCTGGTGGAAGAGTGGGATCAGTGAGAGCCCTCTAAAACTGACACTAAATATTTACAACGAAACACCCTTTCGGTCAAAGACAATCTATCACTATTATTCACATCAAAAAGCATCTTAATCAGCAGGAAGCCCTGCTGCAATCAATTTCCAGGCAATTCATGCCTATGGGAGCCTTTGGTCCAAGCGTGTCACAGTTTGACTGGGAGGGACACCTTCACTCTCCTGCTCCCAGTGGGAGAATTCCAGCATAACTCAAATCCTCAAGGACTCGCAGCTCAAGTAGCAGATCCTTGGGCATATTAGCCCCGTGGCAAGTAGCTTTGCATGGGATTCTCCCTTTTGTATCCTAAGGGAGCCTAAACTGCAGAGAAGCAGAGGCAGGCCTTGTTTGCTTAGAAATTATAGTTATGGGAGCCTACATAGCTCTTTATTTAACTGCTGAGATTGCGTTCTTGTTTTTTGAGACAAGTGGAAGGGAAAAGCAAACTGATAGGACTGCAGCATTTTTACTGAGGTTACTGTTTTAATGAATGGTCATTAGATTAACTGATGGAACAAGAGAATTTGCAAGATCTGCCATGTTTTTATTTAAGATGGAGACCTTCACAATGCAAATTTGCTGGGCCACTGAGGAAGACAGTGCTCAGGAGAAAAAACATCACAAGCATGACATTATCTTTCAAACTACAAGGCACAGTAGACATGCAATCTCTAAGATGGATATAGAAATACATAAAAAAACCTCAAGTACTTGTAGGTGTGCTCAAAACAACTTTTTTTTTTTCCTTGAAGTTAAAATCATGGCTTCCCTAGTTCACATTAAGTATTGGTAGCACTGATTTTGCAAAAAATATTCTTCAAAACACATCTCAAGGGTATACTAGACTATATTACTTTCATTGAATAGGAAGTTAGTGACATAAAACCCTTCATCAATAATCTTAGAGTAGTCCTGTTCTATTCCAATGCAATTTATGCTGCTCAAAAGCTTTTGAGGTACTTTCTCCTTGAATAATGATGCCTCTTCTTTTACTTTGTTCTCTGTGGCTGGCACGCCATTTTAGATTTGATAAATCAAGCCCTAAAAATTTTATGATTATTCCAGTTGTTTTAAGTCTCCTTTCCACATGCTATTTTCCTGTCTTATATTTTCATTCTCTTTTCCTTTCTTATGTCACTGTACTTCATAAATGTGCTTTGTTTTACAGAGTTTTGCTAGTCTAGTTTTTATTCTGGCTCTTTATTATTATCTTCTGCTTCTTTTATTCCTTTTGTTTTCCCTTTATCTACTTTCATGTCTCTGTACTGTTACAGTGTGCTGAAGTACACAGTAGGAGTGAAGGTACCATGCATTCTAAGGAGGGTCTCTGAATTTAGAAGAGAAAGGAATCAGCCCTAATCTGGGCTTTTTTTTTTTTTTTTTCTGTAATAACAAGGTAATTACTCAATTGTGTTTTCAGTTTAATTACACTGAATATTATTACGTTAGCCTTTCCTTTTACTAATCATTGCAAGGTTTGCAAAATGGTGGTACCCAAGACAATGATGGCCATGGTTTTCACACAATTTTAATACATTGCAAACTGCTATTTGATCACACTGGAATGACAAGCACATTAGGAGAAAAGATAACACAAAGGGAACTAAATAGTAAATAACTGCATGTTTTCTGGGACACTTGAATTAAACACATTTGAAAAGCACATAACCTGTCATGGCTCAGCTTTCCTCTCTCTCTCTCCCCATATTTTCACATGTTCTTTTTCTCTTTATTTCAATACTTATGTTGAAAATACAAATCCATGGAAATACTCTTTAACAGCTAAAATACTCTAACAACTCTCTAGAATTTAGAGTGCATTATTTCAAATGTTAATCCAAGTTATTGTGGTATGACAGGGGAAGGAGGTGGAGCAATGAATTCAGAGCAATGTTACCTGCACAAGACACAGACTCAGTGACTGCACAGCAAGGGAAGATGCCCAGACCCCTGCCCTATATAAGAATATGTGTCTGGTAGGCATGGGCTAATGCTGAATTTCCTCTTTAGACCTTTAGATACCTTAACAAAATTGGTTTCCTAAACCCATGTCATTTTCAGAATCCTCAAAAGCCAACAATTCCCTAATTGGCAATGAGAACAGGAGCAAATAATTTCATGGCAGGTATTTTAAGGAACCTTTATTCACTCCTGTTTTTCTCCCATCTGTTTTGTTTTTTGCTTTTTTTTCCAGTCCCTCCTTCCCCCTGCAAACATATTTCTGTTCTAAACTGTCTGTTTTTACACATAAACAACTTGTGTACATCAAACTGACCCCATGAATAGAAGACTGAGTGGCAAATAATTCACTTCTGTCTGGCTGTGATTTCATACTTATAAATAAAGTGTCAGGGCTTTCTTCTGATTTTTTTTTTAATAACACCATCTCAGAGGTACAATTCTACAATCCATATTTAATATACCAAATAGTGAAAAAAATAGTTTACTAACCAGTTTGTTGAACCATTTTCTTTTATTTTTTCACTGAAGGTTCTCAACTCTTACCTCCTTTTCTAACGATAATTATTTTGCTAATGCTATGAATCCATAGTTCCATTAGAGTGCAAAATAACTGTGGGAGGTAAAGTCCCAGTTCTCTCTTACACTTAATAATTCTTTTTCACTCTTTTCAGTTACTCTCAAAACGTTATGAAAATTGACAAGTTTCCTATTTCTGATGATACTTTTAGTAGTAATCTAATTACTTCTTCCTTTTCTGTGACTGGTATGCAATTATATTATGCCATGAAAACAGCATGTTCTGTCAAAATGTTCTTTTTGTTTCTTCATGAAGTTTTAGTACATTAAAAATAAGAGAAAAAGCATTCTCTGTAACAAACCCATAGAAAAACTGCCAGCATTTTTTTTTAATATTTATAAAGCTCTTACTAATTAACAAGAGCTTCAATTTACTGGAAGATATTGGGTGCATGCAAATAAAATCTTACATCACAAAACACTATCTCCGAGATGTTCTGGGCCAATCATATCGGATTTCTCTGATGGACTCAACCAGGCACAATTTAATCAGAAATAAATCAGAAATGTCCTCTATTACTGTAAAAACACACACTTGATTCTTATTCATTCTCTTATCATATTTCCAGTGTCTATGACTGAGTAAGGATGAAGGTGCTCAGTGACGCATTTTCAGCTGATCCTTTGGTCTGTTCTCCTAAATACCCAGCATACAGGACATGATGTGTGATAATGGAAGCCTTTCTGGCTGATGGCACTGGGATTGTACGAAATGACAAGCTGATAACATCTCTCTCACTCTAGCTATAAGTCAGTTCCTTGTTTTAGCTAACCATAGCTAAAATGAGTGCCATTTTCTGGGATGAAATACATCTTTAGCCTAAGCAAGGATATAAGGTTTCCTAAATAAAAGAAATGAGTTTGGCAAGAGAATATCTCTGTATAAAAACACCAGATGATGCAGTGTGGGTAACTTTCAAAATCAAACGGAATAAAACACTAGGAAACTATTTCCAAAAAAAAATCTTGAACCAGAAAGGAAGCAACCTTAGTGAAGGAAGAGATGAATTATGTTTTATATGAATATCTAAATATCATATTTGTGTGGGCAGTCTTCAGGCTCACCAAGCCTGAGTCACCATCAGAGGTGTTCAAGAAATGACTGGACATGGTGCTCAGTGCCATGGTCTGGTTGACAAGGTGGTGATTGTTCAAAGTTGGACCTGATGATCCTGAAGGTCTTTTCCAACCTAAATGATCCTATGATGATGTTTTTGCTGTTGCCCAGCCTCAGCTAATGCCACATTTGGCCTAAGATTATCCAAAGAAACCCTACTCAAGAAATGACACCTTTTCCTTGTGCCCAAGGCTCTTAAAGCAAGAGATCATGAAACCAACAGTGTAACCCATGAAAATAAGGTGGAGCTGAGAGTCAGGACTGTCATGCTCTCAGATGAAACATGCAGCTGCCTCAGGTCACACAGGATATTGGTCACAGCAATCTGCATTGGGCTATTACAAGCATCTATCAAAAGAAAAAAAGCAGCAAAGAGGGGCATCCACAGATGTGATTAAAGAAAACACTGGAATTGCAGAACACTGAATGAACTGCTGTCCTCTAAAATTGTTTTGTGATGAGCCAGCCTTGATTCATTCCATGTCAGCAAAACCTGTCAAATGAATGACACACTTGGGCATCGAGCATTCATGCTTCACGCTGCCAAATGAAAGAAGATGAAAAGGTCCATCTCCATACATTCAACCCTTTCCCTAATGGTTTACTTAATGATAAGTATTATGCATTAAGCAGATGGGAGAATTGAAACAGAGGTGACATTTGATGCATATGTTAGCATCTCCTTGTACTTTTGCATGAAGTGCTCCAAAAGACAGAGAGAGAAAGAATGAATTATTTTCATTTTCCCTAAATCTAATTTCTGTGTGAGAAATCCCCATTCATACAAGTACTCTAAATGAACAGCTGACTTGCTTGGCAATACCATGAGGGTTGCAATGAAGAAGCTCAAAGTCACATTCTTAGCTTCCCTTCAGCAAGTCATTTGGATGCTTGGTCCTGAACATAAAACCTTTTCCTAGGTGTGATCCAAGACTTGGATAACACTCCACTGATGGAAAATCTATGGAAAACTTGCTACTGTCCTGTATAACAGCACTGCTTTACTGCCCTGAGAATAGCGAAGTACTGGCAATGTAACAACCCTGGCTCCCATTTTGCTATTAATAATTGTTATAAGGAAAAAAGAATGAGAGTATGTGGACTCATCATTTTCTCCTTAGCCTTTACAAAAATGAAGATAGCTACTGCAGATTGGCTTCTAAAATAATGAAAGGCATGTGCTCTTTTGTACTGCTTCTTTTCACACAGATGAGGAGAGCTCACCAGCTAAGCTGTTTATCAATTACCACTGCAGCTGGCTACTATTTGATGGCTTATTTCTTTGAGGCAATAAGAAGGCAATTTTACACAAATACTTTCTACCTCAGATGCTCTCTCATGCAGAGCCCCATTCTCTTTCAACATACCTATCAATCAATCAATCAATGAATCAATCAATCAATCTGTATTTCCCTACAAAAGGTGAGTAAACACTTGATATCTTGTTTGGTTTAACTCCTGCTGTGAAGTGCCTCACCTGTTCTTCCCAAGAGAGCATAAAGGTATAAATCCTGTCTTTCCAGTCCCAGGCAGGCAGACCTAAAGGTGACTGCTGGACCCTTCAAGGAGGACTTGGATAATGTCAAAAGGATTGTGCCTGTTCATGAAATGGAGCCTTTTATTCTTGAAAATTACAGTCTGATTGTGGGGAAAAAATAAAAATCACTGTTTTTAACTTATCCTTGAGCCAGCACAAAGTTTGCCAAATTTTCTTATGGATCCCAGCTATTCTAAAATTATGCCTCATAGATCTGAGACATACATTTAAAAGTAGTTCAAAGAGGTACCAATATCATGCTGATCTAGAATAAATTATTTTTCACTCTCCTGTTGGTCAGTCTCCCTCAATGGAAATATTCAAGGTCTCTCTGGACACAGTCCTGTGCACGTGCTCTGGGATGATCCTGCTTGATCAAGAAGACCTGCTCTGATCTCTTCCAACCTGACCCATTCTGTGATTCTGGGGACTTTGAGAAGTAGATAAAAAGGGTTAAGATATTTACAGACCTATTTTTGAAAAGGAGGGAGGGGAATTCTTTTTGCATTTGCAATTAATACCAGGCTGTTTCAGTGTTTACTAATAAGGTAGAATACCTGGATTCACTTATGACACAACTGGATTTTATTTTTCTGTGAAACTGTAAGTCTATCTAAGATTTGGATACCGAGATTTTAAAAGCACATTTAATTTCTGTACAAAAGATAAATGATGGTGCAGAGTACTAAAAAAAGGGAGGGAAAAATATAAAATATTACTACTTTATCTGTATTTAGAAGTAAAAAATCCATTATGACAATGACAGCTTTATTTTAAAGTCATAATGAGTCACGCAGGTTTTATTAATGCTTAACATAAAATTTTTCAAATTCATCACAAAAATTAAAGTCATTCTTCCTGAGTGCTTCAGGGATCCTTATTTTCTACTGAAGTACATTAGGACTATTCAGAGAATAGAAAGAATGAAGCTTTGGAAAAGCCTATGGAATACTCTTTCCTTTTAATCTCAGTCGGCTGGGAAGCAGATGTTTTAAAAGCTATTTAATGACAGAGGATAAGGTCCAAGCCAGCTGTGCCAGTTTTTCTAAGCACATCATGCAAACATTTACTCATATGGATGATATCTTATTATCGCTGTAAGAACATTAAAATGGGCACATAAACTTGAAATGTTAAAGTTCTAGAAAAAGCCCTACCCCAGGATGATAACTGAGTCACAAAATCCTTCAGAGCCTCAGGGCAATAGTCTTATGTCACTGTTAAATGCCTACTTTTATTGCATGTTAATCTTGAAAGTGACAACAGTAACCACATTTATGAAAAAAATAACTTAATAAAGGTGGAACAAACTATAAACAACGTTCAGTAAAGCTAAGCAATATTATGACAACAAATTCAAATTTGAGTTGTAAACTTCTCAAATATTCTTTGTGAGTTATATTACTTTCTTTTATCTACTTGAGTAAGCTTTAGTAAAAAATCTTAAGGAAATGCATATTGTAGGAAAAGAAAATGGTCCATATAATTGGGAAGCTTTTATTCACTTAAAATATAAATGAATATATAAATATTATCCTGTTTATATGAATTAGTGGAAAAATAGAACAGTGACTCATCCACTAGACAAGCAAAGCTTTATTATCTGTACACTCTTGGTTCAAAATGTGAATGAATGTTTTGTAAGGGGAAAGGGATAAGAGGATAAGATGAAGTGCCTTTTGACATTTCTGAAAAAAGAGATTCAGAGGAAAAAAAAAAAAATCTTTTTTATTCTGCCCTTATTTGAGCTGAAAATTTAGGGAAATTCAGAACTCAAGAACTGCAGTCGAAAATGGGCCAGGATTTTATAAACAAAGTTCTCAGGGCTAGGGTATTAGCGTGAAATTCTATTGATTTTGGTGGATACAACTTCCCTTGGAACTACCTGATGAGCTATCCAAAGAACTATTTAAAATTGGAATTTAACTACAGAATTTTGAAGTACCTACAGGGTCATTTGGGCCACCTCATTTTCTAAAAGA
>VZTN01012536.1:6644-24279 GCA_013400515.1 Erpornis zantholeuca
TGACCAAAGGGATATTCCAGACCCTGTGACATTGTGCTTATTGTATAAAGTGGGGGGGAGAAGGAGGAAGTGGGAGACATTTGGAGTGATGGTGTTTGTCTTGCCAACTCTCTGTTATATGTGATGAGGCCCTGCTCTCCTGGACATGGCTGAGCACCTGCAAGTCAACAAGAGATTAATTAGTGCCTTCATTTTAAGCTACACTAGGCTTTTAGAATGGTTTATTGCTGATCAGTTTGCATTCGGATACTACGTGCTGTGCTGTCTTTTCTTCTCTGGTGTGGCTCATGTCTTTCTCTCCCTACAATTATACTTCTCTGCATGGAAAGTATATATTCCCTTCTCTTCTGGGAAGGTGCAAGCCCCCAGGGCTCAACATTCATGGGACATTCATTTTTTTCCCTTCCTGAGTACCAGGGAGATGGCAGCAGTTGCTTCGGTCTTTATGAAGTTGAACTAGGTATTTTTAGCTTGGGCACATGGTGTGGTTCTCCAGACGTCTCTCAGAAATAAAACAAGGTGCAATAAACCATGATGATCCTCATGGTTTTACAGATGCAGGTTTCTAAAGTGTCCCTAGAAGTCCTTCAGCATTGAGTCAGTTGCCTGAAGGTGTGTATCCATCTTTAGCCTCACAGGGTTCAGTAGTGGCTGAAAATTGCAAGTACCCAGATGTGGATATATGGATCAAAACAGCAGGAGAGTAATGTTCACAGTGCACACTGGCAGCTAGTAACACAGAAACTGATGTCTTTTGAAGAAGATGGAAGCAGACAACTCTCTGTTGGAAGACCTAAATGCTGAAGGAAACCAGATATCTTGAATCTGGTAGTAGATTGTGTCTGTAAGTACTGTAATGAGAGTGGACAAAGCTTTCTGGTGCTGTGGAAGTGATTAATGAAAACCACAGACGTCTGGAGTCATGAAGAACAACTTTTTGAGGCTTTGGTTACCACCAGGTTCATACTGAATTAGGAATTAAAACATCTGACAGTTTGCAACTGTGGGGAGCATTTTCTCAGTAGTAAGGTGTTCTTGGAAAGTGGATGTTAATGCTGAAGAATGTGTATTGGCTCTTAGGGAAGGACCTTGAATGCTGCCTGGCCTAATTTAAAGCCTTGCAATTGATGTGCTTCTCAGAATAGTAGCACAAGATAAGATCCTATGAGTAGGTACAGATGTCCCTCATGCCAAATCTCCTGTCTAGTATAGAGGGAATTCCTGACGGGAAGGGTAGTGCTCTGCTGTGCAAAAGGGAAATTCTGCTGTCTCTTGGGGTAGGCTTGGGTTGTATATCTGTGATGGGTTAAGGAGATAGATGTATGTTAGAATAGTGGATGTGGGATTCTAGACATCAAGCTCCAGCATATTTTGGAAGATAATGCTGTGGATGAATAATGAATGACGTGAATTCTAGATAGAGCTCAAATGTGATTTTAAAAGAAAAAGGGTAAGCTAAGTATTTCAAAAGTAAAAAGTAGAGCTTCATATAAGCCTTGGTTGTGACCTCACATTGTCTAATATTGGTTCTGGTTGCCATGGTCATTTTCCGTTTATGTGGCCCAGAGTAGTTTTTCTGCAGGAGGCTCTGATTACACATCAGTAGAAAAGAGTGGAACTTTTCCTTTTCTCAAGACCACAGAGGGAAGAAAAAAAAGTAAAAAATTCAGATTTGCCTCTGTAAAATCATATTGTTTTATCCGAATGGGACCTATTAATGTCAAGTAAATACTATTTATTTTTGTGATTAGAGTTTTGAAAACCTTGTTGTGATATAGAGAACAAACTGTATCAATAGCAAAAAGTTACTTGCTTCAAGCATAAATCATTTTACGATCATTATTTTTTCTTTACAAACAATTTTAGCTCTGTTGTGTTTCTCTGAAATGATTACATGGTGTGTTATTTTTAATCAGGTCTGCAGTTTCATTTTACTTTGTATTGAGAGATGCAATCAAACATATAATAGACAGTGTCCCATTCACCTTAATGACGATCCAGCAAATTGAGGCATTTTACTCTGTAGTTCAGTTGTGTTCATGGTTAAGCAGTGAAGTCTTATTTGAAATTATAATAATTTCAAAGCTTTCTTCAGGATTTATGTGTTTGCCAGTAATCTTGACCTGATTAATTGATAATCAATGGTTAAAACAAATATCCTAAGCACTAAGATTATTTAAAGCTACTTGAATATCCCTATTCATTTAATTTTATGTACTGTAAACTGATGAGAAAGTTGTGCACAGAACATCAGAAAAAACTATTTTTATGGGAATAAGTAAGAGGAACTGAGAGAGGTGAATATGAATTTAATTTACTGAATAAAAATCTTGGGAGAAAATCTGTTCCTCTGCAGTTATGGTAATGGAAGTTATTTACATATATTAGGAGGACTGTTTTCCCCAGAGATCATACACCTTGTATCAATTTCTGCTTAAATAGGCATCTTAGAGTAGTTCTTTCTCCTTATTCAGATACGGGAAGGCAGAGAAGAAAATTAATTTCAGATGGCTTTAAGCAAATGTTAGAAAGGTTAACATTCACAGACTTCTAAATATCTTTTGGGCAGCTGACATTTTCAAATACTAAGCTTTTTCCTTTTGCTGAGTTACAGTGCTGGGCAGAAAGCAATGGATATGTGAAATGAAATATGCCATTCAAATACTGAAAAGAAGGAGAAAACCGGTTGTAACTATTACAGAGAATAAAAGGTAAAATTGAAGGCCTCTGCTACAAACTGAGTGTTCTGTTTGAGGCATTTCACATGGACTTGATATGTTTTATGTATGAGAAATTCTTGGAAACTTTTTTCTTTCACTAAAATACCTCCAAAAGTAATTTCTTTCCAGATAAGGAAATTGCCTATTCAAATGAAAGAAAGATGTGGCTTAAAATTCCACAAAACCCTGTTTCAAGATGAACTTGAACAGCAGGCACCATTACTAACTGGACTAACATGTCTGAGTACCAATACCACTCTGGATTCAAGAGGGAGCCAATCTGTTAATTTTTTTGCTTTAAAACTGAATTGCCTGTGGTGTGCATCACTACAGTATGGAAACTGGGTATGCATTACCAACGTGCATCCATGTATGTAAGGTGCAAATATTGTTCCAAACAACAGATTGTTGCTGGAATAAAAATAAAGAAAATAAGATATTTCTTACTACAGTACAGATACTTGCCCATCGTTGACCTAATTCAATATAACGTGATAAGCACTCTCCCAGCAGCACCGCAGCAAAATATTTTGAATAAATCAATTTGTACCATTATTCCAGTTACCTTTGCAACACAAAATATGTTTTGCCTAGAAAAACATGATTATCCAAATGTTGATATCTCCAGTAAGATGGATTTGCTAATCAGATGTGAACATCTTTTCAGCCTCCTACGTAACTAAAGCTTGTGCAGTGGTGGTATGTTTGCCAATGCTTTTGATAACTTCTGTGCCTTTTAGCCTTCTTCAGCCACATTTAACAAAGAAATAGATGTCACTCAGCAGTGGGACGTTGGATTCTGACTTAAATCATCCATGTACCAAAAAGAAAGAAAGGAGCTAGTTCTACTAGAGGAATGTGCTGCTAGAGGGAACTGAGGTGACTTTAAGGAGGATTTTGTGATAAAAGTCTGCTAAATTATGACAAGCAGAGGATAAGGATGTAGGGAGAATCTGTCATTCCTGTTGAATTGGGAACTGCCAGAGGAGAACTGAAGAATTGCTGTGGGGTTGTTTTAAGGATAGGATGGAGGTGAGACCTTGTTTTATTTCAATGAAAATAGGCAGAGGAAACATATGGGAAGGTGGACATATATCTGTGACAAACCAGGTTTAGCCGTAGTTTTATGATTAGTGGGAAAATTCAGTAATGTTTAATTCATAAGACAGCGATAATAACAACAGTGGTGATTACAAGGAATCATAGAGTGACTTGGCTTAGAAGGGATGTTAAAGATCATCCAGTTCGACCCCACTGCCATGGGAAGGACACCTTCCACTAGACCAGGTTGCTCAATATTGAAAGCAGCAAACAAAGTAAAGGTGAATTTCTCTCCTACATTCATGAATTGGGATGCAATTATAGGTGTCAAATCTAACACATGGGCAGTTCACTAGGACCACAACATAAACTCTACTTGGCATTTTATTTCAGGAGTGATTAATCCTTATTTTAAACATCACCGCATAATGATGCAGCCTTTATAGCAAGTACGCATAGCAAGTGCACATGCCAAGTATCTTCTCAGCCATAATTACTAGGCTACCAAAGCAGCCTTTTCATGTGTTTACTCACCCCGTTCACTAAATTCTTTGCTGAGCAGTAAAGCAGTTCCAACAGGAGACTGAGGAGCACCATACACATAGCGTGTGGTATCACAGTCACAGCCTGAAAGTGGGTGGGTTCTTTAGCTACTTATCCAAAAGAGTGGTTCTAATTACTGGTGATGGAATCCTTAAACTCTGGAAAAATGATGGTATTTCACACTCCTGTTTTTCTCTGCACATTTTCTCTATGAATTGCAGCTTCTGCCAATGGATATCTCCATGTTTAGTATCAAAGAAACCTCATTATTATTGTGAACACTGTAGAGAGCTCTGTTACCCACACTGGTATTGATTCTGCTGGAGGCATAGAGATCTTTGCTGAATTTGGCTCTGTATGTCTTTTCCAGAGATCCATTTTTATTAAATCAGACAAACCCAGTGAGAAGAATTTTGTTTACTATAAATTCACAAATGCTTCCAATTATTTTTTATAGAAATCTGTTTAAATTGTTAAGATTATGAGACCAGACACAGCTTCTTTCCCTCTCTGGTATATATATCAAAATTAAAGATAAATCATGGGGCCTATAGATGTGAGTAAAATACAATGAATAGTTATCAAGGCTTAATTAATTCATACATCCCTTCTTTTTTTGGCAAATCGTGATTCAGTGTTTTCATGTTGACTTCTCAGAGATTAAAAAATCCAGGTTTTGGCTGCGATTTGACAGTATGTCAGCTAGTATTTCCTCTTCACACTTTCTTTTCAACAGTGCTAGCTGAAAAGACAAGGTCTGATAAATACATATCTTTTACAAAACATGTATTTCGCATACAAGGTGAAGAACACCATCTGTATAAAACCTGAGAAATACTTTAAACCCCATTGAAGTTATTTAGGTACATAACTCATAGCAATAGATTTAAACATACACTTAAATATTTTGTTGAAATATGCTCTAAATATAACTGAACATATGTCTAGTTCTTGGGAGCAAGAGCATTAAAGAGTGACAGCAGGCTAGACTAAGAAATTGCATGCTGTCAAAACAGCATAACTCAGTGAAAACAATATACAAGTAACACCAAAGCAGGGTTGTGTGACAAAGGCCTCTGTGGATGTTGGGGACTAAAAAGGAGAAGTCAGCCAAAATATTTTGGTCCTATGGCAAATAGAGACCTACTGAAGCTGAAATATTTAATAATAAAATGTCCAAGATGAAAGTGAAAGTTGCTATCAGTAATCTTCAATTTAGTGAAAAATAACCCAGGTTAATTTTCAGCCTCAAAATGTTTTCTCATTTTTCACTCCAATAAAAACAAATCCTTTCATGGGATTCCCCTGTTCACTTTCCTGTTTGTGCTCTGCTCATCTCAGAGAAGTCTGGAACCTCAGTCCGCATTCTACCTAAACACTGTAGTTACCATCTCATTAACTATAACAGGGTTTAATTTTTAATTTCCACAGTGAAATCAGACTAACTTCATTGTTTTAATTATTTTAGTAGTGATTTTGTCCCAGAAGCTAAGGGGTTTTTTTGAGTTTAGCATTAAGTCTTACATATGGTGTATAAAATTCAAGGATATGAAAGTGCTTGTGGTGGGGAAGTCTGAGCTTGAGCGTAGTGTCTGCAGCTTGAGGTCAAGGAGTGGTCAATTTTTCTTCCACTCCAAGACTTGCATATTTTTATTTGTTTAAATTTTCCTGTCACTTTTCCATTTGCAGATTTATTTGTCTGCTTGGATTTCCTAACTACAGGTATCTTACTGCCTCAAAATCCTCTGTGTCCAGTCATACCTGGACTTTGTCAAACCTATTCTACTTATCTCTATTACTTGAAAAAATATCATAAGGAGACATGGGTCTGGACTTTGCAGTACTCGTTTTCAAAATTCTTTCTGAGATCAGTGAGAACTGATGTAGAACATGCAGCACTGGAGAGGAAAGGACTTTAGCTCTGCACTTGCTTTAAAGCCCTTTCAAAGTTGCCATAACTGTGCTGAGACTATGGAAATTGGATACACGATCTCTTATGCTGAAAAGAATGCACTGTAACTGCGTATATGAGATCAGTTAGTAATTGTAAAGTATATCCTGCATAGTTTTGGGACCAGATTTACTCGGTTTTACACTTGGTTCAGCATATATCTGTCTTGTGCAGCCTTTCATAAGGCTTTTTTCCTGTGCAATAACTACTAGAATGTGCTTATAGCTTAGCAGGATACTATCAATTTAAAAATCTTTCCCTGCATTTTACTGCTACCTTTGCCAATGGCACTGCAAAAATGCTGAAATTTTATGAGACTAAGGGAACAAGAGTTCTCTTTGGGATATCTTGAAATATATATTGTATCAAATTAATAAAGTCTTGTCTGACAAGAATTCTCTGTATGAGGTTGATAAGGAATTGGCATACAGTGAATGTACTCTTTTATTTAATTTTGAATTCAAGAGCAATATTATAACAAATTTAACTCTTAATTGACTTAGCATCTTATGAAGGATTTCTTCTTGTCATATTTTACCACATTTTGCCTTTATAATTTTATATTTCTTTTGAGTTATTATAGCAAGTTTACAGTCTCTAAGCTCTTTCTTGTTTCTGCCATTTCTATTTCTGTCCAGAATATTGCATTTGTATGTTATCTGTAACAGTCTAGGGAGATTAGAGCAGTTGAGACACTAAGAACCAACATGACCTTTTAAGTTGTATCTTTGTTGAAAAGAGTGCAATACACAAAACCAGAAAACATTATTTTAGAAACAGCAATGGCTTCAAATTGATTTCTTTTAAGAATATCCAAGATTCAAATGGCTTCACAAGGGGAGATTCCTGCTTGTCACACCTGATTTGCTTCTACGACAGGATAACACATACACTTGATCTAGGAAAGCCAGTAGATTTAATAATTTTAGAGTTCCACAAAGCTTTTGATACTGTCTCTCACAGTATCCTTATGGACAAAATATCTAGCACTCAGCTGAGTAAGGGTGCTACACAATGGGTGAGCAACTGGCTCGCAGGTTGGGCACAAAGGCTTATAGGGAATGGAGTAGCATCAGACTGGCATCCAGCCACTAGTGGGGTTCCACAGGGCTCCATCCTCGTCCCAGTTCTCCTCAACACCTTCATTAATGACTTGGATGTGGGACTTGGAGGAATACTAAGTTTCCCAGTAACACTAAACTAGGAGGAGCTGTTGAATCCCTCAAGGGCAGAAAGAGCCTGCAGAGAGACCTCCACAAGCCAGAGAGCTGGGCAATCACCAACCACATGAGATTTAACAGGAGCAAGTCCTGGATTCTGCACCTGGGTGGGACAACCCAGGCTGTGTGTATAGACCAGGGAATGAGAGGCTGGAGAGCAGCACTATGGAAAGGGACCTGGGGGTCCTGGTCAATGGCAAGAGGAATTTGAGTCAGCAGTTCCCTGGCAGCCAGGAGGGACAATCGTGTCCTGGGGAGCATCAGGCACAGCACTGACATTTGGGCAAGGGAGGGGATTGTCTCACTCTGCTCTGCACTGGGGCAGCCTCACCTCGAGTGCTGGGGGCAGGTTTGGGTGCCACAATATAAAAATGACATTAAGGCATTAGAGAGTGTTCAAAGGAGAGCCACGAGGATGGTGAAGGCCTTGAGGGAAAGCCATAGGAGGAATGGCTGAGGTCACTTGGCCTGTTCAGCCTGAAGGAGACTGAAGGGAGACCTCATTGCAGTCTCCAAATTCCTCGTGAGGGAAGAAGAGGGACAGGTAGTGACTTCTTCAGTCTCATGATCAGTGAAGGCATTCAAGGAAATGGCATCAGTCTGAGTCGGAGGAGGTTTAGGCTGGATATCAGGGTGGTTGGGCACTGGGACAGGCTCCCCCGGCCAGTGGTCACAGCACCAGCCTGACAGAGCTCAAGAAGTATTTGGACAACACTTTCAGGTACAGGGTGTGACTCTCGGGGTGTCCTGTGCAGGGCCAGAATTGGCCTTGATGATCCTGATGTGTGCCTTCCAACTCAGCATATTTGATGATTCTATGACTCTGTGATTCTATGATTTTTTTTCCATTATAATTTGTACTTTTACACTTTTCTTTGTTATTAAATATTGTTCTCATGTTTGTAGGTGGGTTGTGAATGGCACTGATTACTGGGCTATATTAGGATCATATACAGTGTGAGGATGCCTGGAATGTCTTGATGTCTCAGAAACTTTGAACTGACACAAAATGCATGCCCAGAATGACTTGTGTGTGTGAATAAAATTTATCTGTGAGAGGAAAAAAAGAACAAAAGGTATTCATTGTCTGAATGGGAGTGTTAAAATTTTTGCTTTAGAACATAGGTTATTTAGTGGCTAAACTAGCTCCCATTGAAATAAATAAATAATATGCAAGGAAATTTGGATTTTGATCCAATTTCTTCTTAAGGCTAGCAGCCCTCCTTATTCTGGTTTTGATGTAATATGGTGACTTCACTTTACAGTTGGCAGATCCATGATTTT
Source organism: Erpornis zantholeuca (assembly GCA_013400515.1). Classification (NCBI taxonomy): domain Eukaryota; kingdom Metazoa; phylum Chordata; class Aves; order Passeriformes; family Timaliidae; genus Erpornis; species Erpornis zantholeuca. Next base: position 15,404 of record VZTN01012536.1, read on the forward strand.
TTAAGTTATAACAGAAAGACATTGTTATGCATTCAAATGTGATTGGAAGATCTATTTCAACTTTCAACAAATAAATTGTCTTTGCCTAGAAACTATTGGGAAATCTCCTGTGGACACCTATTTTGTATGATTTTCCCTTGTACAAAAATCCCTTGGAAAAACTTCAGAATTCTGTAATCATAAATGAATATTTCTGGGTTTTAGCTTAGAGTTTAAAGTTCAGAATGGACAGATTTCTTTGCTTTGGTATATGCAATTGCAAGCACTCTAGGTTACTAACCTACACAGTATCATGATTTTAATTTTTTCAGTGAGCTTGCCCACATGTTTGACACTAGGCTTATGTGTCAAGGATTATATGTGACAGCAACTCACTCGTTTTATTTTGGGTATTTGAGCACTGCTCAGATTTGGGGTTTCTGCCATAACTGGTGGCATCAGTAGTAGGTGGCATTCCAGTAGGTGGCATCAATGCCTAATAAAGCTCTGTGAACATTTTATAGTCGGAGTGGTTTTGTATTTCATTCAAGACAAAATATTATTTCAGTACCGATGCATATTACTAATTAAAAAAAATAAAACATTTTATTTCAGTTGTGGCTTCTCAAAATAATTTTTATTTCTCTTCCAGCTAGACTCTAGCATTTTTTTGAGTAACAAAATTCTTTAAGAAAACCTTACAATCCATCTGGATTTATAAAACGAGATCTGCCCATTCTCAAATAATACTCTTGGTTTCACTTCACCATTAATAGATGTTTCACGGTTATGAAACACTGAATTTAATGGCAAAATTAAAGCAAACAAAAGAGGTAAACATTTGTAATTTCTAATTCAAAATTAGAGATATGGAAGGAATAAACTACACTGGTTCATTAGATTGGCTAGAGATTTTGATTGTTTCTTATTTGATCCAGACAAACTTTTAATCAATAATATAGTTGCAGTTCTAACTCAATACTATCATAGGCATGTTACTAGTGCATAGTCCAGACATTCTCTGGACACTTCCACTTCCTTCCCCTAACATCTATCATATTAGCTTGCTTATTGTCCAGCTGATTAGTAAACCATGGCCAAACACAAATTAGCTTTCCCTTCTTCTTTTTTGAAATGGCTGTTAGTCATTAAAAATGATACGTACAGAAATGCTGGACTCCAGTCCCTCTATCAGATTTGTCTGGAATTCACTAATGCTTTTAAAATAATTTGAAAATTATTAGGGGTTTGCTGGCAGATAGACAACAAAACAACCTAATCTCACTTTTTTTCTTCCAGGACAAAAAAAATCAAGGCCTCCAGTCACTGGGAAAAACTTGGCATGTGCAAATATATTTCCCTGAAAAAACACTTGCAAATGATTAGTTTTAGTATTCTGGGCTGGACAGGTCTTGATTCTCAGGAAGAGTATCCTGATTAGATTATAGCATTCTAGGAAATGACAAAAACATATGGCACCATTGATTTATAAATTTTTTATAAAAGCTAGTGCTATGGCCACCCAACAAACTTCCTAGTGCATGTAAGCCTTGAAATGTTATCATGGGAAACACATCCATATGATCCCACTGCCTGTATGGAGAAGCTCACCTTAGTTGCAGGCTATATCCCTTAGATAATAGAGATATCAGTGATTAGCAATTGCCTCTGTGGAGTTCTTAAACCTAAATCTCTGATACTCAGCAATCTCAGAGTAATAACTGACTGTCTGGAGGTGCTGACTTCTGGCTGTGGGATTACATACCTTCCCAGACATGATTACAGCTATCAGTAAGTATGTGGAAGGAAGTTAAATGGATGGATAGGGTATCAATTTGAAGGGGTGGTAGGAAAAGGTGGTGACATGGTGTTATACTCCTAGTTGGGGACAGTAAAACAGAAGCTTCTTTAGGGTCCTAGTGCATTTAGGAAGTGCAGGGCATGAAGGTTATGGTTTCCTTATGTGTGGGAAAAGGAACTGATCTGGGACCCATGTGCTCTGAACTTCCCAGTACCAAGAGCTGTGAGCAGTGGTGTTACACAGGAATACTGTAGTGTTTACTGCAGGCTCATGATATACAGAAAAACTTGGAAACATGCATTAGAATTATTTAATCTCACAAGCCTTGTTTTTATAGCTTTTCTGATTGCTTCATGGTTTGGCATCTGAAATTTTTGACATGCTGATATTTAATCCTCACAGTTTTCAGTTTTGCTAAGAAAGCAGAATAGGCCAAATGATTGTAAAAGCTACTGGTTACTTTATAAATGCCATTCTAAGCCCAACTATTTCAACTGTTATTCGTGAAATAAGAGGAATTTCTCAAAAACTGTGGTAATAGCAGCCCTATCTATTTCGTGCCCTGAATCCAGAATAATGCAGCAAAGATGCCATAGGGAGTTAGATTTGGAATACTACATGAAGCAAAATCTTCAAAGAGTGTTATTATACTCCTACATGCATATTCCCATATACAGTGTACTGAGCAGCTACCTTGTACATTATGAGCACTTAGGAGATAAACTACTAATAAATAATGAAAATCCTTCCTCAAGTAAGTGCAAAGTCTTGAGTGTAATTAGGAAGAGGGATGACACTGGTCAGAGACAAGTTAAAATAAGGATGTAAAAAAGGAAAAAGAATGTAAAGGATGTAAAAAAGAAAACGAACACTGGATATTGTACTATAAATGTAATGCAGGAGCTAGCAGAAAAGACACAGTAAGAGCTCTTATGTGACAGCGATTCCATTTGAAAATCAGTCAAATGGGAAAATGTAAAGTGAATATGGTAATATAGAGGTTGTTACATTGTTCAGAGAAAAAATGGATAAGTGAGAGAACCTTACTGAATAATATGCAGGCTTTTTCTCCTCCCTTTCCTCCAGCTGGAATGGATTTTGATTTTCATTTTGTCATCTATATTTTATTTTTATTTTAAAGTTTTGTTCAAGGGAAGCAGTAAGAAACCTTCTTTCATTTAGAAGTGCAGAAACTGTGATCCTGGTGGGGAGAGGTTCCAAAGCTCAGCTTCTGCTCCCTTGCAGCACCAGCTGATTGATTGCTCAAAGTATCTGTATAATGGTGTTAGTCTTCTGGTAGTACAGCAGGCTGAATCAATTAAAATTCACAGGAGTGCTATCTGTTGCACAAGGCAGTTTTCACTGAAAGTGAATTAACAGATCAGATCTGCTCCTCCATGTCTTTGAAGATACTGGTAGTAAAATAATAATAATTTAGAAAGAAAAATCTACTTAGTTTGATACAGGAAAAGTTACGCAACTGCATAATGGATCATTTTAGATTTCTTAAGAATTAGACTTTGTGATCTTCTAAATGGTGATCAACATGATTATATGAACCTTTTTATTGACCTATACTTCACAGTGTTGAAGAACCCCAAGGAACAAGTAGAATCAGAGACATATTGTTAGAAGTTCAGTCTTTTAATCCCAGGGATTATTTGAGGTTTAAAATGAGCTGTAATACATGGAAAGAAAATCCTGATGTATGGTTTCTTGGCAGATCCCTGAACTAAATCCACATATGAGGAAGATTAAATTTGGAATTTGACAATGAAATATAGGAACGATTCTCTGCTGAAATTGGCTATGTGTATAGTTTCAAGAATGATATCTGGAAGAAGTATGTATGTTGTTGAAGTAAACATATGTTCAGTGTAATTTCTGAATATACCTTGCTAGAATATTGGCATGTGGAAGGCTGTTAAGCACAAATGGGCTCCACTGAAACTAAGTCTGAGTGTATTGTTACTGTGCATGAACAGCAGCAGTATCTTGTGCATTAATTCAAAGCAGAATAACATTAAGGCAATGACTGTGTTTATATCATGTAAAAAAGGTTTTTCTTCATCTGTAGCATGATATCAACATCACACATCACCCGTTTTCATCCTCAAGGATAGAGGCAGTATGGCCAGTGCTAATGCTTGAGTCCAGGAAATCTGACGCGTTCCCACCTTACACAGTCTTAATATAGCCTAAAAGTCAGCAGATTGTGTTGAGAAGATAAGATCACATAAATAAAACAGTTTTGTTCTCTTCATCTTGCTTATCTGATAAAGTATAGGGCAAAATTCTCTAAGTGATTAAAAAATAAAGATCTACAATGTTCAACTGCTGAGACAGCACATCATGCCATTTCTTAAAGACAAGTATGTATACAACATGTAGAAAGTCTACACTCTGCATATAAACAAGCATCTGAAACACCTAGTTGGAATACCTTCTTAAGCAGCTGTCGTTCAGTAATGATAACTTTGTCAGTGCTTTCTATCACTGCTGATTCCTGTTAGTTGTTCCTCCAGCAGTTTCAAGAGGAGGACATGCCTCAGAGCATTCTCCAGGGTTTAACACTTCCATTTCACAGTTTGGTTCCCCATTCTTTGATGTCAGAAGTGTGTGCTCTCCATCAGTGGTGTAGGGATGAGTGACAGTCCCTCAGCTTTCCTCTATCCTCCTGAGAAGCTCCTCAGCAATCTGTCCAAAATGGTACCACCCAATGCCCTGGTCCCTGGAGCCACCCCAGGCTCCTCCTCAGCAAAGGCCAAGTAGGGAATCCGACAAGATGGCTCAGGCCCAGCTTCCCATCTGTCAGTTCTGCATTGTCTGGTCACTGGTATCACAAGATGGTGTGTCCACCTCTCTCCATTCCCTACATTCACCTCTAGCTGCTCCACCACTGGGTACGTCCCCTTGCATGGAAATTTGCCTACATGATTTGATACAGAGTGACTTATATTTCCAAACCTCACAGGTGAAGTATCAATTCTTCATGCCTGATATGATTTTCACAAGGTAATTCCTCTCTGCTTAACTTCCATATGTTGCTTTTTTTGCCTTCAGCTTCTGCTTGCTACTTGGTTCCCTTTTTGGAAATCATTGAGTGATATGTTGCCATATATGCATCTTTTATGTTCATCCCTTGTCTCAGCTTTTTACTTACTTCACTGCTCTCAGCTTGTAGGAGAGGAGCCAATAAAAAATATTTTTCTTTGCTGTTGCTGCTCTCTTTTTTTTCGGATTAAAAATTAAAAAACCCTAAACCCACAAATGCAACCCCATAAAAGTTAGCTCAGCCTGCAAACCACACCTGATCTAGATAATATTTGTGGTAATTGTGGAACTCAATTCTCATACAAATGGATCTACCTCAAAACTTTTTGCATACCTGCTGTCAGCTGCCTTAACACTTTACATAATGCCGTATTTCTGAAGAACAGAATGCTTTCCTAACCATGGTGGCAGCACTGGCAGTAAACACTTTGTCCATTTTTTTTTTCTTTCATTTTCTGTGTGAAAGAGTTTGGATTCAAAAGCTGCTGCCATTCTGTTCTGGCAGATGCCAACAGGGGTTTTTAATAAAGCAAGTTTGCAAATGAGTTTGTTCTTCAACTTTCCAGGAGGAGCCTTCTGTGGGTGCAGCATCCTTTTCCTGCTTAGGTCACTCGTGGCATAATTCTAGTGTGTTTACCTTGATTCCAGCAAGATGCTGTCATGTGTGGTTCTTTATTGTTTTGAATGGATAAAATGGTGTGTTTTCTCTAAGTTACAGTTCCTGATTCTGTGTTTCCTATATTCATCTCATAAATTGTTATCATTATGCAATGAAAACAGGGAAAGAGAAAGAATTTAACTCTATGCTTAAATATATGAAGTTTACATGTTCACAGTTTTAGATGTGGTTAATGTTTTAAAGCACTACCGTGTTCAATGGAAGTTGATTTTGCTAGAGAAAGTTTTATGTGGCACTTTTTGATGGTCCAAAAACTGATGCCATATTAGTTTCTCTTTCAATATGAATACTGAAATACAGAATTTGTGACAGACATGTCCTTTTTGTTTTTTTTTTTAATATCATAATCTTTTTTACTTTTCAAAGTTTACATATTCTGTAGGAGAAACCATTAATTAGGGTTTTGCTTGCATTTCTGTGTTTGATCACACTAAATGGGACTGTTCAAAGTGTATGTTCCTGATACCTAGGAGGTAACTTGCTATACCATAACTGCTAACAAAAATCCAGAAACATTTTTCCTGTAGTTTAAAAATCAGTGATTATTGAAAGATAGATGTCAAATTCATTTATTGAACTAATTTGCAGAGCTCTCATTACTGAAAGGCGCTACAGGTGCAATGCATAAAGTAATCCAGTCTTTTAGCCAGATCCAGTAGCACAGCTCATGACACAGAACATTTCTGTGCCATCTGGTAGTGAAGTAAATCAGATAAACTGCTCATGAATCAATTATTTCAAACTGGAATTATTTGAAGCATGACTTGACTCTAAAAGTAGCACTTTAAAATGTCAGTAGAGGCCAGTTCGTATATTTAATCACAAAATAAGAAAGAAATAAATTCAGAATAGATTGTATTCTCAAGGGTGGTTCTGCACACAATTTATTTCAATGCTTAAATAATGTAATTTTCAAATCCTTTTTATTTGATTTTTGTATTTTAGCATTTTTCATATCTTTAATGTTTTTGAGTCTTTGGTAAAAAGATGACTATTTGTGAATAGCTTAACTGTTTTTCCTTGATCTTACTATAGAAATTTACAGAATCTATTAGCTAAATTTTAATAGGTTATTTACCATATATGCTATAAATGAACGGAATATCATCACCAATGACTCTCTAACCAAGCCCTTATTTATAACTTTCTAAATTACCTTTCCACTTTGTTAGAGATAAAATAATGGTTAAATGGTTGCACTTCTTCCAAGAAGTTGCATTTAAACAATTTATATTCCCCTACATCATCAATGGCTCTAAGTTAAACAAGCTCAGGGGATACTAGGAATTTACACTTACCAAGAATAAGGTTCAAAACATTCAGGCTACTCATTGCTCAACCTGATTTTTCAGTGGTATAAAGGGTTCAGATGCTTATTTCATCCTGCAAGTACTTGAATTGTCTCATTGACTTTGATGGAAATATTCAAGAAGCTAAGCATGTAGAAAGGTGTTTTGCTATTGAAGGGTATGCAGGCAGCCTGCTTAAAATCAAACCCTTTGAAAAACCCTACTGAGTGACTGTTTTCTTCTGTACTTGTTACCTTTTCTGCCTGGAAGGATTTTGCCTTTCAGTCGTGTTGTAAGTACAGCAAATGTCACGGTAGGCAATTTCTTCCTTTAAGCGAAGGACTCAAGCTGTAAGTAGAACTTTTGTGCTAAGTTCTGCGTGAGTTTATAACTGCATTTGTACCTCAATTCTGTATGGCCCAAGTCATATTAAGAATTAAAGCTCACAGCACAAATGAATTTTAATGGGAGCATTTTACCTCAGATGGCCATTTCACTGCGTGGTTTCTGTCAAAATGAAATTGGGTCATATGTCTTTTTCATAAAAAGCTATTATGCACAAAAACTTCTAGTTTTAGGTGACTATTTCTTTCCTCAGTGTAAATGAGCTCTTGGTGCTACACAGAAATGTGGCTGTCCTTCTATGACTGAGGACCCCATTATGCATCATTAAAGGCAATAGAACCTTGGTTGTGGAATCTGGATTACCATTCATTTGTGTTGTTTTGGGAAAAGGCAGGTGAGGCTTTACTCTCTTTCTCTTTTCTTCCTTTTTTTCTCTTTCTTTCCTTCTTTCCTTCTTTCTTTCACTCTCTCTTCATCTCTTTCTCTCTTTTTCTCTTTTTCTTTCCATTAATCATATTTCTAGGCCCTCTGACAATTACCACTCTAACGTTACTGACAAGATATTTGTTAGTGAAAATATTTTCATTTATAAATACCAGACATATTTTAACCAAAGCACAACCATATTTCCTGTCTTGCATGTCAGGCACCACCACACAGGAGTAGACTTGTTGTGAAGGTCTACTTGAGCTTAAAACAGTACTTCATCCTGAATGCTAGCAGCATGTTCTGTCTGCACTTTTAATATTACAACTAACATCAGAGGTTATCCTATACCTTAAAAGATTTTTGGTCATCCCTCACAGATATTACCACAATTCATATACAGCTGCAAAGGTTTTACTTTTATACCAAAATGGGGTTTTGTTCTGTTAGTTACTGTATGTGACCAACAGCTAAACAAAGGATGCCAAAGATCAGGATTTTAATATTTTGACCCATTTTGATATATTTTAGTCTGGTTGAAGCACAATTGCATTATACTTAGGAATAATAAATCTCAGAATATATACTACTGGATTAGCTGTAGTGTGCTTTACCATGCAGCCAAATATCTGAATCCAGAAGTTTCCAGACAGGAGTGCATGAACCTTCATTACTCTCAATCCAGGGGAGTGCAGGAACTTTTTTCTTCATTTTTGCATTATGTTAAATCATGATGTGCCAGTCTAATTTTTTTTACTACAACTAGTCAAAAATTTGTTAGAATAATACCAGTGAATCTGATTCTGTTTAAAAATTGTAAGCAACTTAACCCTTATGGAGTTACTTCTGGTATTTCAGACTTTTTGTGTAATGTACATGCCTGAACACATAAATGAATAATGTTTTCTTGAAAACATTTCTACAAATAATGCAGTTGTGAGTGTTGTAAAATAAGATTTCTTGCTTTTTTAAAACTTCTGTTTCAAAGCTGAAGGTAGACAAATTAATATGAAGAAAATTGCTAAGTATTCAAATGAAGTAATTCCCAAGACCTGGTCTTTTCTTTCTGTTTTCCCAACAGGTAAAGTCGCCAGTGTAAATTCACAAATGTTGTGGTTATGCATCTCAAGGCGTATTACTGAAAGATATATCTGTCTGGTCTAATCTGTCTTCATCCCCCCCCCTCAGTTTTGGTTCTTAATCCAAATGCTCAAAAGCTATTTCAAATACTAATGTTCCTACTGAGCCACTTCTGTGCAAACTTTTGTCTTGTGTTTTTGTCCCCATGAGCTTATAATTCATA
>VZTN01012537.1:4041-44404 GCA_013400515.1 Erpornis zantholeuca
TTGGTTTTTTTTTTTTTTTTGGTCTGCACAGGATAATATTTTCAAGACATGTTTTTCCCTGCATATTGTGCTTACACAGACTTTTTGGTGGTGCTCCAATAGAAAAACGTCTGCATGTGCAGTTCTAAAAAGCTTTTCAGCAATGTAAATGATTAAAGACACAGGGACTCAAAACCATACAAATGCAGTGAAAAGCAAAATCCCTGTTGGCTGCTGTACATGACTGAGTTATGCATTGCTTTCTCCTTATCTTCATTAAAGTTTGCACAGGAAAATCATTCTCTGTGGTCCCTCTTCTGTGTCAAATGCTCAGCCATATTCTATGTCCAAAGCACTGCCTCCACATGCAACACTCACTAACTCCTCAAGTTTGTATGGGGACTAAAGTAAAATTAAATGGATACTTCTAAACTCTTCAGCTTTTGGATTATCACATGTGGCTCTTGGCACTGCAATTCATGAACAAAATATATAATCCTTATCCATTATTTTACTGGATACTATGTGCCAAGAATGACACAATGTCAAGTTAAAAAAATATATAAAATCTCTCACCTGCACCTAATAACTCCCCCTTCCTACCTAATCCTTTTTTTGCCTGAGAGAAGAGATAGGCCTCACAGTGAGCCCTGAAGGTCAACAATCTTGAATTCCACTGGAGCAGCAAGAACAGCAAATTCCACAATTAAGAACTAATACAGGAATGTCAGAGTTCCAAGTGATTTCAGTGGTTGTAGTGGAGGTTCAACTCCATGCATGAAAGCCCTGGTTGTTAAAAATCAAAACAGCAAATTACCCCTACAAACAAACTGGAGACCAGTGCCTCTTACAGACGGCGGTATCATATCCTTGAATATTGAGCTAATATTTATTTGTTGCTGCAGCATCAAGTCTGTATGACAAGCATATGCTAAAGTGCCAAGAACCTCCAAAGACAGCACCTCTTCTGTTCTGGTTCCTCCCCAGCTAACAATTGGCATAAGGAATACAATATTGTTTCTGTAAAAGCTGAACAGTGAGAAGTGACCTGCATAGTCTTCAACAGACGGAAAATCACAAGCAGAAAATTCATTTCTCACTGAAATGCATTTCTCACCACTTTTTTTTTCCTTTGATACCATTATAATAAAATATTTTCTATTCTAAGGAGGTCTCTTGAATCCACGCATCACAGGCAGAGGCTAAGTATTTTATTGCCACTTTCTCCTTTAGCAGCTACTCAGTCTGATGAATCTGTCTATTCTACCAGCTCTGCACCACTCCCAGTAAAATGTGATCAGTAGGCAAATGGGAGAGCAAGAGAGAGGAAGCAGCTCAGTGGTCTCAGTGCCAGCAGCTATCAGACAGGCAGGTTTCTGTGCCATTAGGAGAAAGAAATACAAAGTGCTCTTTTTGTATGCTCTTGTTTGTATTAAAGCAAAACCTCCAGGGAGTAACTTAAAATCAAAGGCTGACAGGGCACAGTGAATCTGAACAGTTATTTGCAGTTTTAAGACTGCTGGGGAAGGAGAGGCACACAGGTGCAGAGTGGAAGGAGGAGAGAATGTGGATCCAGAAATAAAGTTGAGCAGTGAAGTATAAATCCACCTCACCCCTTCATCTTGTTCCAGAAGATGCTGGCAAACAGCTAAGTTTAGAGTTTTTCTGAACTCTGTTGCGATGCAAATGTGCTTTCAGCATGTCAGAGATATGTGCATTTTCCCCTTTTTTATTTTTTAATTGTTCAAATATAATTAATGAAGCCAACAAAACGAATGTTGCTAATGTACCAAAGAGCTGAGGCAATCTGACTGGAACTACTTGCAAAACAGTTCCTGTTTAATTTGCTTTCCATGTTAAGAGTCCAGTGCCACAGAGGACTTGGCAAGCCTATGGTGTTCAGTGTTTATCATGAGGAACTGGCTTTTTATTTCTTCCCAGGACACAATGTTGATACAGAGTGAATTCAGTACTAAAACAATGCCTCAGGATGACATTAACAGGCACTGCTGAGGCATATGAAATCTTTCAATATTTATTCTGTTCATATTCCCAGCAGTAACAAAGTAGTTAATAAATTCACCTGAAGTCTCCACTAGAATTTTTCATTTCCCATTCTAAGCTGTCTTGAAGTGCTCCCGTGCACTTTTCAGTAGTTGCGCTCTTTTGTTACAAATATGATTTCTTCTTAAGAGTGGAAGTCTGATCCCTCTAGATCCCTGAATTACAGTATCCTCCATATTAATCAAAGTTTGTGAATCTACTTAAGGTTATATGATGAAAGTAACCTAAAAGTTTAAAGTATAAATATACATATAATTATTTTTAAAAAGAACTGGAACATGTTGGCAGTCTTAGAATTCACACTATGTTCTTGTTGAGTCAATAGAAAAGGATTTTCTCTGCTGATATTTGAAACAGACTGCTGCTAAATCCCATGCAAAGTCTGGAATGCATCATGCCTACATGTGCTTACATTTTTTATATCACAAAGATAGCTAATTACACAGCATCACTTATTTATTTATAACTGTATGACTTTGGTGCTCTGATGCCTATGAGATTCCAAAATCAAGTACAGCTTCAACACAGGTACCAGATCGTGGATGTAAGCACCTGAACAGCAGGGAACTGGACCATCTCAGCTCGTTTCAGGAGCTCATTCAAAAGCACTGTGACCTCCCAGCAGATCCGGGGAGAGGATTCTCCCCTTCTCTTCTGCCCTTGTGAGACCTTGCCTGGAGTTCTGCATCCAGCTCTGGGACCTCCAACATAAGAGAGATGTTGGAGTGAGTCCAGGGGAGGCCATGAAAACACTCCAAGGGCTGGAGCACCTCTGCCATGGATGCAGGCTGAGAGAGCTGGGGGTGTTCAGCCTGAAGAAGAGAAAGTTCCTGGCAGACCTCAGAACCCTTTCCAGTACCTAAAGTGGCTACAAGAGAGCTGGGGAGAGAGTTTGGAGAAGGGCATGGAGTGATAGGGCAAGGGGGAATGTCTTTAGACTGCAAGAGGGTAGGTTTATATTAGAAATTAGGAAGAAATTCTTCCCTGTGAGGGTGGTGAGGCCCTGGCACAAGCTGGCCAGAGAAGATGTGGATGCCCCATCCCTGCAAGTGTTCAAGGCCAGGTTGGATGGGCCTCTGAGCAATCTGATCTAGGGAAAGGTATCCCTGTCCATGGCAAAACATTTGGAATAAGATGGTCTTTAAGGTCCCTTCCAACCCAAACTATCTGTGATCCTATCATGATTCTATGATTTCATGCACAGAATATGGCAGATCTTACTTTGCATCATACTCCAGGTTATGATAAAAATTAAAAGCATAGACTAAAATCCTCATGTTTTAATTGTCATACCTCCACTTACTTCTGTGGAGCAATGCTGATTGCTGAAGAACTGGACACTTTTTAAAATTCCTAATGAAAATTCGCATAAGGTTTCACCATTGGGATCATTGAGTGCTGATCCACAGTGAGTGCTGCGTCACTGTGTGGGCTGCATGTGAACAAAAGGGTTTTCTTTAATACGTGCTGAAAATGGAAACTATCATTAGTGATGATGTTCTGACTGTGAGGCATTTTTCAGTGACAACTTTTACAGAGAGAAGTGAAGAGATCTGGGCTAACACTGAATTCAGGGATTTTTTTAAGCACAAGGCCCATACAGAAATCCAATGACTGTTACTCAGTGTCCTAATTGCACCTCATAGAAACATATGCAAGAGAGGTGTTCACCTCATGTTGTCTTAGTGCAATATTTATCCTGAAAAAGCACTTAGGGACTTAAGCACACATATGTGTGGTTATTTTCATTTGTATAACATTTACAGGTAAATGTATGTGGATCACTTCACCCTGACTAAACTAAAATTATCCTTGAAACTGAGCAAAACAAATTAAAAGTTTCAGAATAAAATTTCACTGGGGTTTTAGGAACTGAGGAATACTACAAATTTAAATTACAACTGGGTAAAAGGTAATTATTCTTGAGAAGATGCTTCCTCTAAAAGTAGTTTATATCTTAAAAAAATTGTCCCATTGTAAGCTCTAAAATATATGTATTTATAAATTCAAAAGACTGTTTAGTAAGAACTTCATGTGCTCTGATTCTTAATTTACATTGTAAATGGAAAAAAAAGGATATATTGTGAATTTAAGTCAGGACAAAAATCATGTAAACATAAAAGGGCAATTTAAAGAACAGACAACTGTCTTAAAAATTTTTGGCAGTTCTTATTAATCATATATAATCATACTTCTTCCATTTGTTTTACATCTCTGTGAATTTGAGTACACTCAATATTCCAATTTTACAGACCCTTCACATTGGTAAGCAAAAGACAAAATGTTATTAAAAATGGGTTCAAAACTACTGCAAGATCAGTGGATTTAACAGCAACTGCAAACCAACTTACAATTAAACTCTTATTAAACCAACCTTAAAAAATTTAGATGCCACTTAGATTTATTGGAAAGATATAGAATAACACAAAAATATTCAAAAAACCTATTCCAACACACACATCTCTAAAAGAAGTTCTGTGGTAAAGACATCTGCCTGTTGTGGCAGCTCTTTTCCCTGTTCCTATTTAGACCTTTATCACAGGAGCACAGCAAAATGCCAGCTAATGAATGGGAGTGCACTTTATTTCCACCAGTTCCTCTATGATTGGTCCTACTACAGATGAAATGTGTTTTCCCAGCCAGGATTTGACTTTCACATAGAAACATCAACTCTGCTATAATCTGGTCACATGCTGATCCGGGTGTTTTTACATCTTCTCTTTAACTAGGTACACAAGCTATTGTCTTAACTGAACAAATAGAACTGTTAACTCTAGGCTGTTGTACTGGTTAACCTGGGATCTAAATACAGGTTTCTTTAGCAAATTTTCTGTGTCTATCAGCGGGAATGAAATGCATGCAGACTTCACATGTGACTTTCCACTCACTTTCAATTTAATAAAAATAGAATCCCTAAGTGTTTGAATGTACAGTTCCCACTTTGTTTCTAAATTTGGGGCATTACTTTAAATTATTGTTTGAAGCACCTCTCCCTAAAGGAGATCAGAAGGAAAAAGGACAATGTCTAACTGTAAAGTCGTGATTGTGGAGGAGTTTTCTTTTACTCAGTGTTCTGCAAAAAGCTGTTTTGTGGCATTGCAGAATGCTATGATTTGTTGCATCTTACTGCAAGGTGAAAGAAAGCCTCATCATCTGATCACCACTGTATCTTTACAAGCCCTGAAGATAAAGTATGGAAAATCTATAACTGCAATGTTATGTCTGTTGCTGCTGTGCTCTTTATTAATCAATCAATGCCTCTCAACAAAGCTCTTTCAGCCTCCTCCTGTAGCAGTTAGACCTATAATCAGCTCGACAAAAACAGTTCAGAGATGCATCCTTTGTGCTTCTATGTAATTTACATACACTAAAAAAATCCCTCAGCGTGCTATTCATAACATGCTATGTAGTATAGAACGCACCACATTATGTGCTATAATCACAGCTATTACTTAAATAGGCTAAAACGGTTTTTTACATTCTGGAGTAAATTTCACTATTAAGAGCAAATGGATTAGATCATTGTTTCCCTATTTCCTCCATAAGTAAAACACAATTGTTAAATAACTCCCTGACCTTCCTGTGCATGTAAGGTAGGATGAGAGCACTGTTACAGAAATGAATGTTGTAACAATTTGTAAACATTTGCACCTGATACACGGACACCTTCTGGCTAATTTTTAATAATGAAAGGGAATTTTCTGTATTTTCTGAAACTGAACAACAGTCATCAGTGGAGCAAAAAGCATCCTGTGCTGCATCGATAGGAGCTTCAGCTGCTGCCATTACCATGCCATTTCAGACACTGCTATCCCACAGCACGGATCGATTCACTCGCCTTTGCTTCAGCATGGTTCTCAAGGGGCCTGTCTCACCTGAATTTAGCCCGGTCATTTTCACCCCCTACTGTTTTAATAAAAAGTCAGATTTGGAAGAGTTAGCATTGCAGCTAGTGACAGCACAGCAGATTTTACTTTGCTTTTTCTGTAGGTGAATAGTCCAGAGGAGAAGGGGGAAGGAGCCTTCATTTCACCAGCTTGTCCACCTTGTGCAGCCCCTGCACGGGGGGGTCAGCAGATCCACAGTGATCAGAGCTCTAGGTCAGCTGCACAGGGGCTTGCAAAGAAAGTCATCTGTTAAGTACTCAAGGAAAGATTTATTTAGAAAGCTTCCGTAGGAGGCCAGTGATGTGGATACAAAGGTGACAAGTCCCAGGTGCTCTACTTGTTTTCAGGGCAGGAGCAAGGCTTACAGTGAGCTGGGTTGCTCTGTAAAAGAGGTAGGTAGAAACTTGGTTGCAGCTATGTTGTCTGACTCTTACAGAAATGTTGGGAAGCAATGAAGTTTTAGTTAAAAACACCTATTACACTTGTATAAGCTTTTCTAAAGATGTCAGCACTGTAAGAGATTATTTCTGTCCCACTAAAATCAAACATCAGCCTATTAGAGAAGATAAAAGTACCTCAAACACAAAAAGAGGATGTTAAAGCATTGCAAGAATTATGTCTTATACAAACCAACCTATAATATGCTGTGGTCACAATGTGCACTATGATCTCCTCAAACAGCTGTTAATTAGGCATTTTGATAAGAAAAATAACACACAGGACTTACCTAAAATTTAGATCCCTCCTTGTATAACTATCTCTACTTTCAACTCCTTGAAATAAGTTGTGATGAAATAAAAAACAAAAAAAGCTATAACAGTACAAAAGGTAAGATCAGAGGGAGTTTCTTCCTCTGTATTTTCATATCCCACCTCCCTTAATAGTATCTGAAAACAGGAATTTGGCTGGTTCCTTTGAGAAATTCATGGTGGAACGTACTCCCGCCAAGAGTCTGAATTCCTAGGAGCCATCGTTGGCTACAAATGGAATAATACACATCCATTTTGATTTTTCCAACATGACACTAAGGCCATTAACTACCTGAGTTCAAATCCACACACTCTGGGAACTGATAGTAAAAGTGTGAATCACAAAGCTAAAATCTAATTCTCCAGACACTTAACTTCCCTACATCACTTATTAGCAGATACAAAGCCAACAAAAAAATTTCACCCTCCAATTCCAGTTTCCAAATGCTATCTATGATCATTTTGATCTTCAGCGATAGAGACTACTGGAGAGTACACCTCACAGAACATTGCTCCTAAGAAGAAATTCAGAAAGTGGGCAAACAGGGACAACATGCTCTCTAAATTATTGCTAAGCTTCCCTTCATTACTGTAAGGTCTTAATCTCAGTTTTGACCTGAATAAGCTAGAATTTTGTGGAAGTCTGAATCCAGATCTCTATTTTGTAGTTGAGGTCTGTATTTTACTGATGCAAATACAGCACCTGAGTTTTGATTCAACTTCATCTATATATCCATGTCACCTTCACAACACAGCCCTGGCTGTATGGGAAAGTGTGGCAGTAAGGCTGTCCCTGAGGGTGAGCTATATTGGATGTAACATGCTCCATAAAGCTGTATCCAGTAGCATGGCATCAAACACACAACTGGATTAGCAAATCTTGTTGGACAAGTCTGGAAAACACAACAGATGCTGGCAATCACAAAGACAGCACTGGAGTGCAGCCTCATATATATCCTTACCCTTGATACTGTTATGTTGAATTCTGACAGGCACTGACCTTTCACAAGATTCTTTGGATAAAAACAGTAAAAAGATCTTCTCTGATTGCCTGCTATCAAATAAATAGGTCTTAATATGTACAATATCTAGCTGTGTCAATTCTCTGTGTGAGCAAAAAGCCTCCCACCAAAACAAGGTAGCAGAATTAAAAGACCACCTTTCTCAGTTACGTGGTTAACAAAACTGAGAGAGCCTTTACAGCAGAATGTGCTGCAGGCCTCAGAAGTCTGCAATCACTCAGAAGTTAGCTAGGAATTTTAGATTAAATTTTTTCTATAATCTTCTTTTGTCACATATCGGTACACTTTGCAGTTAATACAGGAATCAGGTTGATTTGACAATGTACCTGAACATGGCACCACAAATGTGCCTCTTCACTGCTTTTATTTACTTACCAATTTGAAATTGTGGTACACTTCTGCAGGTGTTTTTATGACATCTATAGCTGGAGAGGGAGCTGACTGACTTGTTAGCTTCTAACAACTGACTAACCTAGTTAGCACTCTCCTTTAGGCTTGATGTTTCTAAGAGTAGCTAACATTCTTCCTTTTCCAGTCTCCTCTAACTCCCTGTTTTTTCTTCACCCGCTCCCCAACCCTCACCTTCTCTCTTTCTCTCAGGAGCAATTGCTAACAGAATTTTTATTCAGCATTTTGTCACGTGGCAGACATCTATTTTTCACTTGTCAGACTGGACAAAATTAAAGCAAAAGCATGTTGGTTTCTAATCAAGTAATGCAGATTCTCTGAGTCAAATCCTCATCAAAAAATGTGTGCAAAAAATACTTGAAAATTACTGAAGTAAGAATACTCAGGTTTGGATAACAAGGGAAAAAAGTTCTGCATATCTATTAAGGATTTTTTAAATATATATAAACTGGAATAAGGCAAAGGATGGGCACAGCTAAAAGCACATTGGAAAAATCAATAGCCATGGAACAACAGATCCCTTTTTAAACAAATCTATCTGTAAAAATAAAATTGAAAGTGACTAATCCTTTATCCTCCAATAAAGAGCTAAAAATTTACATGTGCTGTTTGAATACAGTTTGAATAGGACCTATCATGTTTAATATATTCTGGGTTATATTTTGACCTAGATGAATCAATTAGAGGCAGGCATTCCCCAAGGTGAAAATATACATTAAGAGGAAAAGACACCATACTAAACAACCTTTCATTTATTTAAGTACTAGTTGTAGTAATAGCAGCAGTGGTGTTTTCCCTGGCTTGCAATGAACATCGGTGAGTTTTATGTCCAATGAAACATCAGTATGCGATGTAATAGTTGTAAGAAACCAGGTGACACCTCCTCCCTGTTTGATAACACAGAGCTCACTTTTCTCTTATTGATTCTTCCACATAAGTGGCCTGTATGGAACATAACATGCTGGTTAGATTATGCTCCACGGTGCTTGAGAGAGAGTGAGCCCAGTAAGCAAAAGGTTCCCAGCTGCATAAACAATCATACCCTGCTTACTGCCTGATATAAGAGTGAAACAGCTGTATCAGCCTTGGCAGAGAATTATTTCAGACACAACTGCACTTGATTTATGTAGGGGATCCATGAACATAAAGCCAGACTTGAAGTTCTAGGAGCTGATATGGTCAGACTCACTTTATCTATTGCTGTGTGAAACCAAGGTAAAGCAGCAGCAGCCTGGGACTGGACTGGTATAGTAAAGTCTTTTAAGAGAAGATGGTTATTCTTCCCTTTCTACCAAAGGCATGGAGTGCAATAACAGCTTTTCTCAGTGATGAAGAGATCAGAAGGGGTTTTGATATTTGAGGATACACACATCACAAACATAATGATTTCAGTTTTAGTTAGACTGAACCATATTTGGGTGGATGAGTTCTGACAAACTATAACCCTTTAAGGACCCTGTCCTCTCCATATTCCACCACACCAGCTCCTTGCTGCTCCATCCCTGCCATTCTGCTTTCTGTCCCCACAGCTGTACAGTCATCTCGAAGTGACACAGCACTCTAACTGCAGAAATGGCCAAAAAACCATGAAGCCAAACTTTCTAGCCTGTCGAGCCACCCTCTTAAAGTTTATGAAAGCAGGTTTTCAGAGTTGACAGTTCTCTTTGATATTAATAATGTCTACAGGAGCACAGGGACACAAGTGACTAAATTCTGAGAACTTTTCTTACCTAACAAGGTAACACTTTTCTAAGGAAGAAAAATAGTAGTATTTACTCTCTTATAAGACTATATAAAGCTAAAATGACATAAAGCAGTTTTTAAGTTGTAATTTTAGTAACCTCTGTAAAGTCTGTAAAAGCAACAGAACACGAGATCTTTTAAAATTTTAAATAAACTACAAAGAGAAATGTTTTAAAAGTCAAAGATTCTAGCAGAACAAAGGAGTTCAACTTCCAACGCACATCACCTAAATGCACAAAACTTGTTTATATGTCTAAACCAAAATTGAGTTATAATAGTTAAAAGGCCAGGGAATTTAAGAAAGGGGATTTAATCCCCATATTCCAGGCATGAATTAACCACAAAAAACAACCACAGAAGTGGGTGAAGCATTTGTAAGTATTAGCTGCTCCCAGAGAGAGTACACTGAACTCAGTGGATCAGTAAACCTGTCCCACAAGGCAACTTCTTTGTTCCCTTACACAAAGCACATTTAAGCACATTTTTATGCAGGATTCAGGATTTGGTTCCAGTACTTTAAAAGTGGTAAAATGTGTGTACCATGTTGAATGCCATCCTGAATTCAGGACTCCTGAGTGTCAGGAGTCCTAGGTTCTGTTCCCGTGTAAATTCCCAGTTTCCATGTGATCTCAGGCTGGTCACCCAATCTTGCAGTCTTTCAGTCTACCAGCCTGCAGTATGGGTATAATAGTGTTTGTCTGTGTCAATAAGATACTTTAAGACCAAGCATTTGCAGCATGGTTTAAGAGTCTCAGATGAAAAGTATTACATAAATCCAAAGGACTTAACGCTTAGGAAGATGAAACATGAAAAATTCTTTTCAGTTATTTTAAACTATTGACAAGAAGAGGTTTTAAAACCCATTTTGTTAAATGTTAACATATATTTGAGAAAAAAAGCTTTTGGGGTAAAATTTCTAATTCTTTTTTGATTACCTGTCTTTAACAAGTTTGCTTCATTTGCAGGAATAAGAGAGCAATTGAAATGAAATTGTAAACCAACAAAAGTCAGAATATATTGTAGATGTGTACAAAACCTTCCAGTTTACAACCTGCAAAAGCTTCCATTCAAAAAGGAAGGCAACCTGCCACACACTGCAGAAGCAATCCATTTTGATAAAATGCATGTCTTTGTGAATCATAAGCAGACTTTCCACAAAACTGTCTCTCTTTTTCTCCTGATTCCCTGCAGACGTGTGCAATTTTCACTGCCTGTCAGTTTATCAAAAAGACCAGAGCATCAAATTTCAGCTCTGGATTGTCAGGTCTGATCCCTATTTCCTTTCAAATTCCAAAATACTGACACATTGATTGGAGTTCATAGTGTCAGACAACAGCACTTAAGAGACATTTTTGCTAAAATATAGCTTCTGATCTATCTTTTATGTTGGGTTGGGGTTTTTTTTGTTCCTTTTGCAGCCTCAAGAGTATTGATCTGGGACTCATTTATATATGATTTTCACCAAGTAGAAAGCAATTCACTCAAACAAAACAGTCCTTTTGTATAACCTTTTAAAAGGGGGCCCATCAGAGGGGATTGATCTAGCTTATTTAGTTTGCCAGGACATCCCCCTCACACTTCCATGAATTGCCTGGATTTTTAAGTTCCCAACTGCAAGTAAGGAAGACCTACAGCAAGTGCTCACAGCTACACAGAGTGCTCAGTGTATCACAAAGTTCTGGCATCTTAATAACATGTAGAAGATGTGACCCCCTAGCAACAAACATCTATATACGCACACACTCACACTCTGAAAAACGCTGAATATTATCTGTAAAACATCTTTAGTAAATACATTATCAGAGCAGAATTTCTCTGTCAGATAGTATCTAGGAATAATGTCTCAATACGCTGTATTGATTCTGACACAGAGTCCTCTCTAAAGTATAGATCTCTGAGGTACTCAAAGAGTCCTCCTGTCTCCTCGACAACTGCCCTTTCTCACTGGAGACTGAGACTGCATTTCTGAGTCACCAGCAGCATTTGGGGATCCAGCAGTAGTTCCACAAACTGCATAACAATGGATTTGAAGCACTCGAATTCGCATGTCCATTGTAATTTAATGTAAATGGTTAATTTGATTCTCCCTCAAGTGTGGAAGTCGGGGAATGCTGCAGTGTTTCTCCAATCACACTAAGATCACTTTTTCCGAAAGTGCACAGTGAGGGGGGGGTGGTGTTTGCTTCCTTCCCCCCCCCCAGTATATTTAGCAAATTGTGCAGACTGTATGTATTTAGTTGTGATGCAGAGTGAAAGATTTGTTTCTGCCTTCCCCTCCAAAAAAACACTTTTTTTTTTTTTCCAAATTTTTCATATTTAAAGCAAGAACCCTCCAAGGGTAATTCTTCTATATAAATATATATGTGTGCTTTTTAAAAGTGTGTGTATGTGTATATATGCACATACACACATATTTTGATCCAATAATCACCTTTTTCTGGGATGGCAATAGAGGGAGCAGAAAATGAAATATCTGCTCTACCATGCTCTCAACTAGGCCTCTCTTTTCAGGGACAAAAATTGTCAATTGTCAGGGCTACTGTCAGACTGTGGTCACACGAGGGACAAAGATGGACACAGTAAACACTGCCTGAAATCAGTGGATAGAAACTTGCAGAAGCTTCTCAATAATGTTTGAAAGGACAGGAGAGTGAGAGTAAATGGGAAATTTTAGTGTTTGAAATGGGATTAGAGATCAATGAATAAGCAATCCTTAGAACTTCCAAAGATGAAATAAAAGCTAAAATAATAAAAAATAGATATACTAAATTATTTATATTAAAGCAAAAATTGACTTATCTAAACTTCTTTTCAAGCTATCTACCCCCTTCAAGAAAGTCATATGAAAAGTTACATGAATTTTATCACATTCATTCTTCAACCTTTGCACATCTGAGCAGTGATACAAGAAGGTCTTGCACTATCCTTATAATTAATTTTCTATTTGTGTTAACTTCAGAGGCCTTCAAAACACATATGTTATTTAAAAAAAAAAAAAAAATGCTAGGGAGACATTCAGGGTGGGGGAGGAGAAAACAATACATTATATCTGTTCTAACCGGCAAAATCCTACATTTCCAAAAGCAGAAATGCTTTTGTCAAGCACAACGTGGAATGGAGGAAGATACTCCATGGGCAGCTCAGACAGATCATGCAGCCAAGGGAGAAGAGGTATAATTAACCGAAGAGGAGCCTAAGAAGTTGTGCTGGCAGCGTGCAGAGCTGGTGGGAGCTGGCCCCGCGCGGGGTGCGCTGCAGCACGAGCGCAGATTGCCTTCTGCGGGAACTGACCTACATTTACTGCACGAGCTGGAGCTGCCGCTTGCTCCTCTCACCGAAGGGGATGTCTGCTTTAAGGCTTCCAGATAACACTGGTTGTATCCAGAAGAGCTGTGCACAGAACAATGAAGCCATGGAAAGTTAATATCTAATTACAAGGATACGTGAAACATTTCTTGCTAATGCACTGTATTTGTTTATTGTGAACTCATTAAAACACACACATATGCAGCTACATATACTAGCTGAAAGAGGTGGTTTTCATTCTGAGGCATGAAAGAAGTTGTAAAACCTATAATGGACAGAAGAAATGCTTTTTTCTTTTTGCCATGCTCTTTGTTTTAAAGCATCTAAAATACTTTGCTTCTATTTGAATATGGAATAGAAGGATAAACAGATGAGTGATGATACAGAATATGTGCTGTGATGTTCTCCCTTTATTACAGAACCCTGTCTTTATGCACATAAATGAGTACTTTCCCAAAAAGGTAAGAATGTGTTCGGCTAAAGGAAAGATTAGTTATGAAGTTTTCAACATTATTACTTTTGATCTATTAGCACCTGAAGGCCAAGCCAAGATCAGTGCAGAAGTCTTGTTGACAAATCATTTACAATTTAGTTAATTAATACCAAAAGAAAACCAAGGCACAAAGAAGTTGAGTGACTTGCTAAGGGTCATAAAGTAGTTAAACAGCAGAGGCAATAAAAGAGCCCTAGCTGACTTTCAGCCCACTTCCCTTCCCACTGTGCCTTTCACCCTGCAACACACAAGTCCCAATTTTCTCCCTGTGTTACTCCGTCAGATAAAAGTATAAACTGGTAAAAACAACACAGAATTCTTTCTACTGGAATTAACTGGTGATGGTATTTCATTTTTGAGAGGATTCCATCATTTATCTTTCATAGAGTGAAAAGGACTTCCTTGTTACTCAACCCACAAAACAAAACCAAAACCAAATTAAAAACAAAAACCTAAACCAAACATTTCCAAAGATCTAAAACGCTTCCAATGCCTTTAAAAAAGAAATGGAGCAGAAGGCTACCCTGCACAGTTCTTAATTCTTCATGTCAGTTTGTCTACAGTCAGAACCTCATGACCACTAAATTTTGAGACAAGCAGGTATGGGGAAGCTATGAAAACTCTCATATTATGAATGCCCTCAAACGCACGAGAATGTTCTGTCAGCATGGATGCATGTACGTGGGTAGGGATGGGAGATCTTTGCAAAGGCATAAAGCAACCAAGTGTGAGCTGGTCAAGAAGTCAGATACTTTTATTTTTAGGAAGATGAATCAACATATGACTCAAATATTGTGCAGAAACAGAAAACACTAAGTAAAACATGCCCTGAACTCCCCTGGAATCACCATGGTGAGACAGAGCTCTTCCTTGCTTCATCAGCTGTCATGAATTGCTGTTTATGTGCAGACCTTCTATGCCATCTACAAAGCACTTACACAGCAAAGTATTGGACTTGGTATCCACTGGCAGACCCCCTTTTCTTCCCTGTCTTTCCTCCAGAGCAGAGACAGTTTTTCAGCTCTGTTTCTCCTCAGGTCATGGTAGGGCTGACCCAGCTTCAATCAGATGGGGATTTTGCTTATACAACTCTAAGTGGTGCAAGACCAAATCCACCTGTAACAGAGGTTTCTGTACAAAGCAAGCCGTGCTCTAAGCAGAGCAGGCAGCAGTGCTGTCAGCTGCCCATGGCACCCAGCAATCAGCTGGCAGTGATGCCTCACTGGAACGGCCAGCGAGCTGGGGAAGTGGGCACGGTGCCACACCAACAGATGGGCAGGGGTCTTAGGCAGCCAAGAGACCGTGTATGTGTGTCAAGTGAGGGTACTTAGGGCAGGATTCCCATGGCTATCCAGTCTAAGCGTACACTTTGACAAAGGAACGCGCCATTGCTAATCCAGCTCAGGGCTGGATTAAGCGGGAAGGAAAAAGAACAGCTTCCATCACCACTTGGGACTCAGGGTGGCCGGGTGGCTGGAACAGAGAAAAGCCTAGTGCTGCATTTTCTTTTGTCTTGACGCAACGCTCGCATGGAAAACTACGTTCTGACCGGATGTGATATGAAAACCAGGAGCTACTCTCTTCAGCTGAGAAAGAGCTCTACTTCCTCTTTTTAATATACATACATATAAGGAATATTCCTCTTGCCAACCCCCATATTCATCTGAGCAAGTATCTGAAGTGCCAGTAATCATTTCTCTTTTTCTGCTGTACTTCGGTTATGCAATATTGGGAATAACTGCTATGCAAAACATACTCCACACATTCCACTTACGTTCCACTCACTAGGTTTTTCCAGTCCCTGCATGGAGGGAGGTATGTGAGGTATGGCAAGGCAGAGATGTGGAGCAACATCTCCATCGATGTCAAAACCTAAATTGCATTAGAAATGAACATTCTGGGTCCAACCCTACCCTATTTTAAACTCATAGTAAATCACAAAACAATCAATAGGATCACATAGGGGTAAGTGAGGGCTGGATGTGTAGCTTTAGTAACTACAGTACAGAAGTGATTAACTATATTTAATTTGATGTTAATGCATGCATAAGCCTACTGAAAAGAATATTGTGAACAACCAAATATTCCATAATCAGGACTAGTTATACTTAGATGACAACATTTAGTACTTGTAGGTCATTCAGGATCACAGACTTCAAATAATTTCCATTACATGTGTAAGAGGCAAGAGTTATTATCACCATACTACTACATATAAAGAACTGACACCACAAGCAGCTTTAAGGAGTAGCTTACTTTGGATGGAACAAGTGGCAATGGTTATGGATTTACAAGGAAGTTTCTGGTTCCTAATTTTGTGGCCAAACCACTAGATCTTAGCTACGGTTTTAGGGCCAAAAGAAATAATTTTTGCTGTGATTGCTGCTAGTATAATGTATGCTATAAAGAAAAAGCAGTCATTCTGAAAGTTTAAAAACAGGATTTGATTCACAATGGCATTTTCACGGTTTGGAATAAGGGGGTTTGAGTAAGAAAGTTTGGAAGCTGCACAGAGAAATAGGAAGCAGAACAGAAAGAGATTGCACATCATTTGCAGACCTTTGCAGTCCTTTGGGCTCATGGAACACATAGAGCCTTGCAACTAAGGCCATTGTGAACAGGTTTGAGCTTGAATGAAAAGTATTTAAAACACCTTTCATATTGATTATCTTCATAAGACAAAGTTATGTTTTTTATTATTATGTTTTTTAAGGGGTTAGAAAAAAATTTATATTCATGTTCTCACCAGTATGTAAATCACCACACTTGTCTGACGAGTTCCCAAGATTTTTCTGAATTTAGTCACATGCTGTTAAAAAAGCAGCATACATTTAATGAATAAATGATGTTCTACTATATCATATAATTACCCAAAAAATCATCCTAAATTTGACATGCTAACCTTTCACTTACATCTCCTTCAGTCAGAAAAAATGGGAAGAAAGAAGCTTGGTTTTAATGAAAAAGGTACAGTGTAGGAATCCTCAGTTCTATTTAAAATCTCAACAATCAGGCTGTATTTGAGCTACAATCTTTTTTTGTGAATGATACTGTTAGTTCAGTACAGCTACAGCAGGACTTCTGTACCTTGGCTCTCATATTCCAATATTCACATCATGGTGATTAGTTATAATTTCCAGTGGTATACCATGGGAATATTTTCTATTTTTATCATGCCTGAATTTTCTTCATCAGTGCCAATCATTCTGCAGAACCAGGAAAAATATCATGCAGGAGAAGTAACAGAATACCAACATTTAACACAAGGACAACCCCATCCTCTTTAAACATGGATTGATGAGCTGGGGAATACAGAATGCTTTTGGATTTGCCTGTCTGTAAGTGGTTCTGTGAAGAGAACATAACAACATAAGCTTTGTGAAGCTCCCAAAAATGAGAAAAGCATGTTGTGCTCTATCTCATTTCTATGTAAAATTAATGAAAATAAAGCAATGCACTTTCCATGCATAATGAATAACCATGCCAAACTATATCAACTTTTTCAGACTTTCCCTCTAGAGGGCTTTTAAATGAGGTCAACAGCAAACGTATCTTTACATTTGATCTGAGTGGGAGCAGCGCACAGTAACAGAGCTTGGCCATGCAAAGTGCAGTAACAAGCTCTTCTCAATTCTGGCAATGAAAAATAGAATACTAAATACTACCTTGTATTTGTACCAGATATGGATTTCACAGATTCAGTTATGGAGAGAAGACAGGACTGTGAGTAGAGATACACAGTCCCCATTAACAATGCTGAAAAGATCAATGCTAGCTAAGCACAAGAATGACAACCCCATATGTCAGATTCAGTAGGACCAACAGCATGTGCCTCCTGAGGGGGAATATTATTCCTTAGAGGAGTTTCAAAGAATCAGGCAAAATGCTCACGTTCTACCTCAGAAACTGATAATTATCATCCTATCTGAACAGAAAGCAGCACCAGCATGGTCACAATAAGGAAAAGGCAGCAGTAATTAAGTAAAACTACCACAACAGCTCATGTCCAGTTTTCCTGGTTGGATCAACACAACTCCTGACCACCTCAACACAACTCAATTCTATATTGTACATTTTTTCCATGCAAAAACACTATTTCTTGTCTCTGACAGACCACATTATGGAAGCACAATAATATATAGCAAATGTGTTGCACAACTCAGACCCATTTGTTCTGTGTTTAAAATAAATCAACCACAGTTTTATTACTTTTATAAATGTGTTTTTATTATATAAGAGAAAAATTCCATTAAAGAAATTATTGGTAGCATTGTGGAGATCTCTCTTAGCCCTGGCATCTCCTGCTTGATTTCTCACTCTAACTCTGTTAATCCCTCTTTATGCCCAGCAGCCTCACATCGGTATGTCCCAGGGAAGTGACAGACATCAGAGTATCAGCGATCCTTCCCAGACACTCCTAGAATCTGTCTCCTCTGCACTGCCTTTCACAGGCTGGCCTGGCTGTTTCACAGCCTCCATTTAGGACTTACTGTGGCACCTTTGCTCCTGAGAGGCTGCAATGTAGTGGGAATGGATAAAGCAGAGACCCTGCAGGCTTGCCGTGCACGGGTAAGTTTAGAACATATTGCAATGCCCATCCCCAAAGCAAGATCAAATTGGAGCAGGCAAGCCGGCAGTCCCTAGGCTGAGCAGCTCCCTCTCCTGGAAGGATGCTCTCCTTGGCCAGGCAGCCAGACCTTACACGGCCACTTGGGAGAGGGCAATTTGTGTCTAAGGAGTTGAACGTAAGATTCTGTGGTTCTGTTGCAGATGTTTTATTAACAGAACTAATCTAATTAAGAACCAGTCTTCTACACCAGTGAGGCTAGAATTTGAAGGTAACATCCTTACCTAAAATTTTCAATCTTAAGGGTCTATTTTTTATTCAGTTTTGTTTTGGTGTTTTGGGTTTTTTTAACTAATTGTATTACTATTATTTTAATTATCATTAAAAATATTTTCAGCAAAACTTACAATATCAAATTTCCACTGAAACCATACTGTGCTGTGCACTGTAAAATATATTCCAAGTTTCTTGTCCTGGAGACCTTGTAACCTGTATAGACTGTTTTGTTTTGTTTCTTAGATGGAGGACATAATCACTGACAGAGTGGTCTCATAGGCAGTCTCACAGAAAATGTCAAGAATCAAATCCACATCTTCAAAGTGTTACTCTAATATTTTAAAAACAAGGCAATTACTCTTATAGATTCATTAAAGCTTTTTTATTATTGCTATTATTTGAAATATTTTCCTTTTCCAAATCTTCTCTGCCTCTAAAACTTTCTAACCCTGGAGTGGGGATGCTTCTATTTAACTGGCAATTATCCATGACTTTTCATTCATCAGTACATTTTGTGAAGTCAAAGCAAAAAGGCTACACTTCTGCAAATTCATTCTTTCTGTTTTGTCTTCTAAGCAGAGGCATTGTTTGAGTGTTTCTCTGCGGCCACTTTTGCACCACTCAGGACAAATCAAACCAGGCCTCAGGATTACAGACCTGGGCCACCAAAACTTTAAAAGACTTCTTGATTACAAACACAGGAATTGTTTTTTGCTTCTCAAAAGAAGCACCCATAAACCATAAATCACTTCACAGTTACCTCTTACCAAAGATTAATCCCCATTTAAAATGGTAATAAAAAGAAAGAGGCACTATTCCTCCCATGAAATGCTGAATCCTGGAATGGGAGCCTCACAGATCTTGTCAAACTTCATTTTTTGCATTTGCTCACATAATTTAAGACTTGTTGGGGAAAAACTGCTTACTATGTTTGAAATACAGGAACTACTTAAAATTATGAGAAAAACCTAATACGTACAAACATAAAAGAAAGCTCCTTCCTTTCTCCCAGCTCTTGTCACACTGCATCTATTCAGCCAGACAATTCACAGCCATGATGGTGGGAACACAACATTTTTATGTTGCTCTTCAAAGTAATTATTCAAAATGGGTGTTTCGACTTCCACCTTATCATTGAATTGAGAATTTGGAATGTATTTAAGTTGTTTCTGGTGTACAACTTGTTAAATACATTTATTTGGATAGTAAATTCTAATGTACTCAGGCCTGCCATTAAAAGCAAACAGAATCCACAGAACAATTACAGTTCAGGAATGTGAACTGCAAAGCCATACCCACCCTGTCCTGATATTCTTCTCATCTGTATGTCAGCATTTCTCCCCAGGATGAGTCAATGTAGTTGATTTTGTCATTTTCTTTATACATGTTATTTTAAACAACAGTTAGTAAGTAATGATACTTTAGTTGCAGTAAAGTGGCAGAAAGGGATTTGGAAGAAAAAAGCCATCCTAAAGTTCCTGGAGAAGAAGCTGCAACTATGCAAATTGTTCACAATCTCAGCAGTCTGGATGGAATTTAGGGAATTTGGGTTAAGCCCCCAAAGTGAGCAGAACCTACTGGGAAGGTGGAGTGGCTAGGCTAAGTGATCACTAATTTGGGCTCTCTAAGGTAATTTACATTATAGTAATTAAAGTTTAGATTCCCTTGCTGTTCTATTTACGAACTCCATTAACCTATGACCTTTCTCTGAAGTTTACACCCAACTGTTTTCATTTTTTTCCTGAGCAAAAGAAAAGCAGTTCCTATGAAGTTATTTCTCATCATAATTAGTTGTATTTAGAGCCCAAGAGGTAAGTATACACTTTAAGACAATCCAGCTGCAATATTGTGCTGTGTAATTATACTACAGATCCATCTTTTTGATCCTTCAGGTGAACCATTGCAATATTCTTGGTTTTGTTTGTGTTGATTTTGCTTTAAGTACAGCCTCCCACATGTTTTTCATTTAGTTGAATTTAAAATGATGGGTAAAATTCTGTTGCAAATTACAAAGATGCAAACAAAGAACATGATTCGGCCCTACATTCTTATTTTACTGTTATTAACTCAATTTTAATGACAATTTAATAAGCAAGTGCAATAACTTTTAATGTGCATAGACACATTATACGTCAAGAATTAAAAAAAAAATCTAGAATTCTGTAGTGCAGCTGAAACAATGCCATATCTGCTTCTCTGAACAGATATGACCACATATCCTCACATATCCTAGTCAGTGAGTCACAAACCAGCTCATTCTAATCCACAGCTGAAAGGCTCTGGAATAAATATCAATTTCTTGCTATGTCTTAATATTTGTCTCACACTCTTCCAGCATGTTATGATTTGGAGAGTGCTGCTTCTGGATGATAGACCTTGAAAGCTGAGAGGATTCATTCCCATCCAGAGGCTCATCCTGTGCAATACATTGGCTTAAGAACATGGAGTAGCATAAAGAGCTACTCAGTAGGGGTAAAATCCTTCCTCAAGAAAGGGAAGGGAGTTAATCTGAGCCTTTCTGCTTTGGGGTCTGAAAATGAGCAACATAGATGGTGATTTCTGGAGAAAGGGGCAGGTGCTGGGCTACATAAAGAGCACGCTGTGTCTCATGACAGGGGGAAGGACTGCACAGAGAGAATTAATGAGTGTGTTGGGCACCAGGGAATAAAATAGCACCATGAACTTCAGTAAACAATGGTCCAGAGCTGGTCTCAATTTGTAGAAGACCAGCCCTCAGGAATCTATTGCCCTTCTATGGGACCATCCATTGAGAGGCAGCTGCATCAGGCATTGATACAGCTACATAGACAGATGAGTACATTTATGTGTAATAATGTGAGGAGCAGAGATATGTGCACATTCATAGACACACTGCCTTTCTGCTGTGGGAGGCATGAAAGAATATCTTTTGCTTGGCTCCAGAATTATATTCATATAGCTATCTCATGGATTTTTTCAGAAATAACTTATGACAAGATCTGTATATAAAATAAAGTTTTAATTAAAATGGATTTCCCAATACCACAAGCTAACTATCTTTCAAGTTCCTATTTTCCCTGAGAACCTGGATATGTTTCTTCAATTTACATCCCTAAAAATAAGCATGTTCATTTGTATCATTGATACAAAGACATGACCATCTGCCATCCTCAAGACACCTACGAGAGATTGGTGTTTTTCTAACTAATCTTGGATATGATATATTCATATCACTTTTAATGTCTCTGGGAAGAGACATCAAGAGCTGAAATGCCAGAATTTGAGACAAAAAAGTAGCCTGCACCTATTCCTTTAATAAATTAGAAATGTTGTTGCCTCGAAATTGCAAGTAAATTTAGAGTTAGTGCAATAGATTATGTTAATCAGATCATTAAGCTGTCATGCTGTTAGTCCTGTCTTACCAGTAAAACTTTAAAGGATGTAATGCTATTCATAAACAGAGATACATTTCCAACCAAAACCATGACTTAATTGAATTCTACCAAAATTACTGTCCCTACTCAATCTGAATACAGTTTCTTATCCACGTTTGCTCACCAATATGTAAATAAGGTGCATGATGTCTGAGAGCATCTTATTTAAATGCTGATTAAATAGCAATCATTCCCAATAATTTCCCAGGATGTAGATGCCACTGCTTGGGATTGGTTTAAGATTATTATCAGTGAAAGCACGAGAGTTTGTTTAATTAAAGTTATTTCAAATTGTGATTAAAGCACTTCTATTTTGACTAATGTGGATGCATCATAATCCATGATATATGTGGTCTTCTATCTGTTGTTCTAATCTATTAAAGGGTTTGTATTCACAGAGGACAGATATAGTGAGAGTGAGTGTTTTTCAGGAAAGATAAAAATGCACATCCTGAAGTAAGAAGTCAGAGGGATCTTATGTGAAATCTAAAGAGGAAAACTTATATCAAGTGTTCAGAGGTATGGGGGAGAAATGTACTTCTGATAAACTCAGCAACAAGCTATATCCTAGGCTAACCTTTTCTCCCAACTAACACAAAGGCATTGCTGATAACAGATCAAAAACCATCTCCAAATAGGATTGGAAACAATACAGAACTTCCAGTTTTCAAATAACTCTTGCTAATTTTCTCACATAAAAACATGACAAGATTCATTGGACAAGAAAACCACTCCTGTATGACTTTTAAACTTGCATATTAGTGTTAGGCACATTCCAGAAAAACCCAGAATGATGTAAGATGTAATTTCTAGTTTTCCAGGGTTTCATTAAAACTGACAAACTAATTGCATTTTTTGCAGAAGTTTATAAAAAAATTCATATTTCCATACCTACATGAATAAAAATTACATTTTATAGCACTGTGCAAGCATTTAACTTTTTATTAGAAAGCAGAAGTTGAAAACCATTAGGTAAATAATTAATCTGTAAATTATTGAATTTACCTAGTTACCTCTTTGCCAAACAATTGCATTGGCAATAATTTTGACATTTCACCTGAGAAGAACAAGAGAACGCTAGGGGATTTTTTTTTTTTTTTTTTTTCACTCTGATCAAAGGTCCACAGAAGAACTTCTTTTCCTGGCCCAGCAGAAGGTAACATGCCAGCAGTGACAGTACCTATGTCCAGTGTTGGCAGAGCTAAGCCTCTACCCATTGTCTCCCATCTTTCCCTCAGCTAGGAGCAGTAACTCCTATAATAGCTATGTATGTGTAGTATGTATATACTGTATATACATACATCCAGTTCACAGGCATTATCAAGGAAGAATACAGCTAAACTGCAAAGGTTCTCTTAAATGCATTTCTACTGTGTCCCCTCTTCACAGATTGCTGTGCCATTTTTCTTTTTATCAATAATATGAAAATTCTCACACATTTGGGGTTGCAGTTAACAAGTAGCCAAACTTTCAGCAAGAACAGCATGAGCCATGTCCCAGTGCTGGCTGAGGCTATGGAAACATTTACTCTGTAGATTCTGCTGTATTCTAAAATGATCCCACAATTTGAATCCATTCTTAAAGATGTTTCCAAAATGTATATAAATCACATCAGTCCCCCTGGGCAGCAGGAAACCTATCTTTTTTCTCTGCTTGATTCCAGACTGTGCATACTGTGTGGTATCATTATTAGATACCAAGAACAAGTGTGATTTTCTTCCTTGGTGTGAAAAGAACATACAATCACTTAGTCTCCAAACCTACAATATAGGCTAAAGCAGGCACCTTTCTGTTAGAGTAGCTTCAAATCTATAATTTTCATTCATTCCCTGCTGGCATTGTTATTTCTTATCTCCTCTCTGCTCCCCCAGTAACATATGAGAGGGTATCAGAAAAATAAATAAATAAGTAAATGGATAAGTGGAGCATCCCTCACTTTAAAAAGATATTAACTAAACCCCAAAACGCAACCTAGTCCCCAAGTTTAAAAACCTTTCAAAAACTACCTGCTAATATCCACTATAATGTGATTTTTCAACATACTCAAGACAACATAGCTTTGTAATAGCTGTACCTCTGACCAGTTTTGTGACGACCATTCTGTCAAATACACTACAGACAGCACAGTGGATTCACTATTTTCTCTGTTTTTCATTTATAGTCTTGCTAGTTGCAAGAAGAAAATTATATAAAATGCCACCCTAAATTCATCTCTAGATTTAGCACCATGTTTTTAGCAGAGCTACAGATTGACTCAGAATACTTTAAGGACAAATCTTGTCATAAATACCCTGTATGAAAACTTCTCCTCCCTTGTTTATCTGCTCTCCCGAGAGAGTAGTTAAGATATTTTTATATTCAATATGAAAACTTTTAATTTATGTCAATCAGTGTGGCTGTTGACATCAAAACAGTTAATGAATCAGTGGGTAGCTACTGATAACATGTACATCTGAACTAGTACCTGAATCTAAAGCACACCACTAATCCCACTGGTTCTAGGATGTTTCCCACCTGGCTGAGCCCCACTGCAGTGTTCACCCAGACCTGCAGAGTACTGTGTGTGGCATCTGACCCTACCCACTACAGAGTGATCTAGACACTGAGGGATAACGAAAAAACAGAGCTATAAAATGTCTCTTTCTGCATTCAAATGACAGTCTGAGAGATGAGAGTTGGCACAATCTCCTCCTATAATTTTACCTACTAGTTTGCCCTTGAAAGTGTCTCAAAATCACTTGATGCAGTAAGATCTTGAAATCTGAAAACCAAGTGCCCCATTTCTCTATAGCTAATTAGTCTACATATCCTGCAAAGCAAAAATATAATTGTCTCTGTGTGTAATGCTATCTGGGGGGAGCCAGTGTATTTGCATGCTAATACAAGGGAGTGTTTGTAAAGATAGACCCCTCCATTATAAATGGGGTATCAGAAAGGTGCCAATTATGAAGAAGGGGTGCACTGCATTATAAACCAACTGCCTTGTGCAACTAACTAATTGCTCTATGTGCTGTACAATCCAAAAATATAATTGACCCTGTCTGTAAAGCTACTTTTGGGAACAATAAATCATTAGCATGCCAAAAACAAGAAAGCGGGGAGTATGACCACTGTGACCATCTGCCTCCTAGATGAGTTATCTACACTTTCTGGTGGGGGGCGGGGGGGAAGAGTAAAAAAATCTCACCCCCCAAATCCTCTCTTTCTTTTTGCTGTCCAAAATAAAAACAGGGCTAGTGGGATTTTATGTATAGGGTATTTGCAGTACTCTGCAGCAGAGGAATATATCTCAAAGGAGTCTTCTGTTCAGACTGAAATCCTGATGGGAAGGATCCCTATCAATGGGAGTACTGTGTCTTTATATACTGTTTTGGGTTGGCAGTGATTCTCTCCTAGGGGTACTCCTTATTTCCACCTGGAGAATGGGTTCCACTCAAATTTGTGCAGAAAGCCCTTTAGTCAAGCAACAGGCTTAACTTTTTCCATTACTAAGCAATAAACATCAGTGAATTAATGTGTACTTGGAATAACAACAACGGGACAGATGCTGCAGTTTATAGGATCCCAACCCCTTGTGAATAATCAGCTGTGCCATATAAATACCCAAGATTTTTATATTACATTTTTGTCTTCAGAGTGCATGAAATGGTTCAAAACCACCTGCATTTTTCATGTATAAAGCACTTCCATGATCCAGAAATACTGATGTTTACATTAACCATCTTTGTCCAAATTTCTTTTGCACTGAGATCTTCATGCAAAGAAGTTTCTTCTTCACAACTTTATTACCCTTAGGCAAAGCTGCAGAGAAGATTCCATTAGATTGTACCACTTTAGGCAGCTTCTGGCAAATGCTTCTGTTTATATTCCTGGTACCATATATTCTGGTGGTAAAATAATCCAAATGTGTCTTTATAAGTGGGTACAATGAAGAGTCACTAAACCACACCCGAATTATGAACTGAAATTAACTGGATCATGTTTTTGGAGATTCCGATGGGACTAGGTAAGAACATGAGTTTTCTCCTGTGTGCATCTTGTAGTGGAGGAGGTCAGTGGAATAGAGTTTACAAATTGTGCACCATTTCTTCTCTGCCTTAAGGATTTCCCAACACGCACTGCTTACGAGAAATAAATTCTACAGTCTGCATTCAGGAATTTTGCCTCCTGGGCTCTGATACACAGGCTTCAATTCGTGTTGGGAATGTGCCAGTAAAATCCCTGGTGAAAGGCAAATGAATAAACTTCTTGTAAAAGGGTTTACATGTGTATACAGAGGTAAGTTCCTATCAGTAAATATTATTTCGCTAAACCCAAACATCTGTCCTGCTGTGGAGCATAAGTAGTTTAGTTCCCTCACATTCTGCCTGGTCATATTTATTCGCTGTTTGTAACTAAATGTTTTTTACAGACATGTATCACAGTTTTAATACATTTTAACTATTTCTTCTAAATGTCTATAATTACACAATTTACTCATTCTTTGGTAGGCTTTCACTTTAAACATAGAACAGATTAATTTAATTTCACAGTATTTCAGAAGAGGCATGTACCTCTGTGCTGTTCTTGGAATGTTTTGTTTCCTTGAATTTTCTGCCTAGCTAAACGGAAACTGATAGACTGAGTCAGCAGGAAAAAAAAAAAAAAAAAAAAAAAAGAAAAAAAAAAACAGAAATACAGTCAACAAAGATTTGCTTTAAAGAATGTTTACAATCTAAAATGTCCCGAAGTAATGATTAGCATACAAATGCTACCAATCTGGACAGTGAAGCTTTCTTTTCTATCACTGGCCCCTCTCTCTTCAATATCCTTATATATACTTGCTTGCTTCCTTGCATCAGGAGAAACAGCAGATTAAGTCTTCCCTCAAATTATATTACAATAAATAAATATATTGCAATAACTAAATAATCAACCTGATTTACCAGGATAATTTTCTACCTTTCCCACACCATAGTTTACTAATACACCAAATTGTAGCATTTATTTATTAATAAAAAGATATTTTATTAACACACCAATACGTATTAATAAAATTAAACTGAATTTTACAAATGATAAAAATTTTGCTGTCACCAAAACTTTGTGGTTAATTTTTTTTTTCTAAATACACTTTTCTAAGTCTTTTGGGAGGCACTGGAATATTATGCTTTCCTACCTTGTATTTTTTTAAATTAAGTGCAATTCCCCATCATTTTTCTTCATAACTTTACCAAGTAGCCAACTGAAGCAGTAAAGGAAACCTCATTTGTACTACCACACCTGACCCAGAGTGCAAGCCCCGAGAGCAGTGACTGTGAGCTTCTCCCCCTAAAAACTCAGCAGCTGCAGTGACATAATCAACACTCTCATCTGTGGATACTAAGGCACCTAGCTTTCCTTTCTTTTCTCGTTTCTGTTCTTTTCTAGAAATAGTAGAAATGTCTTGACAAAGTACGCGGGAAAGTCCAGCCTCTGCAGCAGCAGCCCGGGAGAGGCTCCCGGTGATGTAAGAATTATTCATCTGAAAACCCCACGGTTCCTCGCTCGCTGGGGCTGCTTTCTGTCGACAGCACCGAAAGGAGGAAGTGGCTGGAGTGGAATACAGAGAACTCGCTGCTTTCATTCAACAACACATTTTCTGTTTCCTCTAATTGCAAAAGTATCTGTATCTGATACAGCCCCACAGTCAATATTTGGTGGTGTCATCAGTTTCAGCTGCCAGAGCTCATAAACATTATCGGAGTTCACATCTCTCATAGACATCACGTTCACAAAAATTATTTGCTCTGATATGAAACTCATCTTAAAATTCATGCTTCCTAACAAGCATTAAAGCCACCTCTAAAATTTCCTTTATTGGACTCTAAAATACAACTTCTATTTTATAGGCCCATTAAAAAAAAAATCTGCAGGAACTGTAATTTTTTAATTAAGTTTCATATTGAAAAAAAGCAAATGTTTATACTAAGCAATTCCAACTTCAGACTGAAAAGCTGGTGTGCTCACACTGGTCAGAGCAAATCTGTGAGCATTACAGTGCATTCTCAAATAACCTTAAGTAATTCCAAACAAACTAGCACAGTTTGCAAGACACAAAACATTTGAGCAATTAAAAAAAAAAGGACAAAAGAATAATAGCTGACAAAAAAAGGCCTTTTCTTTTCATGCTTTTAGCTCACTGCCCCACTGAGATAACACTATTTGACTTCTAACATGCAATTAAAACAATGTTAAAATTCTCTTCAGTGTTTCTGCAGCATCTGCTTCACTGATTAGTGTCAGCTGAGGTAAAATTTTAGTCTTTATTTTGTAGGACTCTGCAGTGACTAGCAGATGCTTAGCTATTGTCTCAAATAAGCAGAATCTAAGCAGTGAAGACAACCATATCACAAACAACTGTTAGAATAATCACATAATATGAGTATTCAATGCACTGCCTCCTTCTGCATTTCTCAGATATCACAAACTATAAGGAAGACAAGAATCTTGTGATGTAATCCTCCTCCTTCACTTTTACATGGGGAATGTCATCTGTTAGAACTGTAATAATTAAATGTAATTAGATCAGTCAAACCACATGTGGAAATAGGCCCCTCAAATTTATAAAGACATTTATTTAATCAAGTATCTTAAGTTTCAAATCTTAAAAGGACAAATATTGAAGGTCACAGACTGTGCATCCTAACAATTTCCTGACTGTACACAGACTACCTGGACATGAAATGCAGCAAAAGTGTGAATTTCTTCCATTAGAAAGTTTTTTTGTTAATGAGATTCAGTTTGTCACCACTATTTTGTGGTTACATAACAGAATAAAAGTTGAAATGTTGAAAAAGGCTGTCACAATTCTCAGCTCCATTTAGCACTTTTGGCTGAGACAAAGAAATAGCCCAACGTACCAACTTCAGAGGCACCCAGAACTGGGCAAGAACTGTCCCTTCTCCCTGCAGTTCTGCCCAGGCACCTTAGTCCTGGCCCCCAGTATCTCCACGCTTCAGCTACCAAACCTCTCCTGTCAGAACCTGTCAGTTATGGAAAACTGGGCCAGACTCTGGTTTGGTTTTGCAATCTGGATTACAAATGTCTTCTTGGAATCAAATTGAGGGGACCAAGCTCATTAAACCTGTCCTAGACAGCTTCTGAAGCAAGGTCGCCAGAGGTGGAATGTTATGAATTAATATACACATTCCAAAACTTGACCTACTCCTTCCTTTTTTTTTTAATTTTCCTCTCTTTTAAGAGCTATTTATGCTCATTTATCAAAATGTCTGGTAGCCAAACAGGAAAAACAATAATAAATAATAAATAAAAATCAAAGTATTTATTATCTTCAAGTTTTAAAGGAAATAAAGCCTAACAATGGTACCTTGAATTTATTCTCTTCTTCATAGATATGAAATATGAAGAAAGAAAAGACAGCAGGAGCTGTCATTCTGTCTTCAATGGAGATCTAAAGAGATGCAAAGAAAACTCTTATGGTAGCTGATTTAAAAAATGATAATATGTAGACTACCTGTTTGTTAGAGGAAACACTAAATATTCTGGATTAACTTGAAATGCCCTTGCTGAACTTGTTTCAAGGGTTTCACCAGACCTTCATTCAAGTGTTCTGAGATCAGCAGTAGTTTTCTGGTTGACAAGATTCCCTTTTGATCAGGGACCTGCAGAAAGCACCTGTGCATGTCCAGCTGCTGCAGATGGAACCTGCTGCAGCCAGGCTTTTGTTATTTATGGCCTGGTGGACATGCAGTCAGCATACTGCTAGGTGTCATCCCGATTCAGGCAGTCCTGCTGCAAGGAGACGAACTCAGTTAATGGTCAGGCTGTCACAGGCATTGCAAAAAGTCCTTCTTCGACATCCTTCAGGTATTGAGGTTGAAGCCTCTCTCCTCCAAAGGTTTACTCCAATCATTGAATCAGGGTTGAGACTAAAACCTTATAAAATTAGAACTGCCATCACAGTTCTTACAGGCCTTACTGTTGCAGTATCTATATATCTATACATTTATATAGCTATAAAATCCTTTCCCTGGCTCCTTTGCATTACTCTGCAGTATTACTATTCAAGGCTTCCTAGTGGGAGCTGCTGCTGAATTGTGTGGTGACAGGGTTTGCTTTCATAATCAATTATGAATTCCACTGAAAAAGGCAATCCAATTATTCCCTAGCTCCCAACTATGCCAGGCACAAGAGCTTATGAGGCCACACATTCAGTCAGATAAGGGAACTGATCCAGCTTAAAACTGACCTACCAAAGAAAATAGTTAGCCCTCATTTGGGTGACCCCATGGCCACATGCCAATGGAAATGGGAAGAATCTTCCTTCAAGAGCAAGAACTTATACTGTTTCAATATCATCATTCAAATTCACCTATGGATTTTCCATTTCCACTTCTCAGAACACACCCCCCTTTTTACATAGATGTGCTGCCTGTTCCTATCCATCCAGCTTTATGAGTCTGCATTTGTCTGTACTAAATGAATAGGTAGATTTGTTTGCACAGTCTGAGGTCACAGAGTAACACAAACTACTCTTCATGGGTGTCCTGACCAGGTCATGACCTGCCACCCAAACAATTTTTACATCACCCTTAGATACTCATAATGATTTTATATCTATCATTCATGTGCAGAAATGCAGAGTCCGACCTCCTACCATCCCCACACAAACATGGTAAAAACACTCCCATTTACATGATGATTCCGTAGTAACAACTGCTTTTTGATAACTGTCAGTTAACCAGCACTTAATCCACTTAAGATGGGCTTTGCTGATATTGTAGAGTGTTAATTTTTTCTCAGAACGTCACACAGTTGTAAGTCAGATGCTGTACAAAAGCCTAAGTCTATTACATCTACATACACAATGAAGCCCACCCTATTATGACCAGAATTTTACAGCTTGAGCTTCCAAAGCTGCTAAATTCTTTTCCATTTTTTAACATTCCATGTCTAAGTTTTCAACCTTGAACAGTAACTGAAAAAATGGAAATTAAATAATTTACCAGTTTGAGATTCTAACCAGTAAATTGCTGTGAATTTGTAACCACACTATCATTTTCATTGTACTACATTGGCCATTTAGGTGAATGATAACCCAGGAGACAGCACCATGCAGGGCTAGCAAACAAGTAAATCATTTAGATTGCACACTGCTTTCAACTGAAAAAGGGGCAGTAAATCTGTCCTGCCACTGCCTTCTCTTTTGTTGAATTTTCAGGATGGTGCAGTCTTTTCATTGAAACAAATAAAAAAATTCTAGAGATTTAATTTATTGTCTAGGTTTTGCGCATAATGACTGAGGCTGACCAATTCAAGGCAGTGCCCTAGAAGAATAGGCTTAGCCATTTAAGATCGTGCCAGATAGAACACAGCTGGCTTTAAGCAGAGGAGGAGAAAATTCTGGTTACAGCATGGCACCATCTAATGGCTTCGGCTTTAACTGCAAGAACTCAAACAGCGTTAAGTGTTGGCCACGACAAGTTGTCTTTCTATCATTACTTTGCTCACCCATCTCACTATGTAGCACAGTCATATAGAAGGAAAAAAAAAGAGGAAATAATGTAAGTTTAAAATATAAATCTGGGCTGACAACTTACACAGTAGTACAAACTGCAACCCATTTTCAAACCATGACTGAACACTTCAGTTCCAAGAGAAGCATTTTAACACAAAATTTAGGTGTACAAACAGCACAGTGTTGTCTATACACAGAAATAACAAAATATTGTATTTTCATTGAATCATAAAATGATTTGAGTTGGAAGAGACCTCAAAAATCACCTAGTTCCAACCCCACTTCCATGGGCAGGGACACATTCCACTAGACCAAGTTGCTCAAAGCTCCATCCAGTCTGGCCTTGAAAATTTTGAGGGATGGGGCATCCACAGCTTCTTGGGGCAACCTGTGCCAGGGCCTCACCATCTTCACTGAGAAGAATTTTTTCTTAACAGCTAATCTAAAGCTACTGTCTGTTAGTTTGAAGCCATTCCCCATTGTCCTGTCACTCCAGGCCCTTGTACAAAGCCCCTCTCCATCTTTCTGGTGGGCTCCCTTCAGGCACTGCAAGGCCACAGTTCGGTCACCCCAAAGCCTTCTCTTCTTCATGCCGAATGGTTCCAGTTCTCTCAGCCTTTCCTCACAGCAGAGAAGCTCCATAACTCTATCACCTTGGACTTGCTTCAATACATCAAGGTCCTTTCTGTGCCGGGGACCCCCAAATTTATAACTTACTTTTGGATAATTTCTACTAAGAAAAGATATAGCTAGATTTTACATTATTTTGCACAGTGGAACTTCACATTTCTTTGCAATTATGCTAAGAAAAACAGAACTTTGTACAATACTGTGACAACTTTTTTGATTTGTTTGTCAGCAAGTTCAAGGTAAGAGGTCATCAGGACCCTTAGGTTGCATTCCCATCTGCTAGTGACTTACTGTATTATACTGAGCAGATCAGTATGGCTGCATGAAAATAGTTTTTGTTGCAAATATGGAAATGCTAATATTAAAATTCCATGTAAGCATGCCAATGATTTAATAATCTTTTAAGTATATCAAGAACTAAAAACATGCATTGTCCTGAAAAAAAAAAATTGTTATATGAATTTCCTTGTAGGAGATGCGATGGCCAGAGCTTATGCTCAGAATAGCCACAACATAGGCAGAAATCATCATTTGAATATTAAGTGTTGTTTAAGACCAGGATTGACATTTAGATGTTAATAAAAACCAAGTGGTACTTAAAAGTGAAAGGCTCCATAACTTTACCATTCCATAAATCCCATCCAACACCACTAAAATGTAGTTTAAACCTAAGAAAAGGGTGACTGAACACAAGAACAGATTCCCTGGAGAGGNGCTGTAGCTGCCCTTACTCTGAGCAGGGCTGGACTGGTTGTTCTCCAGAGGTTCCTGCCCACTTTGGCCACCCTGTGGGTCTGTGTTTTTCTAAAATTTCTGTTGCTCCTTTAGAAATAAAACCCAAAACCTCAATGCAGAATTAAACTGTGTTTCACCTCCAAATCTTGTGATTATCCTTCAAATCTTCTAAGATTTAGAAAAGTTCCCTCTCATATAAATATTTAGGATAATATCTCAGGCTAGCCAGGGAGCAAACTACTGGAAAGATTTAATACTGGATCTGGAACTAACTCAGTGGCTCCAGAGACAAACTAAACATAATGAAAATGTTTCAAATCACTGAGGTGGAATTTGGTCACAGCTGGTATATTTCATAAAATACAGATTTTTTTCATTTAAGAAATAACCTTATGAATAAACCAGCAAAAATTTAAAGGAAGATCTATAAAGTAATTCAACTGTTGTCACATATTGAAAATATATATATACAAAGATTCTAAGAACAGAAATAACGATTTCTGAAAAGAGTGAATAGAAGTACGAAATCTAGTGATAGAGAAATAGATTTAACACAGATACCCCAAACCTCCTCTCTTTTATCCTTTACAGAGAAGATCTCCTTGCTACCCTTTCCTCTAGACAGACTTTCACATGTTTCACGTATGTCCAACTAACTAGTGGTTTTTGTCACTACTGCAAAAGCATTTGCTGGCTCAGCTATAATTTGGTTGCCCCCTTTTTTTATGGTTGCAGGGTGAAACTCTGGAAGTGCAGCTGAGTCTGAGTCATGTTCCAGGCAGGATGTGTATGGGTACACACACTTTGGCAAAGCCCAAAGTACCATGACAGTGCATTTCTATGAGACTCCTCAGGTAAAACTGGATACAAAATTCAGCTTTGAGATCTGTGCCTCAGGGATGCACTAACACACTTGTCCAGCTCACAGCAAACTGAGATATGAATAGGGAGCTGCTACTTCCAATGCTTTGAACAGTTAAAATCATGGTCACTTGGACAGGAGTGCAGTGTATGTAACCTGCACAGATACAAGAGTCTAGTAGAGGAGATAGTCTGAAGCATACTGTTATTAATTGTAAGAGTAGATATGCTATTCAAACATAAAACATTTTTTAAAAGCAAAAGTAAGAATTTATTTTGTGTACCGGAAGCACCTGCCCATGGAAAAAGCCCAAAGATAAAATAATTAAATACTCAGTCACAGACTCATATATTATAACTTCACATTTATATAATATATTTAGATGTCTGTTCCAACTACAGATTCTTGCAATTGGAATACAAAAGCCCTCTGGCAAAAATTTAAATATAAAAATGTAGACATAGTTCTTGTTTACAGGGATAGCTGTAAAAGCAAGGAAGAGAAACAACAGCCTGAGGCATTGACAACAAGTTCTTTCCAGCTGGAAACGCCATGCACATAAGGTAAGCTGCTTTACAAGGTAAGCAGAGGAATGGATTTACTGCTGGTTGTACAAACACAACAAAAGATCACATAGGATATACATGGGGAAGTAAGTACTACGAGTAAGTGCATAAATGTCTAAGTGTATTTTTTGTATGAGGAAAAATCAGAGCACTTGGCAATGTCTAGCATTAAAACAAGGGAAAAAGATTCACTGTCTTCCTACACTGAGGAGAAAACAGAATAGAGGTCCAGACCCAATGGACTGCCTCCTGTTCAGTAGAAATATTTGTAGAGTTGTATCCCTTATGCTGACTTTAAAATGTGACTTCAGTGAAAATTCTTCCTCTTCCTTTAAATCATTCAAACTCGGTAGCAAAGAACAGACCTTTCAACAAATAGCACACTTTCCTTTCTGCATAACTTAGGCTCATCTAGCTGGACAATCTTCATCCAGGATTTGAAAAAACTGGTTTTGTAAATATCCTGCACTCGGTTAGAATCTTTGCTTTACCCAGTTCTCTGAAGCCATGTCACATCTTATTGAAGTGTTAAGTAGAAAGACAGAAAAATGCAAATTGCTGTTCACATTGAAAGGCAATTACAGTTTAGAGGGTTTGTGTAGCACAATTCACTATTTTACTGCTTGCATGTCTATACCCTGCTACTGACTGCTCCAAGTAACTACAGTGCCACATGCTCCTTCTCAGAAAACAACTCAGTCATGATTTGTTACTTGAGCATTTTTTT
Source organism: Erpornis zantholeuca (assembly GCA_013400515.1). NCBI lineage: Eukaryota > Metazoa > Chordata > Aves > Passeriformes > Timaliidae > Erpornis > Erpornis zantholeuca. The sequence continues at coordinate 38,968 of VZTN01012537.1, forward strand.
TTTCTTCTCAAAGTACTTCCACAAATTTTCTCTCAACTAGTTCCTCTAATAAAGAAAATCTATTTCCCTTTTAATGTCCAGCCCTTTGTATTTTATACATACAAATATCACATTATATTCTGTAGTTTTAAAAGTAATCATTTGGCCACTTCAGTAAGGAAAAATACTATTTTCTCCTTTGTATAAAAAGATGCCTTTCTAAAGAATGCCTGTACAGATCCAATAATACTTCTAGAACAGAAAACACATCATATCTATCCAGCAAGAACAGCTTCTCAGCAGCCACTATCTGTTGTTTCTCCTCTTCCTGTATTTTACACGACAGTAACTCCTCTGCTGACACTGTTCACTTTCCCTAAACTGCTGTCTGTATTACCAGAACTGGTTTCCTTTTTTTCTGTATGTGCTCCCTCCCCACAAAGCTCTCCAGATCACCACCTTCTACCTGATCTCATGAAAATGATGTTATATAAGTAATTCTGTCCTCTGCATTCTCCAGCTTACATTAGTCTATGCTGTTTATCAGACAGAGCAAACATCTTGTGATATAAAATGTAACTCAAACTACTTTATAAATGATTCTCTGAATTTTCTTGCTGTGATGATTTACCCTGGAACTCCCAAACTAAAGATTGGTTCAGACTAAGCATTCACTACTGACCAAACACCTTTTCTCTGAATTCTCTTTCTAGGAAACAAAGGATCAGAATAGCATTGAGGGTCTGACACTATACTGCAACAAACATCACTGTATCAGTTGGCATAAAACGGAGATGAAGAGTTTGAAATCAATGCTGAACTGGAAATATTATATACCAGCTTTAAGTTGTATGAGTCAGTCAAGAAAAAACTTTCAGTTATTAATGTCTTTAGAGCAGAATTAAGTTTTAGTTCAAGTGCTTCAGATGGCCAGAGGCCCATACACATGCCAAACTCCTACCTTTTTGTCCCAGCTGGACGGCCTGGCAGGGCACTGAGCAGACATTGTCAGTGGCACAGCCATGCTGTACAGTAAGCTTTCACAGCACAAGCACTATTTCTTCAGTCTATCTATTTTGACTTATACTGGGCTAATTTAGGTGGATTTACCCCGAATTAATACTACAATGAATACAGCAAAGTCAAACAAATTTCAATTGCCTACAAATAAAATATAAAATAAGGCACTGTGTGTATTCACTGCTTACCAACTCTAGGTTCTTAAGATTCATTCCCAGTGTCTGTTTTTCAGGCAGTTGAAATAAGATTCAAGAAAGTGATTAGATGTAATGAAATGGTTTCAGAGTAGTTTTACATTGTATATCTAGAAAGAATGTACAAAGTTTTGTCTTAAAGTCTCACTAATGAAACAAAAACCTTAGGAGAAGGACTGCTGTGTATTGTAAATAAATAATCTGCCACTGTAAGCTGAAAAAAGAGGAAGGGAAAGAAGTATAAATACTGAGAAGATCATACTTCTAGACCTTTTTTCAGTGGTGTCCCATGGTGTACAATATATTCTTAACCAAACAGTGACTATATGTTAGTTTAATTTCTACAGTTCTTAGCAGAATTCTCAAGACAGTGGAATAATCATCATACAGAGGGGTGAGCAGTCCAGAGCCTCCCTGAAGGAGCTCCCTCACCCTGCATTTTAATCACTTGGGAATGTATGAAGAAGAGGTAATACTATATGTAATACATATATAAAATATATATGGATACATTACAATGGTGTCTGCTTAAGATGATTCCACACTTCTTTACCTCTAAATCTTCCCTCTAACTCTATTCTGGTATTATCAGCAAAGCTGAAAGGGGCAGATAAAGCAGGGGAGAGAAGCATAAAAAAGGCCATACCATTAACTCAGATATAATGAACAGTCACTTACGGCACTTTAAACCGTTCTTAAAATTCATGGAAACTTTGGTTATGTGAAGTTTCACTCCTACACAGCCTTCTCTGAATTATTCTTCAGTGGGATTTCTTCTGTGATCAGCAGCTCTAATAATCAGGCACTACAGAGGGGTTCTGCTCTGCTGGTGCTGGGGTGGTCACAGTGATGCCTGACAGACTGTGCAGATGAGAGGATGTGTGTAATACTGGAAAGGGATGGGAGATTATTGGTCTATTCTCCATAACCTTTCTGTCCTTTTGCTCCCAATGGGATGATTTTGCAGTGGCATAATCCAGGGTTTGTACACCCCATTATGTGAGTCTGGAAGGAGCTCATGGGCTGTTGGGTACCTAATCAGCCTCTCCCAGAGGCAAACAAGAGACTTCAAAGGAGGAACAAAAAAGGAAGAGCCTTGCTTAATTAGTGCTCATCTAAGAGAGGCAGACTTGGGGGAACACACAAGGAGAACTGGTTCCTGTCAGAGTCCCTTGGTAGAGAGGAAGGCCTGGCAAAAGCTGTTCTCTTCTTGGCTGCCAATGCTCAACTTCAGCTTCCCTGAGCCATGGCAGCACAGACACTTCCATGAGTCAGTGGATCAGAGAGAAAAACAAAGAATCTGCTTTCAAACAGCCCAGAAACAAACCAAAATGGTACACTTCTGTATGTGCAGGTCTAATTTCACATACACCCAAAGAAATAGAGGTTGCCCTATGTTAAGCAGACTGTTACATCCATTCAGTCCTTCAGGGGTCCCAGGGCTGTGTGGAGCAGCAGAATGAAGTTGCAAGGGGCTTTTAAACATTAACTTTGCAAACTTTTGTGCCTTTTATTATAAAAGACATGAAAAGATTTGTTTTTGTTGTAACAGGTGTTTTTAGGTCTTTTCCTTTCTTTCTTTTTACCTATGAAATGTCAGAAACTAAATCTGGTCTTCAGTGCCTTGCCCATGAGAGTGGACAGTAACTGAGAAGAGGACAATGTTCTATGACAAACATATATTCATAAGGAGCTCATAAATAAATATTTAATATAGGAACAAATGAATCCTGAATTTCTCTTACAGACTTCCTGCTTCCCAGAATTGTAAACCACATAGATATTTCATCTAGCTCTTTGAAGGTTATCAACATATTATTCAAAACAAAAAAAAAAAATTTAAAAATAGGAAAAATTAAAAAGATAACCAAGAAAAGTTTTAACATATTTTTATACCTCTGCCCTAATTGTCTTTAGCAGAAAGGGATTATGAGAAAATATTGTTCCAGAAGAATTTTTTTATAAACAATTTCGCTATCAAACCAGCTAGAAATTTACTGCTTAAATATTTTATGCATGCATCTGTATACATGAATATATTTAAATAAAACTATTTTGTCCTTTTCTTTGGTTTGATTAATTTTAATTTTAAATGTTCTTTTAGTTTAGTTTTCAATTTAGTTTTTCTCCAGCTGCATCTTGGATCAAAGTTGGGATAACTAGGTACACAGATATTAACAGCATATACCATTTGAGTAGAGAAACCTCCAACATGAATATTTTCTCTTAGAAACCTTTTAATTTCTTGCTTGCATCTTGCTGTGTTGGAAACAAAGTAGATTGATTTCTCATAATACCCAGGAGAATTCATGGCATTGACAGCTGAGGAAAAGGACACAGAAGCTTTGCAGACATTAAAATAACAGAGACGAGAGCTTAAAAACAGCATCTATACAAACTGCTTCACATCCTGTGTTATGAAACCTACTCACGTCTAGGGGGTACCACTTTGTTTTCAAAGACCAAATGAAGTGCACAGTCAGATTTATTATATGCTTCAAAAAAAGAGAGATATGTTCTCTGAATAAGGAATCCATGCTCTAATGCACAGCAAAACCAATGTACCATTTTCCTATTTCACATTCTTCATACTGAGTATCATAGAAGTGCACGAGCATTTCCATGCAGGTTCATTCATAGATGGGGAAATAAAACTCAGGTTAATAACAAATCTGTAAAAGCTCAAGTCCTTAGAACGGAGGTTTTAAAAGCAAGCAGAATTAAGAGTGGCTGTTCACCACAAGGTAACTGAGGGAAAAAATGTTAAGGATGGATAAACTCTGGTGACAGGGTCTGTTTATTCTTTATCTTAAGACTAACCAGGAGGGCACAATCAAAATATTAAAAAAACAAACAAACTCTTAAAATGAAGAGATTAACTGGTATCTCTCTTAATGTTTACTCTAAGCTCTTGCTAATCAAGATCTTCTGTAAAAGTACCCAACACTTGGGTTTTAAAACACAATGAATAAAACCTAATCTAGAAACACTTAATTTCTGGGTTTAAAAAAAACACCAAAACATAAAGCAGAAAAGCATCATGACCTAAAGAGGCTAAAGGAAAGACAGAATGAGGGAAATACTGCTAAAACTGAAGAAATTATCATCTTTTCATTTAATGAAGGTCCAAGTTCAGCATGAATATTGCCGTTAAAATATTGCCTAAAAGTAAGGGGAAAAGGCAACTACATTAGCTTCAGCTGCTTTAAAAGGTGGGGTGTCTATATCATTAAGATATTAACCAGTATCTATTTAGTATTAACTTTTCACCTTAATCATTGCTTATATTAAATATATCTGAGTAAAAGTAGTGGTGATATAAAAAATAAAGATGTTCATTTCACATATTTTTCTGAAACAGTCTTGTTAATAAGGACATGCAATGTAAAGCTCATATCTCTGAATTAAGAATGTCTTTGTTTTGCCACTTAAACAAAATGAATACAATATCCATAAGGTTATTACAAGATATTTCATTAGAAACTAGCGTTATGCTTGCCTTTCTTCTATTAAGTCACTCTTTCAGAACTTGATATTGGGCTAATAAACTAAGGACCTATACTTTATTGAAAAAGAATCCTTCAGGATCCCTTGCAAAGTCTGTAAAACTAGGAATATTAAATGCAGCATCTCCCAAAGTTGGCAAGTCTAGTTATTATAATTCATGTATCTAAAACCTCAGCACACTTTCAATTTGATACAGACTGGTTCCCAAACTTCTGTTCCAACAAACCACTGTCACACTTGATACAGATATTTTAATTGGAAGCTGATCATCTTCAGGCTGCTCCTCAGTGGCATCACCAGAAGCACAGGCCTGTGTGCATCTGACTTCCCCCCCTGCACTGTTTCTACTTTCAGTGTAAGGTAAACTTTAAAAATTTGGAAATTTAGCTTTTCTACTCAGCTGATGAAACATTACTGTTTTTTCTTTTACATAAAAATATATTTAAATTCATTCGGAACACCTATTCAAAGGTTAGACAAGCTGGATCTATAGTCTGCCTAACCACCATGAATAACTATTAAAATGCAACTATAAATAAAACACTTTATTGGAAAAGATCTTTATCATGCAGTTCATTTGATGACATGGCCTACTTATAAATGACTAAAGTCCAGTAATTCTTATGGAATCCACCAGAAACATTGCCATTTCACAGCTTTCAACCCCAAATCCTGCCTTTGAAAATCCGTGACAATAATCATTGCAGTATGCCCTTTGTGAGAGAAGGCCGTTGTTT
>VZTN01012553.1:998-30190 GCA_013400515.1 Erpornis zantholeuca
ATACATGCCATTTGGGAAACTACCAAAAGGCTGGATGTAGCAAAGGTCTGCTTTATGCAATGATGCTTGCCAAAACTCAGTCAGCAGGTGTCATTTCCCCAAAGACAGATTCTGTCTCTACTGACCTCTTCAGTTTATGTTCATGACATAGGATAGGAAGCTCATTTTGTTGCTCAGTGTGCTTTGTGTGTGTTTTCTGATAAGCAGCTGCTTCCTTGTCTTTAAGAAATGCCATTTATCTTTTAATTTACTCCCCATAAAGTTCCTAAATTGCTTTAGCTTGTTATTTAAACTAAAAATTCAGCCTGGATCAGGTCATTAAAATGAAGCTTTGACATAATTTTCTAAATGTAGTTTTGCCATTGTTTTCAGAATGTTTATTGCAGCCATTGAAAAGTCTTTCTGAGCTGTATAAAACTGCCTTCAATTGCAAGCTATTTCCCTCTTCTTGCTGGCTAGAAGCTGTACTTCATGCCAATCAATGGGATTTGCAATGACTTAGCCTAGAAAGCCAGGACAGAATTTGAAGATTTAAAAGATGCCTCAGATGAATCCACTCAAAGCAGCAGCACGTGCCTTGAGTGTTTGGGCTGTGATTTTAATACTGCCCATATATAAGCTATTGCTTCAGAGTTCACCACACTTTGATATGCATGAATGCATTCTCCAGTGATTTGTGATTATCCAGAAAAATCCTCTGCCTGCTGGCCTGAGAGGCAGAACTATCCTGGGGAGAGTGGATACTACTTTACAAAGATGGAAATGAAGGAAAGAAAAGCACACTTATGTCCCCTGGGAATGCTGCCCAATCCTTCATCTTCTGCATTGACAAATAATTGTATATTGCCTTTTGTATGAACTTCAACTCAGGAATCTTTAGGGAATTAGAAAAAATGCAAGATGAGCTGGTGAATGCAATAAATTACATAAAAGAGACCATGGAGCTGGCGATAGTAGAACAGGATTAGCAGTAGGAGATGACCCAAGACCTATACTTACATCATTCTGTTTTTGTAAATAATCACATCACTTTTTACCAGACAAATCAACTGTCTATATATAATGCTAGTTATGTATACAAACACACACACACACACACACACATATATATATCCATACATCTATAACTATATCTGTATCTATCTATCTATCTCTATGTATATATATCCTAGAGGGCAATATCATGATAAGTTCTGTGTGGTACTGTACATTTCTGACTTACAATGAATTCATCAGTTGCTCTGCAGAGAAAGCACACATATCCTGGGGTTTTTGGAGAAAGCAGAAGCTCATCACTTTTTGCCCTTTAAGCCATAAATCACAAGGGTCCATTGACACTCCTGTGGCTCTGGGGAATCTCCATCTTTTTTAACCTGCACTCTCCGCTGTTGTGCTAAAACAGGGAAAAGCATTTTTAGCATCAGTGNTTTAATAAATTTCAGTTCTCAGAATGTTCTTATGAAACATGAAAAGAAAATCGACATTTTGAAAGGCTTGATCCATTTGTAAGACCCGCTGGTTAATACACAACTGGTTAAACAATGAACTTTTTTTTCTCAGATTTTGCTAACTTAATTTGTCATCTCCAGTCTGCTCATTTGTCACATCAGATCACTCATTAGGGTTGAATACAAAATTCAGAAAATTTCGAAGAGCTCATGGCTTGGGTGTTTTAGAGGTTGTTTTTTGATAAGTCACCTGCAGTCATAACAGTGTTAGAAGTCCAGTATGCAACCGGGAAGGTGTTCCAGGTATGGGAAATACACAGTGTCTTAGATGGACAGTATAGGTTAGGAAGCTACTTAAGTGCTTGAAGGTAAATCATCCCCTGAATTCAAAGGAATTATTTGTTGAAAAGGCACTTGATCCCGCATGGCAAAAGGAACTTAACAATGGAAGCAAATTAAAAGCTTTTGTTTCGACTGTATTATCAATACTGTGATAATATAAAAATTTGCTAATGAGATTGATATAAAAGAGAATTATTTCATGATTGTGTGTAAGCCTACAATACAGTATGTTGATAAAATGAATTTTAGAATAATTTTATTCAGAAATAAATTGGATGTGACTTTTTCTTACAGAACTGTGTGCTTTTTTCCTACCTTTCATTTTCCTCTGCCTGCTTAAAGATGGAGGCTAAATAAAAACCTGATCTGGTTTCCTTGATTTATAATTTTCCTCTTTTTTCATATTGGTTTTTTAGCTAATCCTGTTTTTCTCTTGTTATAGAACCTGTTTCTGCATTACATCTGACTGTTCCCCGACTCTTCTGGGCTCAGCTAGAAAACAGCAGGCAAATACTCATTTCACAGCTAGTCTTCTGCCTAACACACTAGCTGAAAGGATCCTTCCATCTGAACTCTTTTTTTAAGGTCATTTCCAGCAATGAGTCAGATGTAGTGTGTGGAAGATCCATACTTTTCCTAATGAGGAAATTTTGCTGTTTGATATATGTGCCAGCTTTGAATTTTATCTCCTTGTGCCAGGTTGGCATGTGGTACTCTTCAGGGTGTCACACTCGGTGAAGTCAAGCATTGTTTGAGCTTTTGCTGTTCCTGAGCACTCCAAGGAGTGAGGAGCTTCAAATTTTTACAAGGACTCCCAACATAGCCCTGAATCTCTTATCCTGGTCAGCCATGCCCCATTTTTAAGGCTGTCCCAGGAACACAGCAGACAGGAAATCAAGATAATTTTGCAGTTCTGTATTTCCCAAGTGGAGCTTTTTATTTTTCTCTTTGTAATATCCCTCTGCTCCAGTAGAGAGCAAGCCCTAAGTTAAGAGAAAGCACAGATGTGTAACTGCCTGTTCCCTCCTCAGAGAGGCTGCACGTCCAGAGAAGGTATTTCGGGCAAGGTGGTTTATTTTAATTAATAGCCATAATTGTGTTTTTAATTATTATTTCAGTAGGAAGGCTAAAACACCAGTTGGGAGTTTTCCAGGGAATAAATCAATGGTTTAAGCCCTCTTAGTGACTGTGATTCTTTATTCTCCTACATTTAGTTTCAATGCTTCTACAGTTTGGTAAGTGAGCTAACACAGACTGACTGCATTTTCTCTCAGTTCAGCAAATTCGTTTAACCTGCTCATGCCAGAAGAATCAAAAAATCCTTTGTCTAATATTCTAGTCACTTAGACATCTACTTGGTGATGATGGGTACATGAGACAGAAGACTGATGCCAAGTATTTATTGTGTTCAGTGATTCCTATATCTCTTCAGGAGTCAAGTTGTGGAAATGAGATAGCTGGGCTTCAGTAGGTCATTTTCTGCATTTTTTGTGTGGTCATATTAAAAAAGATTTTTCCCCCTGATATCACTGAACTGTGTTAAGTTTCTTTCAGAGTGATTAGCGTGTTATTGTACTTTTATAGCTTATGTGTAAAGCGATAACCATTTACTTTGAGACATCAATGATGGAATCACTAAAATAGTAGTGGAGAAAACAGAATTCTGGGGGAAAAAAGTTTCAGAATTCTCTTTTTTATATAATGATATAACCAAGAATCTGATTCACACTACAGAGATTATCCAGAGATATGTTAGAATTAGGGATAATTTCTTGACTTTCAGAAATTAAATGGGATTAGTCATAACAATTTCCTGCCAGAAATTCTTTTAACCACTAGTCTGGAACCTGAAAGTTCGTTCAGTAAAACTGTGAAAATCAAACCTGCAATGACTGCTGTACATAGAAATCTGGGCATGGCAAAACCTGAAGGCAACCTTTCATAATATAATTCAGAAAGCTGAAAAAAAGGGCCTTTTTTCCCTTTTTTTTTAATATGAGAACTTTATGTATTCTTAAAGGATTGCCAAAATTATTTTTACAATACCCTGTTTGAGGGTTTTTGGTTTTTTTTTACTCTCGTGTTTTTTGGTCTTAAGACCTAAAATGAAATTCACACTTTGCAAGACGTAGGAGTAGGTTGGTTATTTCCTGGAGACAGTAGAAATTTGTGTTGCCTTGAGGCAGAGCAGTCAGTCTGCTTAATTCTTTTCTTAGGGATTTCCGCCTCCATCTGGCAATGGAAACACAGTGTTGTTGCTTTTTAGAAGCAGGTCCATTCAATTTAAAAATTGGGAATTTTGTCATTATTCTTAGTCCATTATCAAGTACTTGCAAGGGAGGGAATAATTCCAAAACAAAATTAGTCACAGTAGAATTTACTGAATATTTTCTCTTTTCATATGAGCTTTCTATATGCCTTAATACCAAAAACCTTGCACAACACAAGAAGAGCCAACCTAGAAGTATCTATTAACAGAACTCTGTTGCTGTTATTTATAAATACTTTATTTACTACCCACAAAAACCCACAAAACCTCAGAACACCCTACAGGAATCACATTACAGGAACCCAGCTCCTTTTAGCTGACTGCAGTGAGGATGTCATTGGAACATACTGTGTCTTGTCTCCTCGCCTTGTGAGAAAATTCTTTCCTATGTGTTATTAGGATACTTCATCTATTTTGAGGAAGAAAAGGAAAATAAACAGAGAAAAAAAAAGGAAAAACTAGTAAAATATTCCTACCATGTAGGAAATTTTTAGAGAGTGATGTAAAGCCCCATTCTCCTTCAAATCAACTTCATTTGAGAGCGAGACCACCTATCTGCCTTCTCTACCAGTGCAATACACTTTCTCAATTTATCTTGCATCAATCATACAAGGAGGAATCAGAGGCATACAAATAAATCTATTCCTATGCCTGATTTGCCAGAGCCTCTCTGTAATGTACAAATGTACAAAGGTTACCGAGGAAACAATATAGGCAGACTGCATTTTGGCAGAATCCATAGCCAGCAGCAGCAGTCACAGGGTATCTGGGATTTATGCTTCATTAAACCTGGCATAATGCCAGCCTGGCTGAAAAAGGACAAAGAGCCCTCAAGTAACCTACCTAGCAATGATGACTTTCAAAGTTTCCTCTTTGACAGGTGGTTGAACAGGTTACTAGCCTCATCCAAAATGAATGAGATTTCTGACCCTCAGCGTGATTTATGAATTATTTTGTTCTGTAACTGGTGCTTTAGACCTGACCTAAGCACATTGATCTTATCCTGAAGATCAGCAAACACTGAATTATGCCAATCCCCTTTTTATGACTTCCCCTGAAGCCCATTTGAGGAGTGCAGCTCATACAGAATATGACCACATGAGTGCCTAAAATATTGACTCCCTAACATCGGAACTTCCACTTGCCTCTTATTCAGTAAACATATGTTACATGAAAAGTTTTCACCTCCACTCTGAAGGGGACTGCTTGTCATTATTTTACCAGGTAAAATCTTCACTGCTACAGGTGCTGGGAGAATCTAATATTTTCTCCTAGGACTCTGCATCTCTGGAATATTCTTTTACCAGCTCTGACATTGGTACTGTGTCATGATAAAATGAGACAGAGCTGACTACAGGATATCTTTCCAAACCTCTTGTGAATGTTACCCTCCTATAAAGCTCAGTCATGGAAGGTCTATGAGATCACTAATATGACAACACAAATTAAACTGTGAAAAATCAGTTCTGATTATCATCTTTTTCACATAAGTCGTGAAAGTCCAATCTCTAACCTTTCTCAGTTCCTCACTGGAATGAGCCCATATGTAAAACAAAGATGGATGAAGAGCAGCTCAAACTAAGCTGTCACATAGCTAACCGACAGACGACTTCCTAAAAATACTCTTCTCTTTTATAAATTCTTTGTTCAGAGGCTCTGATCTCAGTGGTCTCTGGGTCCTCCTGGACATCTTGACAGTGTGATGGTTCAAAAGCTGGTTAAGAATAAGCCACTCCTTCCTCCTCATAATCAATATATTATTGAGTCTGATCACTCTTGATGTTCACAGGCACAGAGCAGCCTGTGCATCTGTGCCTGCTTACTATAATTTAGTGAAGAATGAAGCTCTGCTGGAAAAAAATTTGAATTGGTAGTAAAATATAGTCTATTTTCTGAACATAAGGTGAAACAGATATTACGGCTGCCTCTCAAAACTGTGCACTTAGCAGAATGCAGAATCCAATTCCAAGTCACTCATGAAAATGAACTTTCTGTGTGAGAAAGTCTTTACTTACCTGAGTTCATCAGTCTCCTCTTGTCAAAGTTATGATTTTGTGGAATAGTAAAGCTGTTGGCTAAACTGTTTGATTGAATGCAAATGATTCAATTTTCACTGAAACTGGAATTAGATTGAGACTAGGACTCATCCTACAGAAAGCAACTCACTGTTTTAACAGACAAATGTAAACACTACTTTTTTTAGTTTAGTTTTTCCCATAAAATTCCCAGACACAGTTGCACAGAATAGCCATTTACAGTTAAATGTTCATAAAAAATATGTGTGTCAGTCTGTTTCTCGTTTCTGGTTAGGAAGAAGCATGGAGACGGTATCTCAAATTTTAACAACTTAGGAGGAGCTAGTGCATTACAGGGATGAGACTGTCTTTGTAGATATAAGAACAGAAAGCTGAGTGGGAAGATTTTATTATGTCTTTTTATTAATTCAAGCAGATTTAGCCAACCGAATGCATTTATTACATTTAGCTTCACTGGAGGATTTGGAGTTTAAGCTTGCATTATTTCTGGCTACTTTGGAATTTTGACCTGAAAATGTTTCCACTGACACTTCACAACACATTTTTCAACTTGCTGATGTTTGCTAGGGGACCTGTCCCCAAGTATTAAATGACAGTGACATTGGGGTAAACAAAACAACACTCGAATCTCTTCTCAGAGGAATTCCTGGTTGATTTCAGGACAGAGTAGAAGAAATAGGAAGAAAAGAAGAAATGGTTTATGTTTTTCTCAATTGCTTGTAAAGGTCTAGTCCTTTCTGTAGACTATTGCCAACCAATTTGTCATTTGCTCTTGCAGCTGATATGCAACACAACACCTATACAAATGAGGTCACTTGCTCACATATTTCTCACAATACTGATTTAAATTCAAACAGCAAAAACTGTGGTGTAGAAAACAATGGCTGGAAAACAACTCTCACCTTTTAGGAATGCCTTCATTGAAATTCCATCCTCTAAACATGAGCAGGAAAAATAATTGTGAGTTAGCTTCATTATCACTTTTTATTAAATTATGATCTTCTCTGGAAGGGTTCTTCAGTAATAACCAGGCATTAAGTATATACCATAGTGCTATAAAAAAATTTCTTTAACAAAATACTTACCACTGGCAGTTAGCTCCCTCTCAGTTTCCCCATCATCTTGATATTCATCTAACCATCTTCCATTGCAAAAACAAAAAAAATAAGATTAATAAAAACTATTAGTATAGTATATATCATCTGACCATTAACTTTTGCCTCCAATAGTATTTTTTATAGTTTTTTTATCAAATTACTCCTTGAAACTCCTTCCAAGACCAAATTTTCTTTTGTACCTTTATCACAGTTGGCCATACTCATATAAGAATAATTTGGTTCAATTTGCTCCAGGCAATTTTCATGGTAGGTGCATGAAGTACTCACTAGTACTATACACTAGTACTATATGGAGTACATGATATGAAATGCTAATTATTTACTGGTTCAGAGACTCAGGGAATCTGTGTAAGGGAGTTATATAACCTGCAGTGGTTAGTGATATTCATTGTACTTAAAATGATATATAAAATCTGCAGATCTAGAAGTTTCTAAAACTTTTGCAGATCTGGAGCAACAAACTGAACTTCTGTCCTTACATTACTTATCTTTTATACTGATGAATTTAAGGAGCTTTTCTGCAATATCATTTCACTGCAAACATATATTCATACTCCTTCAGTTGAACCCTCATGTTCACATAATATTTCCCAATCTTCAACAACCTCACTTATTTAAAAATAAATAAATTCGTGCTCACTATCAGCTTCTGTTCTATTGACTCCATGTAGATGTTGTATTTGTTTAAACCCAAGGACCCATAACACATTTCATTTCTTGTATGTAACAAAAATCTATGAATAAATCTCTTATGCATGAAGGGATTGCATAACTCCACTGTATTTCAACTCCTGTTGCAATAAATAGCTTGATTAACTTTTGAGACATCCTCCTCATTCCATCCTAAGAAACAAAACATCACTAGCAGTTTATAAAAGTAAATAGCAATTTTTGACAAAAGCTGGACACAGGATTTGAGGTGTGGTCTCACCAGTGCCATGTACAGGGGGACAATCACTGCCTTGGTCAGGTTGGCCACACTATTGCTGATCCAAGCCAGGATGCCATTGGCCTTCTTGGCCACCCGGGCACAGGCTGGCTCGTGTCTGTAGAAAGGGGCTGGCCCTGGTGTCCTTTCCTGGTGCCCTGTGGCCTTTCCACAAACTACATATGTCTATGTTTTTCTCAGAAGGCTTATTTATTAATATCAAGAAAACAGAACAAATCTTTCTCTCTCCAGCCAGTTCAGCTGCAGGGAATGTCTGTGTGTCTCTGTCTGTCTGTGTCCTCCTGACTCTGTCTGTCAGGAATTCACAACAAGGCAGAGGAAGACATTTCATTGGTTAAGGCAACCACCTTACCATAAACAATATCTTTTATTTACATTCTTCATCAAGGCTCTCTCCTGGGAAGCTACAAAAATTGTCCCTAGAAAATGGTTTTCAGAACAGCTTAACAAAAGCTTGCATTTGTCCAGCCTTTCTCTGAGATTTCTCAAAAACCTACTACAAGTCATCACCACATGTGTCTAGCCAGTTGTTGACTGGCACTCCCAGATCCTTTTCCACCAGGCAGATTTCCAGCCACTCTGCCCCAAATCTGTAGCACTACATGGGGCTCTTGTGACCCAAGAGCATCTCCCTCTGTACCCTTGTGTGGATCACATCCAGCCCAACAGATTTACTTGCATATGTCTAAGTGCTGCAGCAGGCTGCTGACTATTTCCCCTTGGATTGTGGGGAATTCTTTCTGCTTCCCATCCCTTTCTTCTCGCTCAGGGGGCTGGTATTACTGTTAAAGACTGAGGGGAAGAAGGCATTAGGTGGCTCAGCCTTTTCTTCATCCAGTGAGTATCTTCCCTACTTGGCTACCTCACCAGATGTGTCAGGTGGTTCTCTTCCACCAGCTCCAGGAACCTCCTAAACTCCTTCTCTGCTGTATTTTATTTTCAGTCTCTCATGAGAACAAGTGGAGATCTTCCAGCTGCTCATAGCACATTTCATCTGCCTCTTCCTCCTGGCTGGCTGGTCTGTAACAGACCTAGACCCTTGCTGGCTTTCCCCCTGATTCTTATCCATAAACCCCCAACTCTACCATCACCATCATCAAGCTCTGGACAATCAAAAAACGCCTTAAAGTACAGGGCTACCCCATCTCCTCTCTTTTCTTGCCTCTTCCTGCTGAAGAGTTTATAGTCATCCATGGCAAGACTGCAGCTGTGCAAGTCATCCCACTGTGTTTTCATGATGGCAACTATGTTATATCAGATTTTTGTACGCAACACTTCTTAAAACATTGAGAAGAGAGAAAGCTTATTTAATTTTGCATAGTCTCTGTATAATTTAGATTAAAAAAAAAAAAAAAAATCAATGCAGCTTTCCTTTAATGTGGTGCTTGGTTTGGGGCTTCTCTGCATTAGGCTATGACTCCCTCCCATGCCAATACAGGAATTTTTTTTCCTTGTCTTCAATTGTAAAATTTTGCATCATTTGTATGTTGAAAAGCTCTGGGGCACTGCTCAAACATCTAGGTTGTGTGCACATACCTGCTTTAAAATTTTTTTATTATGTTTCTGGCAGGTAACAAATTCTTTTTCTCCATGAATGACATACCTATTACAAGGAAATACAACCTCCTGAGCATCCTCTCCTTCTTTATGTTTGATGACAATCTCATCCAGAAACCATCCACTGCCTGTGTCTAAATGACAAAAGTTTATCATGTGAAATCATACTTTTCAAAAATAAAATTTATGAAAAAAAGCCAAGATTATATTTTTCTAGCAGAAACACAGATCATATTAAGACAGATGTCATCTAAATAAATAAGATATATTAACAGAATAAAAGCTTTATTATTTTTTGTCTTTTATAGGAGATGCAATTCTTCTCTGCCTTAGCCTGTTTTATTTTTAAGAGGGGTGGGGGTTTTCCCTTGGAGACAAATACATGCACACATCTCTGAACTGTCAACACCATTCACATCCCAACCTACATCATTTGGTTCCCTGTAATCGGGCACAAGGATGTTGGGACAAATCTGTTTATACCAATAATCAAGATTCAAATGAAAGCTCGAAATTTTGATCCTATGTGAGTGAATGCCTTATGGCATATATAAAAATATTAATTAAAAAGTCTTTAAAACTTACGCTCTCACGTGCAAATGGGCTGGGGCTGCAGCCTTGGAGGGGCTTTGTATGTCTTGGTAACAGTAACTGGCAAAACTGAGCATCCAAGGATCCAGGGCTAGCAACCAGAGAGACTGCTGCCTAAGGCCAGTGACTGGAGGCCTTTTACATCCATACTGTACATATTTTTTTATATTTGACATTGAGGGACTGTTGTTCTGATCAGCTGGAGAGGGTAACAGAGCCATTTGTACTGTTTGTGTACATGCCAAGTTTCTGTCTGTGTTGATCTGCATGGCCAGCCATGTGCACATATATGTGTGTGTTTTATAAATGTGTTTGTGTGCATGTCTACTGGGAACACACATTTAGCCTTGCTACCATGAGACCAGCAGGCATGGGGCTGTGCAGTCTCACTGCTGCTGGGGCTACTGAATTCATCTCTTCCCTAACTACATTAAACACTGGCACATCCATGCTGATCTTTCAGATCTCTTCCAATGACCATCCTAGTGACTGGTCTGGTTGTCCTGCAACACCCTTCTCAAATATCCTGTTCTCCCTGTGCCTGCACCACTCACAATTTGCCATATTGCTTACGAGGTTTCACCAACTCATACATTACTTATCAGCACATTGCAGCAAAACAGCATGAGGGGGTGTTTTTGTCAGAAGCAAACAAACATCTTATTTATCCTTATGCTTTGCCTCCCTGGCTGCATCTGAGTCTGAAAGTCCCTAGAAAGCAGCAGTTTCTGTCACATAGGAAGGGCATCCCCACCTTGTGCATGGAGCAAACCCTCTTCTCTAGGACAAGTCCTTTACTTTCCTCATTCACCTTCCTCCCTCTCACCCCCCAAATGGAGAGATCTCCTGAGTCTCTCCTGAGTCACCATCCTTTTCCAGCTCTTAACCCTTCAGTCACCTCAGGCTAGGCTTATGTGGGGCTAGTTTTGGATACAGTTCAAAAGAGATCTGTGAGATCTGTCTGTGCTGATTTCAACAGTCTTCTCAATTAACAAGGCATATATTTTGTTACAGATAGAATTCAATCCATTGTCCTGTTTATACAGTCCTTCAAACCCACAGATTTGAACTCCAGTGTCAAAGAAAATCTGAGACAGCTGAATTGGGTTACAGATGTGTAATGCTGATCCTGCTGATCCATGCTGCTTATTAAAGGAGAGATGAGGGAAAGAGAGCATGATATGGTGCTGTGGGGGATAGAGGGAAGGTGGTCTTTTGTGTTATGTCTTGGGTTACTACAATGTGAGACTCTCAGGTGTACAATCATCCATATTGCTGAAGGCAGCAAACTCTATAAAACTACAGACACAGGAAACAACCATTCCAAGGCTGCACTGTTATGGCTATTCCTCTAATAGTCACAAGCCTGCTCAGAGCCTTAGGCAGTACAGGCAGTCAGAAAGATGGGTGCTGCTTGGAGTCATTTCAGAACAGAGTAGGGTAAAAGGGCTTTTCTACTCTGTTATCAGTGGAGCCCCGAACTTCCTCAAAAATCCTTCTCTCCACTTACTTTCTTCCTACATATTAATCTGCAAACATATTTGCAATATTTGTATCTTTGGTGCTTTTAAATGCTAGCTTTCTCTTCATTTACATCATTACAGAGATGAACATTTCTTCAAGGGCCTTTACCTGAAATTAATCTCATCTCCAAATTCTCTCTTTTTTTTTCCTGAAAAACCTGCAAGCTGAATGCAATGTCACTCACTGGAACAGCTCCACTTTGACTTCCACAGATCAAATACATAATCAAATCTTCTACAGTTGCCCAAAGCAGCAAGGACATTGTGCTGTAGCTACTCAAATTTTGTCAGGTAGCAAGTCAGCTGCTGAATATCTTTAATTCCATCCTGGATAGTTTTCACTGTTTTTTCTAATGAAAGATTGTCTTACTAGTGTGAGCCATACTTTTGAGAGTTTTCTATATGCAAATAAATAGTGTTTTCTTATAAATAATCTTGAAAACAAAGAGTAGAATGACAGTATATGACATAAAACTCATGCTCTTTTTTCTGTCCCTTACCACAGTTTTTCATCATCCCATCACAGTGATCAACCTGCAGGAAGACTTTTTATCACTGCAAGACCTTCTGTCACATTTTCTATGAAGGATGCAATATAAACAAAGTACATTGGGTTTAAAAAGGACTTGAAAACAGACTGGTCTCTAGGAAGTTAAATCCTACCTGGACCAGCTCCATCATGGCGAATCAGAACTTTCTCCAAGTCCCCCAGTGAGACAGCCTTTATGCAAAAAATATCCATCTGTGGAACCATACAAGGAAGATGATAAAGGTCTTAAACATAGCTATTTCTTTGACTCTAGCAGTATAGAAAAGCTTTTTTTCTCTCTTTTTTTTCCTTTTTTTTTCTTTTTTCCCCAAAATGAATACAGTCATTTTATATTTGTCCTGGCCAGACAGTGAGGATCCTTTGAAACTGTCTACAGAGGATAACACCCGAAAATTACTGCACAGGGACAGCATTGATACCTTTGGCACAATGATCAGTTTCAAAAAATTATTTGGTTGTGTCTATGTTATGTTTTCTAGCCCTATCTGCCTCACCAAGATTGGGTAAGGCATACCATATTCCTAACATACTTAGGAATACAGATTTAGAACTTGATTCTAAAATTCACAGTGATCTGTTCAGGACGACAAAAATGCTATTGTTACCATTTTATCTATATGTGCAATATACATAACCATGAACACATAAATTCTAACATCTAAAGCTCTCAGAA
The DNA here is from genome assembly GCA_013400515.1 of Erpornis zantholeuca. Classification (NCBI taxonomy): domain Eukaryota; kingdom Metazoa; phylum Chordata; class Aves; order Passeriformes; family Timaliidae; genus Erpornis; species Erpornis zantholeuca. The sequence goes on from VZTN01012553.1 coordinate 14,055, forward strand.
AATGGTTGATCAAGCAGATAAAAATTATCCCTATGATGCAATTATGGAAGAAATATTGAAAAAGATAAATGGTAAATGGTTGAATAAACTTTGTAAATAAAAAAATATTTACAATTGTTGATGAAAGAGTTTTCTAATTTACTCTTATTGATCAGAATCAGCATTGTTTTTACTTCACCTGTCCATGTCAAAATTTAACATTATTATTCTTAGATCTATGGAGCTTCCTTTTGCCTGTATCTCTTCTTGTCCCAATGTGGTTGATATAAACACTGGAATTTGTTTCAGCACCCAGTTTAGCACCTGGGTATATATGGACCTCATACACCTAGAAAGACAAGAAGAAAAATCTTAGGATTCTCCTGGCAGTTTGCACAAGATTCTAAGTTTCCTCATCAAAATTTTGCCAGAAGACTCTACTGATTTTCAAGTTAGCAAGTAGCTACCCATGAATTTGTCACTTCTAGGTTCAAATCTTTAAATTCTCTTGACAAAAATATGGAAACACCAAGCTTTAACAAAAACCACATTACGCAGAGCATTGCTATGCATTACTCAGCAAAGCAGCTCATCAACCAAGTGCTCCCTAGTGCACAGTTTTCTTCTCCCACTCCATGTTGTCTATTCATGGTTTCAGGACCCAATTCACAAAGACTTTCTTTGCAATCTATCTGGAGACCACCTAACTGTGTCTAGTCATCATCTGAAATAAAATATACTTTTCAGTGGTACCAAAGCACTTTCAACCACCAGATTTGGGCAAAACAATTATCTGGGTTGTTAACCTTCATTTGGTCTTAAAAGAGGAATAACAATCACAAATCCTAGGGGTTTTAGGTTTTCACTCCACATACAAAGGTGGGCAAGCAGATGAACAGCTCCCACACCTATAAAAAATGAACAGTTGTCTTGCTTTTGAAGGTTTCAACATCTGTCCCTAGTGAATGAGAGGACTCTAAAAACAGCTCTCAGTTAAAGTATATTTATGACATTTTAATGCATCTCTTTATAGTCTAGACCAAATTCTTACACACAAAAAATATATACTTCTTCAAAGAATTCTGGAATATAATTTAGAATTACTGTATTAACATGTTCTATACCATACTAATATTATTTTTATAACTATCCAGATGTGCAAATTTACTTTAGCAATTATTTGCAGTGATCATATACTATTATATTTCATTTCAGTTTTTCTCTCTGTGACTTTAAAAAAAACCCTCCTGTTTATATTTAATGGCAATTTTTCCATGCAGTGTTTCCATTCTAATCACAGCTAGCCATTTCTGCTGCTATATAGTAGAACACAGAGAAGATTACTGCTTCATTTATGTGTAATTTTAACAGTTCTTGGGAGTGAAGAAAGGTAATAGAAGTTCTAACAAACACGATTAGTTCCTTTTAAGAAGGAACAGAGACAAAAACAGAATAGGATAACAAAATGCTTGAAACGGGGCAATACTCTACAAAAACTAGTTAAAATACTGTTACCCTTAAACCACCAAGTAGCTACTAGAATCTGACATTTCCATAAATTTTTTATTCACTGGGTCCCAAGTCGTCTTATAAAACTCAAACATCATGTCATCCAGCATCACTGAAGAGCAGCTATTTCTGATTCCCAATGGAGAAGTAGTAAAATTATACTGCAAATACTTGAGGAAAAAAAATAGCCCCACATGTATTAAAAGATAGGAGAAATGTTGATGGATAGACTCTATGCTTGACCAAATTAGGGTATATCTTTTAATCTGTGTAAAATTATCGTAAAACAGTGTCTCCAACTCTTTATCACTATTACAACTGGGGCTCTAAATAAGAGTAGTGTTCCTTGACTAATTTTATTATTTTCTGTAATTCCAAGCATTTATTGCAGCTCTCACATCCATGCATTAATGTATCAACACTGCCTGTGACATATAATTGATCTCAATGACACACACACATCTTCAAAAGTTTGGCAGAGCCTTATAAAAATTATTTTCAAGGTTTTTAGCATTAAAAAATCATGATAAAACAAATCATAGTTATGAATAGCAAGTAGCAAAGATAAATTGACCTGATAATAGGCATAATTGAGCTATATATCCAAATTACATTTTATACCATAACTGCTAATATAATCATAGCTGGCCAAAGGGCAGAGGATAAGGGGTGGCAACAAACTATGACAGAAAATGTGCAGCAGAGCAGAGCCACAATGATCATGAAGGGGCAAAGCATTAGGAGTGTGGAAGGAGAGAGGCTACATTTCCAACAAAATAGCTAAAAATTACAATAATATGTGATCAGATATTCCAATAACAGGGCTTACTACCCATGAAGCAAGGTGCTGCAGATAGTAACAGAAGTGACATATTGACATGAAGTCTCCTCCACACCTTTATAGTCTTACTTACAGTCTTGGTTTTGAAAATGCAAAACATCTGTGGGAGGAAAGGAAAGGGTATAGACTGTTTGTGTTATGGCTGTTTATGTATATAGACTATTATCTGCATTAAAAGTTATTTCTATGATAAAAAAAAATAAGTAACTGTAAGCGCATTTTTAAAGCATATTCAAGGCCCTTTAAAAAAAAAAAAAATTTAACAATAAGTGTTTACAAAAACACAATACCAACAAGTCCTTCCATTATGGAGGAAGAATACACAAGAAGAGAACAAGAGGTAATTATAACAAAACACAAATACATTAACAGATAAATAAATTACAGTTCTTTTTGTAGCACTGTACATCTCTGTGGTAACCAGAGAGATGATAATGATTGAATCATTAAATAAAGCTTTCTTTTGCTACAAGCCTAAATAAATTAGTCTGAAGTAGACAGCATGCACATCTTGAAATGTAAAACCCTGGAAAATTCTTTCCATAGTTTCTTGTGTCTATACATCTCTCACCATCTGTAAAATGTTAGGTCTGACATTTATTTAAGCTACACAATCTGCATTATTTATACAGGAACCTTCTTAACAAAAAAGACCAGTTTGTGCTCTAAATTTTTCTACAAACATAGGCAATTACAATACAGGCTATTATATTAAGATAATAAAAGGAATGTTTATTTTCCTTAACTTCAGTATATGCTGAATATATGCTGTATACAATCCATTTCATAGGAATCACACAAAAAATGAAGCAAGGAGAATATTTCCCAAAACACACGTGCCTAATTAGAACATGATGAACGTGGCCACAATGGTGAAATGCCTGTACATTCAAATAAACATTCACTAAATAGACTGTGGACATTAAGCCTTTTCTGTGCAAATGGAAACCTAGGCACAGACCAGCCTGAGAGGATGCAAATTTTTCAAATTTTATCAAGCAGTTCCTCTAGATTGCAGAACAGCTAGAAAATGTGTTAATGCTAATGGCTCCAGAGCTATAGATTCCTTAAACGAGGGATGGTGCCACTCAGGAACAGATAAGACAAGGTACCACAACTGTTTGATGTTTGACAATACAACCAAATCTGGAGAACAAACGTACCCACTGAATGTACTGCTGAGACAGAAAGACTCACCATATGTGAATTTTTCCCTTTGTAGTTTTCTGTATATTGTTCACAAAACACAGTTTGCTGTGTAGAGAGTAAAATAAAATGATCCCAGAAAATGTGTTCAGCTTCTGTGACCGTGGTTTCATTTCTTTTGAGTAAGCAACCTTTTCTAAGGCCCCTGCTGCAGGCCCATCTGCAATGGAGACTTCCTTCACTGCAGGAAGAAAACACCATCCCAAAACTCTGAAAATTAGAACTGTATAGCCCAATCCCCTGTTCTGTAGAAGTAATTTCATTTTACTATATGCTGATTCAGTGAAACTACATCCGCTGAAAAATGGGGTGACAAAAAACTCAGGGAGAGGTAAACTCATAGGAAAAAAAAAGGGCAAAAAATGTTGAAAATTATTTCATAAAGCAAACCATTCAACAGAAGTCAGGAAACAGTTTCAGCATTGTAAGGGACTTGTCAGACTCACATCTAGGCATCTGTCCAATGTGGAGCACATCAAAGTAATAGAAGAAATGTCTTGGAAAACACAGTAACTTTGATAAAGGATATAAGAGGATTAATTAATAGAGAATAGCAGGGGAAAAAATCTCTGCTAGCACTCCGTAAAAAACAAAATGACCTTTCAGAGAATGTGTGATTGAAAACTTCAAATTGCTCACAGGGTAACTTCAGATAAGCTCTATAAACCAAACAGAAAAATCTACAACATGGATGCATGGATGAAACTGTTGAAAAAGGGGAAGTAAAGTGTTTTCAGACAGAGGTGAAGAGTTTCTAAAAGGCAGTTTTTAAAGAAGGGTAATAACTGTGCAAAAAAGAGACAGAACCAAATACATAAAAAATACTGTAGGAGTAATATGAGCAGTCAAGTGTACCAGTACCAAATTTCTAGTTGCTCAGTCTATAAAAATGTTATCTCCTGAGATACTATTATGAGGCTTCAGGTGTTTTTTAAATCACAACTCCAGCTTCTGGCATCTATTGATAACATAAGAAATTAACCACCTTGGACAAAAGAGAGACTGAAAGGAAGTTCTCCTGGTTATGAAGAAGAGATGCCCCAAGGGCATACCAAGGGCAATAGAATGCAAGTTAGAGACCCTTTTTTCCTGGATTTCCCATTCTGGCCACCTGAATGAGGGTTTCCAATACAGAAAGTTGGTATATTCCTGAGCCTTCACCAATGACAAGAGATAGTTTGGTCCCAGTTTGCAGGCACAGTATATAATTATCAATCCCTTTTGAAGAAGTAGTGTACAGAACTCAGCGACTGCTGACACTTGCCTTCGGAAAAATATTAACAGTAAACAAACACCTCCAGATGCTTTGCACTAAAGACTAAGATAATATTTTGATACATTTTGGAGGAAAACAAACTTAATAGAATTAAAGATGAATTTATTGTTGAGAATATGAAAATGAAAATTTTCATGGCAGAAACGTGGGTCTCTTTCTGCTGACTTAGGACAAACTGCTGTCCCACTGTCAGCTATTTTCAAAGTAATTCTACTAAAAGAAAAGCACGGTCATTATTTGAGAATTCTGGCTAAGGGCTAATGAATTGAAGATCCACAGCTGTCTGTTTGCCTGCAACACCACAGAATCCCCCTGTTGGCTCTCCTTCCTTCTTTCTGGTGTGCAGCATGGAGTGGTTTTAGAGCAAAGAACTAGGTTCTTCCTGGATAAAGCTACATTCCATGAACACAATGACAATAGTCTTGACACAAACTGGCAGTTGGTCTGTGGGAACAGAGGAGAACAAGCCTAAAGTAACTTCCCTCCAAACTCCCATGAAGGGGACATGGCACACTTAACTAAGTGGGTTTTTAGCTCTAAGCGCTTCACTAAGCAAATCCACTCCCACCAGGCTGCCAGTGTAAACAGAAAAACTGGCCAAAGAGCACAAAACCTGGAGAGATGTTAAATGTTACACAACATTAAAACTGTCCAACTGCTGCTATTCAGCCCTGCCTTTATGCTGGTGTATGAAGATCACAGAATGGTATTGCACAGTATTGCTCCAGGTTCTGCCTTTTTCCATATGACATGCCCGCTTGAATAAAATGGTCATTTTGGCTTGATCTGTCAAACAGAAAGGTTATATCTCTGGTTTTGTCACTCAGTATTTACTACCTAGGTGTCAAAAAGGGTGTTTGGCATTTTTCCATGACAGAAGGCATGACATAAAGATTCAGGTTAGTGCAGTATTCAGGTTAGTGCAGTATTAAAAGAGAAAAAGTACTTAATGGCTTGCTACTGTGTGCTAAGGAGCCAATCATAATAAGCCACAGTAACTGTGAAGAAGTATAAGAATAGTAGCAGAGAATAAAAAATACCTTTTTCTTCTTTTGCTTCTTACAGCTTTGGATTACAATAAGTGTTGTTGTGTGTCCATCTCTACCACCACAGCTGACAATGGTTAAGAGGGACTATCTTCCTCAGAAGTGGTGCAGATATTAATTTAGAAGACACAAATATAAAAATAATACCAGGTTAGGACGTTTCAGTTAGAATTACAGTTCTCAATCTAATCTCCACTAAATGCTATCTAATCTCCACTAGTACTATTTGGAGGAATAGTCTAAAACAGGTATTCTTCATGACATGCAAGAAAATTATCAGCTTTCAAAAAACACACTTGCTAATGAATTTTACAATAACAAATAGAATCTTGACTGTTTATCTATGTAATTGGTGCCTCCCAAGTGATAAAACAGGGATAAAGATTTTGTAGCAATAATACTTGTGTTATTACTATTTGCTTTGGTCATCTTTTGCACTATTTCAGTCAGTGGCCACCTTCTAATCTTTCTGTATTTGCCTGCACACTTCTCCAAGTGGAAAAGAATACTAAATCTTTGGAGCTGGAATTTTCCCTGCCTCAGTCTCAGTATTTGTCTTTTATCTCATTTCAGTACAGTTATTCCTTTGTTTATGTGAACAAGAACAGGACACGTTTACCCATTTATATCCTCATTTGACATTTATGTTCACATAAACACAGCAGTAAGAAAATTCAGTACCTCTTGCCTCAAGTACCCCTTTGGAATGGAAGTTCAACCATATCTGAAGACAAGCCACGTTAGGATGTGTGATAAAGGTGTACACATGTACAAAGGAATACAGGCAGGGGGCAGTCCAGGTAGCACCCTCCTCTGGCTTCTCCCAAGCCCATCAAAGGAACCATTGGCCCATCTCCACAATCACAGGTGCACAAGGGCATGTGAGAACCCATAGAGACTTAGACAGAGGGAACCCTCTTCCAGCCCCTGCAGGGTTGTCCCAGGAGTCTCAGTCAGGGCATAAAACTCACCACCATGAGACAATTTGGAGCATCTGTCATACTTATGATATGTCCAAGGGTGTCAGATGCAATGTAGGGCACAGGAGAAGAGCATTTTGTGATTGTAGATGATTGATTTATGTGACATTTAGGAGAGGAACTAAAAGCAGGGAAGTAGATGGATCTAAGTGGCTTGGGGAAGAACTGGTTAAGAACTGGTGTTAGAAATTAGATCACACCTGTTCTCTGTGTGTGTGCATGTGTGGGTAGGGAGTCTAAGTACCAGCAACTGGACTTGGAGTCCTGCATGGTAAAAACTGGAGACACTGAAGGCAATAAAGCTGTCAGTGAGTGGAGTGGGTCAGAGGTCCATGTCTTTGAGTGCAAGACCACATGAGCAGCCAAGTGTTGGAGGGAGCATGAAAATCCTGCTCAGCTTCCAGAGACACCCTGAGGTATGGGTGTCTTTAGGGGCGAGACCTGCTGGGGTGGGCATGAGGCAAATGGCCTGTACCAGCAGCTGGAGCAGGGCTGTGGCCTCAGGGGCTCATAAGTTCAGTTGCCAGCAACTAGGGAGACTGGGATCCAGGGGCAACTGCAGAACAGACAGGGTGTGTGAGCCCAGCTGCTGGATCTACCTTGTACACATCTATACACATATATAGCCCCATTGTTGGACATCCATCCCGCTCAGCCTGAGAGGGGAGCAGGATGAGGCTGCTGGTGCTCTGTTTGGGCAACTCCTCTGTGGATCTGGGTCATCTGAGCAGCTGGTCTTGGTGTGTGGGACATACCTGTGCTCTCTGTGGGTGCTGAATGGGAGCGTGCTGAGCCTTGCTGCATGTTGGACCTGGGGCCATGCAGCTGTGGCAGCCTTGCTGAGCTACACTGAGCTCATCATCTGGTCTGATTCCCCTAATTCTCCTGTGCTATGAAGCTAAGTCCATAGTATTCAAAATCTTCCATCTTATTTTCATTGAGTGATACTTAAGATTTACCCAGCTCAGGGCCTGATTACTAATTTTGAATACCTATCACTCAGAAAATAGTTGAATAACTTTTATTTTGTGCATCACAGTGTAGGGGATAAAACCACATCGAAAGAGCAACAAGTAAAAAATCCACTACTTGTAAAGTTGGGTAAACTAAAAGTATCTGGAACTGCCAGGAAAAAAAATACCCCCCCCACCAAAAAAAAAAAACAAAAAAAAAAAAAAAAAAAAAAAAAAAAAAAAAAAAAAAAAAAAAAAAAAAAAAGCACAAGACTGCATAGAAGAATCACATAAAAAAAAAGAACCAAAACAAGTTGGAGCAAACCTCCAGGGATCACCCAGTTCAACAGCATGATGAATTCAGGGACAACTTCAAAGACAGATCAGGTGAAGTTTTTAAATCCCCAGGGCTGGAAAAACAAAAGAGAAGATGTAATAGGAAGAGAAAAAGGAGTCACTAACCCAGAAGCCTTGGCAATGTGGAAAAAATAAGAAAAGGGAAGACAAAGGCAGACATGCATTGGAGGGACAAGAAACCCAAGTTAGGAAAGGAAGTTGAGACTGGTGTGATGGAGAGATTGAGAAAGAACTGAAATCAACTCTTGGAGTAGGAGACCAGATTAGTGTCAATTTTTTGAAGTGCCTTAGAGACAGACAGAAAAATTAAGAGGGGTTACCAAAGAGGTGAGAAATTTGCATGGAAAATAAGCAAATTCTGAGAGGAAGGTAAAGAAAAACTAACAGATTCAGGAAATAAATTCATATCTCAAGACAAGATGCTAGGAAAAAAAGAAAGCCAAGGAACCAAAAATCTGTTCCAAGGGTTTGGATCCATACTGGTTGCATAGAAAATTTCAGATGGGGAAGGGGAGAAAAAGAATAAGGAAAAATTACCCTTTCTTCTAAGAGGGAAGCTGAGCAGTGAGGAAAGTGTTTAAGAAAAACAATCAAAAGACCAATGCCTTCTGTGCTTACATTTGTTCACTTTTTTTAAAGTTTCCAGAACATTATTTTTATACTTAAGCAAATCTAGTATCACCAGAAGATAACATATTAAATTGAAAGTACAGAATACAAACTACTAAATCATATCAAATCTTCTTTAAGTAATTAGCACCATGCAGTTTTTTCTGCTGGAGAGTGTCTTGATGTGGTTTGTTCAGTACTTGTAAGCAATTAGTTTTTAAATGGGAAATGAAAATGGATAGTGTTTCATTTGCTTGTTCTTGAGAAAATAAATAGGAAATCCTTTGGCCTCCTTGCTGAGTTTGTATTGATGTTCAATTTAAATGTTCCTAAAATCAATAACTAATTAGTAAAACTTAATTCTTTGGGAAATTTCCAAGTTCTTTTGGAAATGTATCTTTTCTTACATACTTGAAACATATATTTTAATAATGTTCCTGTAAACACAAGGAAATATGCAGTAATACAATGATTAAAGGCTAAATAAATGTGCTGTTTTAAATATATTCCCATCCTTTGATAGAACTGACTTGATTTTCCATATACAAATATATAAACAGAGTGCACTAACTAGAATATTAGTGCTTTTCTATGAATGGGTTTTTCAGACTGCATAATGCAGATTTGAATTATTGATGCTGAATTGGTTGTTCATACAACTTAATTGGCTTCTGCAATATTTTTCTATTGCACCAGTAAATAACATATATGTCACTGTGAGTGGCATATAGTACTGTGGTACATGTCAATGCTTCATCCTGATCAGTCCCATTTCTTGAAATCTCTTACTGAACTCAGTAACTATTCTGCAAAAAAACCCCAAAAATTGTAAAAAATAGCAAAGAGGAAATGTGATGTGTCTCTAAGCATACAGGTCTCTAAGCATCTTCTGGCCTCTGTAATAAAACATTCACACATCACAGACTAATTTTTTTTTTCAGAGAATTATATTCTTTTGACTTAAGGGTTTTCTCTTTGATATTTTCTTCTGAAATTATTTGATTGTCACTAAATGCATGATGATTGTTCTTTATGTTGAATCCCAGGCACCTTGCAAAATTCACTGCATCAGTTTGGATCCAGTTTGCCAAATGGCAGCACCTATCTATGTAAGACCTACCACTGTCAGACATTATTGGCCATCAGTGGCATTGTTGTCATTCTGTTCATGTAAAGAAAAAAATCACATGTACTGATTATCCTGAATCATTATTCCTCTATGAAGGCCTAGGACTTTTTAAATATTAACCTTATATGATGGGCCATTTCTCACTTCACTTGAAGAGAACAAAGTGCATCAAAGCTGTCATAAACCTTGAAGTTCCAAAGTGTCACCCTGCAGCTAACAATTGCCATGTGAATGGCTGTGACTCAAGCCTGATTTGAAAAACATGTGTGTGATGATTCAGATCATGGTTTTCTGGTAAAGTATGTTTTATGCAGGACAAGAAAGGATGATCTCAAACTCGCTAAAAGAAACTGGATGTCACATGACATTACATACCTTGATTTCCCTGTCTTTCTCTAAAGAGCAGTATTTACCAGTGATGTATGGGCACTCTGAGAAATCAAAAATGTATAGGGTAAGATGCCCTAGCCAAAGCTATTATTCTGATTTTGGGAACGAAAGGAATGGGATTAAATGATCACTTCCCTCTTCTGTGGAGCTAGAAAGTATCTGGAAGGGATTGCTCCACAGTTACACTGGCTTTTAGGCAGGCTGCCCTGGAGGAAACATGAAAAATTGTTATGTACTCACAGGATATGTTTAGTGAACACATAATCTAAAATACTGAGCACCTACACAGCAAAAGCTCCTCTGCAAGGTTTCTTATTGCCACTTCTCTCCACGTATCACCTTCATCCTAGTCTTCGGAAAGCCAGGTCTCTATGGGGAGACAAATCTCTTCATCAGAAACAGGGACTACTCTTTCAAGTCTGACTTCCTCCAGGTACCAACTGGGATAATTTCCATTGTCATGGCCAATGTGGATTTTATATAGCTGCCCAAGATCTTTGAGATTAATCTCTAATAATATAAAAAATCCAGATTTTAATAAATAATTACAATGTTGTCTTTTAGCCATCCCTCTTATACTGGGCATACAAGCTAAATATGCAGATAACATAGCTGAGAGTAATGAGTTTTGTTGGAAAACTATGCCTTAATATGCAATGAATCCCAGAGACACAGAGCAAAAACATATGGAGTAGTCTGCAAGTGTAATTTTATTGACTTCAGTACCACATTATTTAGAGTGAGTAAAGGGCTCAGACAATCCAGTCTGTTTCTAGACCTCTTCACAGAACTCAGTTTCCAGTGTTATAATGTAAATCTCTATTTCTAGACAAATACTTTAACAAGCATAAATAAGTTCAGTCACTGCTACACAAAATAGCATGAGCCCATGCAGTCACCATTAGCAGAGCCCTATTAACTATTCCTACCACTTATCAGCCAGCTACTTTTCTCTTTTACTCCTCTTTTTAGATGCACTGGTGTCAGGGTCAACTGTTTCTGTAAGTGCTGATGCCACACTGCAGCAAATTTAAACAATAAAACATGACTATGTCACATTGAATACTGCGGCCTTGAAATAAGAGCCACTAAGTTTTGGGTTGCAGAAGTATTTTGGGCAATGATTCCTGATGGCAGGAATCTAAGCACAAAAGCAAGGTTAACCACTTTCAACCTTTTTTTTTTTTCATTTTATCAGTGTCATGTTTGAAAGGTCATGGTAATTGGGAAAAAAATCACCAAGTAAAAAAGAACAAAATATAGTAGTTTCCTTTACTATTATAGCAATTTCATACTACTTCACATCAAAATAAAAAAGAAACAAATATCCCTGAGGCAAGCCTGGCACAACTCACTCTCATAGGGTGAGAGCATGATATGTATGCTTGTAGTAAAAAGTCTGAATAGAGTCACCCTTATGACCATTGTAGAAGGTTTTTGCTATATTAAAACACTATGTTAAAGTAAGATGTGCCAACTAAAGATACAATTATAGCATTAATGTAATATAACTACGTACATCAAAGATATGCTGCTAATACTCACAGAATTATGGCAACAGAAAAAAAGCACCCTGAAACTCGCCACAAATGTATCCAGGACATAGGCTAAGCTGCCCTAAAAAATTTGTCACCCAGCTGCAAAATAGAGACCTCTGCAGTGATCAAGGGACTGCTAAGGTTGCCTTACAAGTAATTGTAAAAATATATTAGATCTCTCAACCTTTATTGCAAACTGAATAGAATATGGTATTGGTGAACAACAAAGGTGGTGCTCTCCTAAGATGCAGGCACTGGCTGCTATTTGTGGTGCAGAAGTGTTAAAGGGCAATTTAGCAAATAAAACACTGATACCTTGTGACCTCATGTCCGTGATTAAGTTCTGGCTTAAGCCCTGTTGAAAGAGAGGCATCATAGCCATCACAGATTATTGCATACAATAATCATTACCATGATTCTTCTTCAGGACCAGGGAACTCTGTCAAAGAGCCCCTTTCAATTTCTGAAGCATCTAATCAGTCACTGGCTATGAAGTAAACAGAAAGTAAATCCTGAATATCTATACTATACATATGTTATATGAGTTGGCTCAAAAGTGAAGCTGTAACTTTTTTAATTATATTGATTTGTCATATATGCTAAAGTGGATGTTTTTGTTTCAGCAGGAGGTCTGAGATGGGAGATATGTTTCCAGGTGAATTCCTCTGCAAAGACCATGGACCCCTCCTCCTGGTTTTTCTCCTCCCACTGTGCTCCAGCAGATCCTTTTCCTTCTTATGCTGAAGGCCCCAGAGCTCGATGCAGTGCTCCACTTGGGGTGTCACAAGAGCAGAACAGAGGGGCAGAATCCCCTCCCTTGACCTGCTGGCCACATAGTAGATGATTTTTGGCAGACCACTGCTGCAACTGGAGAAAATATCACAAAATAAGCACATGTGGGAATGCTGATCAAAAAAGAGGGGGGGGAATAGGAAAAAAATATAAAGAGCAAAATAAGAAGCAATTTGAAAAAGGAGAGGGAAATGATGAAACCCATTCATCACCACATCAGCATGCAGGGACTTCCTGTTACTGGAGCAATCCATCAAACCTAATCAAATGAAGTCTCAAGAAAAATCGGTAGAGAACAGAAATCTCTGTCCAGGCAATTGGGTTTTTCCAGGAGATGCATCTAGTTGCAAGTAGTCCAATTAGATTCATTGAAGTCCTGTTTATCATCTCTAAATGCATATGTCCTTGTGTCTTTCTACACTCGCTATCCTTCCCTAACACTAACACTCTAAAAGCAGTTGTGATATAACCAAATTAAGAAAAGACCATGTGCTAAAGAGGAATTTGCCCAGAGTTTCAACTCAAGTATATTTGATGGTTTTCAACTAAAGGGAGAAACATAAAACATCCTTGTCTACTTGACTCACAAGTAGAGAGGGTTTTGGAGTGGTAAACTATGCTGGACTTACAGGTAATGGCATATTTCTGAGTCTGAAAAGTCTCAAAATTAACTCAAAATACAGAACACTACCCATCTGAAAACATGCTCAGTAATATTTTTGCATAATATTCTCCTTCTGAATAATTGTTTATTAGTGACCTTGGGGGGAAAAGTCATGTTTATTCTTGGGTGGAAATCAACTGCATATGAAGTTCTGAAAGATGTATAATGCAATTACAAATTTATTTTCAGTACCAGTTGCTTTTTGGGGCTTGGAACAATTCATCTTGATGTCAGATCAGATATCACATTGGTCTCTCAGTGGCATTGACTTGCTAACACGTTAGTTTTTGTCGATTGGAATCCTGTCAAATGTATGTCAAATTTTGCTCTTGCAGTGAAATGCAGAGGAAAATATTCTCATAATGCAGTAGAGCTAACGATATTCTTTTGACAACATAAACAGTGTCTTGAGGCTGCTTCTTCCTTTCCTGTGTTGAATAAATTGCCTTGAACTTCTGCATGACTTGAACACAACCTGGCATTTAGAAATCTACTTTCACAGCCAGAATGTTCTGTAAAAAGTTGTAGAACAAAGTTGACTTTGCCGCCCGCATAAACACCATGCTTAGAAAAACCTTGGTCTAGCTGTTCTGTAATGTTCCAGCACCACAACTGCAAAAGTAACATTCCTTTTTATATGGAAACAGCCTTTCTGATAGTCCTGCAATAAATGTCCAAACAGAAAGGATGAGTTCCAGGACTAAAGCATCGCTCTGAAAATCAGACGGCTGGATTCTATTCCTGGATCTGCTTGAGGCTTCCTGAAAAACATTGCAAAATTCACAAGCCCTTTTTGCTTCACTGTCTCAACTATACCACAAGGACAACATGTCTCCTACAGGGACATTGCAAAACTCTCTTCATACATTTTGAGATCCTCAGAAAAAGGCACAACTCTGAAATTCTGTATTTTTTCCCTAAAACTTTGTGTTCATTTTGGCTTAGTTGCTACTTTTCTAAAATTAAATTGAGAGATCAAAAATTGTCAATTGTAGTGATGTAGTAGAGTTTGGACATAGAGGGAAATTCAAATTCCATTATGATGTGGCTTACACCAGCCACCTATAGAACATAAATAAAACCTAAACTGCAGAGAAAACAAAGAAAGGCATGGAAACACAAATGGAGGTATAAGGATCTAGATACCAGAAACATCAGGTATGGTGATCTTCTTAGGGATGGCCTCTTCTACAAATGCCAGCATCTTCCCAGAAAAAGATTTTACAAAACACCTGAATCATCATCTATGGTTAACTTGTTGGTTGATTGTGAAACTCCTTCTGATGCATCAACCAATTTGTGTTCAGTTCTGTAATAAGTTCTAAAGGGGATGGGCCTCACATACACCATGCTTATGTGACAGACTGCCAGCACTTAATAACCTTAAAAATTCCATTGTGACTACAATGATGGCAGTAAATCTATCATCTTTGTAGCATTTTTCTTCATTGTTACAGGCAATAATATCAAAACATCATATTTCATAGTACAAGTACCGGTACAAATTATTGAAAAAACTGTCCGCCATTGTCAAAAGGGCCCTGTTTCCACAGACAGCATCTTTGCTTTAGTCATATTCTAAATATTTGCAAGCGGTTAAACTAGACTGACCTGCTAATCAATACACCTATACCCTTTGCTCATTGCTACCATTTATTTTTGTACACTCATAGAACTAAATAATCTTCTTACCAAAGGCAATGGGAACATTTTCATTAAATCATGCATTAGACAACTTGGCCTTTCTGAAATTGAAGTTAACAAAGCTCATATTTTACAATTTGTCCCTAAGCATAAATTGAAATCCAGGTTTATCAGCAAGAAGTTATTCCTAAAGAGGATGCAAGGACTAAATTTTAATTCCATTTAATAAATGAGCTGTGCAAATACACTTTTTGGTCCCTAGCATACTTGTGATATTTTGAGTGGAGTCGGTATGACCTATTTTCATGAACTTAAGATGTTTAACTAAGTGAAAAGTGAAGTTCCTTGTCTGAATAAGAAAAGGTTCAGTGAAAAGATAGTTCCATAAAAGGATGGAAAGAATACATGTAATGACTCCATTTCTCTTTTATATACTAGAATAAGCAAAATAATATCACTGCTTTCCTGTTGTGCAGAAAGTATCCTGCAATCTCTTTGAGATGAACTCAGGCTAGCATGAAAATCATTTGGATAAATCAACATTTCAGAGGCAGCTGCACCAAAATCCCAATATCTAACACACCCACCAGAGAATATGCTTGGCAGACAGTTATTAATTTCATGTAAGACCACTTCATTACCAGAATTTCAGAGAAGACATGTACAGCAGCTGGATTCCCAACAGAAACAAAAATCATTGACGACATTAGTTTAACTTGTACAGCATTGGCATAAAATAGAGAAATCTTTGTAAGTAGATGATATTTTTTAATTGTGAACATGCAACTAAAAACCGTTGCCAAAATTATAATAACTATTATACCAGTAAAGTACCCAGGGTCCACCCATGCTGCTTGCTTTTTCCAGATGTCTGAATTCAGCCAATTTGTTAATTGTGCCCAAAAAACTTGGCACAGTTGCACACTAACTCAAGAATTAGAGTATGTCACAGGTGCTCAACAGAAATGTAACAATGTCATGAAAAAGGGTGGATATAGACATGCAAGGAATAGGATTAAAACCCACACAAAGATCAGCATTATTTTTCCATAGTTCATATTTGGTTTGAATAGACTGGGTAAACAAATATTGCTCATTCCACAGTGACTGTTAAACACTTTATTTTCCAGTCCACTCAAGCTCTGAAAGAACTTCTCTTTTACTGTCGTATTAATTAAATTATGCCAACAGCAAGTACATATATACATAGATATAGATATAGA
>VZTN01012554.1:2282-24593 GCA_013400515.1 Erpornis zantholeuca
CAGCAGTGAAACAATGTAAAAATAATTGTGTTTTTACAAGTCAAAATTCCTTTTGGAAACTGATCAGGTATTCTGTTTGTTTAAGGATAAAACAGCCAGTTGGAGTTGGTGAGCTGTTGGACTGGAAAAGCTCATCTGCAGGATTCTTTGCTTTACTAAGTGTTCTCGGACTGCTCCAAAGAACATTGTCCTGAACAGAAAAAAAGATTATTTTGTTCTTAAGTAGCAATTATCTTCCCAAACCTCAGATGACTGACACAGCTCATTAACATGTCATGCTTACCAGTTTCGTTCTTTCACCCAGTCCTACCTCTTCTTTCCCTGAGGAGCTTTTCTGCTCAGCTCAGCCATGCACAATCCTTGCCAGCTCACCATGGGTCCTTAGCACCACCAGTGCTGTGAGAACACTTTTGCTGTGTCTGTGTGCATGAAGCTTTGCACATGTCCCTTTTCTTTCTGTGCTAATTGCTCGGATACAGAAGACTAGAAACTCCATCACAGCAGACTTTGGATTGAGGCTGATTTAGGTCACTGAGTAGCTGTGATGGGATATACACTCTACAGAAGCCCTCCATGGTTTCCTGATGTGTTGTGTTTAATGAAGAGTAGTAATTAACCATGACCAACCTTGTAATTATTAACATACTATTGTTAATGAGACTATAATTTCAGCTATCACTTTGTAAATGCCAATTTAAACCATAAAAAAAAAAATTAAAAATGTGATTAAAAATATAGGTACAATGACAACATTTATTATGAAATTACCAATCTTCAGTAAAAATTAAGTTTGAAGCAAATTAACATTGTTGATGCACTGAAATTTTAATTCCTGGTGATAGTTGTTTTGCAAAGGTAGGTAATATTTTTAAAGCAGATTTCTCCTTTTTTTAAGCCTTTTTAGCTTTCACATTTTAAGTTTATCTATTTAGATGTTGACCTTGATTGCTCTGTTCTCTTTTTGGATTTAGGTCAGTTACTCATCCTCAAAGAAGTAAAATTCCTAAGATTTTTATCTGAACTAACTGGATAGATACCTAGGAAAAAAATAGTACATGAGATTTTGATTTGGGATTCAACTCTTGCTTTTTTTTTTCGTTTTCCCTTAAGCCTTGTTTTTTTACTTCCTCTTCAAGTTTTGGCAATGGTGAGCAGTGCACTTCAAAGTAAGAGCTTCCCTATAGAGAAAATCTATAGGGGTTGTTGTTTCTCAGTATCACAGCTATTTACACACTGACCCCAGTAACTATTCCATCCAAGTGTCCATTAATGGTCTGCTTGCCTTGGAAGAAAAAGTATTCTTTTTAAAATTTTTCTTTACTCCATTTCAAAAGTAGAATTAGGGAAAAAAGAAAAAAGATATGTGGCAGGAAAGAATTAACAAAGAAGTGTGCCTAGAGTGGTATTCTGGGCCTTTTTCTAATGTAGACAGTTCCAACACCTAGCAATGGGGAACGCAGAGGCCTAGCAGAGCAGTTCTGATTTTGAAAGTACATAGAACCACAGAATATCAGAATTATTTACTGGGGCTAATTCATCTGTTCTGTGTCACCTATAGTGATACCAGGATGAGTTTTTGTCTTCTTTTTTACCCCTTTATATACCCGTTTATATAATTTTCGTGTATTCTTAGTACTTTTAGCCCATACTTGTAATTTTTCAAGTTTGTTAATTTAACTGAAACCCACTATTCCATTAAGCCAAGAAACCAAACATCCTAGAAGCTTCACAGGTAAGAGTCAAAAAGCCCCAGACACCAAAGTCCTTTCTAGAACACATTCTGTAAACTAAGATAAGCCCATCCAAGGGGAGGATACCTCAGATAAAAGATTCATTCAAGCCTCCCATTCGAGAATCTTTGATAGCTATGCTAATTTGCAAGGCCTATAAATTGTATGCATGATGTATGGTGTGTGTCTATTTCAGAGAGCTTTTCAGTGTGCATTTTGAGGTGCATCTCGAAGTGCACTTTGGCACATTCTACCTAGACAAAGTGATGCACCAAAGATCCTCAAATAAATACCGAAGTAAAACCCCTTTCCCCATAACCCTGTTTAGCTTTTAATTTTAAAACCGGGGAAAGGCAACAATAGTATCCAGCTTACAGCCTCCTTTTAGCTGTCTGGTCTTGCTCTTCCTTTTCCTAAGCTCTTTCACTTTCAGAAATTTAGAATTCAAGTGCTTTGCTTGTTACTACATGTGGGTCTGCTTATTACTCTGCTAGTTGGGGGTAAAAATATGAAATTCAATTTAGCTGAATTAAGCTATGCCAAATACATATCTGACACTGATTTACTGGAATTTTTTTAAACCTAGTTTGACGTTGTCTGTGTTCCCAAAGAGGAGAAAAATCACTGACATTTAGAAATTGTTCCCTGTTACGAGATAATGTTCTTTCTCATCAGAAAAAGTAAACAAGACACAGGATGTCAAACAGATCTTTCAAAATGCCACTCAGAATTTTCATTTCAATTTTACTTATTCTTATCTTGAAACCATATATTAGCCCCACTGAAGTCAACATTGAACTCCCTTTTTATAAGGTCTGTCACAAAACAGTGTGTGGGTGATTTATGCCTCTTAATGTCTTTTCCAAATATCTGTCTCACCAAGTGCTGTTATGTTGTCACAGAGGCTCTCTGAGACTGACCACAGTTGACTATGTACTTCTATTCAGAGAAAAGGATGGAAAATCTTCTCTTGTAATATCTTCCTCAGAATACACAATCTGCAGAATGTGCTCAGGAATTAAAAAAAATATTTCCTTTTTTTTTAAAGGAAAAAAACCTTGAAGTTATGTATTAAACACAAACCCTAGAAGTGAGATTTACTATCTGTAAAAACAAATAGCACTTCAGTAAAAAAAACAGTCTGATATATCCATTTATATAGCTTTTCAACAGGATATTACGAAATTACTTCATTTGAGCATACAAGGATTGACAAAAAGCATCTTTGCAAGTAGTTGGTTATTTTGTTTAGCTAGCAAAAGCAATAGCTGAAAACTGAAGCCAATCAAATTCTGAGAGCCAGACATTTTCTTTAAATTAGGGAGGCAATGACATTGCAACAATTTTGCTCAAAGACTGTTTTCTTCTTTGAAGCCTTGCCAAGGAGGCAGTAAGTCCAGGCTTGTCTGGTTTTTTTCAAATGTATCTGCTGGTTAATAAAAACTATTGTTTCTTCCCAGAAGCCCCTTGTCCTTTATGTCTATATTCAGGTGTCTTTCTTACATAGACACTACATTTCATCGTAATAAAGACGACTTTCTTTCATAAACCATTGTGCAAAGCACTATGAACGTGGTTAGGATTATCAAACCATCAAACACCTTAAGTGTCACCCCGAGCTTGATTTCTGTCAATTGCATGTTTAAAAATTTTTTTAAAAATTAAAAACAATTGAACAAATCAGCCAAAATAGTCTTCATAGTAAAAAACCAAGAATGGGGGAATATATATGAGCAACCTCTTTCCTAGTCTATCATAAAAAAGTTATATGGAGTTGTTCTTTTCCCTGAAGTAACTTTCCTTACGAGAATCATTTTATGCCAGACAGCTCATGGCCTGTTTCTCCCTTCGCTGTGAAATAAGATCTATATAGTCTAAGAAAATTCAGATTTCCACAAAATACACACTGTGCTCCTTATATTTTTAAAATTTAAAATCTATTTTTTTAAAATCCCGGTATTTTACAATTTCTTTGGAAATAACAAATAAAGAAAAATTTTCTATGAGGCATCCTCATGCCCTTCAAATGTTACACATTTATATAAAAAGAATTAGAGATGAAAATTAGCTCAGACTCTCCTTGTGTTCTCTTGTAGTTTTCAAACATTTCACTTTCTAATTCAGGAAGAAAAACCCAACATTCAAAATTTAAAGTTCAAATTTTCCAATGTGTCTCACAACTGCAGTTGAAAAATACCAAGAACCTATTGGTTACCTCCTATTCTCCCAGAAATGGAAGTACTGAAGTTTACACTACTGTCATAATAACAAAGTGGAATTTGAGGTCTAGGTTCTGCTGGTCCAAAGCTGCTCCTGAAGCAAGGGCTTACAGACACCTAAAACAGCTGCAACAGCATGCCAGCTGCAGTTTTGTTGAACACTTGCATATCCAAATGGCAGGAAAGACATTACATCATCACCTGCCGAGCCACTTAGCCCACCGTGAAGGCAATGTGGAAGGGATGTGTCACTGCCTCTGCATTCAGCAGCATCAACAGTGTCCATCACTATAAAAGAAAGGGTAAGTGGGAGTTAACCCACACACATGGAAAATGATTCCCAATTCAGTATGTAGCTAAGGTTGGCAGGGTTGGGAGTAAAAGGGAATACCATAACGCACTGCATTTTCTGCACATTTTCCAGAGTTAAGATTAAACCCCCAAAACACTGACTTAGGGCTCTAGTTTACATCCCAATTTGAATACAAACTCTAATACTACTCTTGAGCACAGCTAATGACTTGAGGCCCTTAGAACCACAGGTATCATTGTCTTTTGTTTCTTCCACAGTTTTGGCAGAGCTGTATGGAGAGCCTTTCTGTGGATATATTAGTATTAATAATAGATTAGGATGAATCACAGTGTAAATATTGAGGCTAAATTGAGGTTTACATTTAAAATTATAGATTGTTTGGAAGACGATATCTTCACCCTGCTAAACCTCTGAAGCCAGAATGGAATGTGTGGGCAGACTCTGACTGGGTGTTTACCAGGGAAGGACTCCTAAGAATGGAGACAGAACTGGTTTAAGAACAGATGTGCACACACACAACTGCATGAAAAGTGATAGTTCATCATTACACAACAGCCAGATCACAGAACTGGCAAGCAGGGGTTCAGAATTTGCTCCTCAATGAGCCACTGATGCTATAGTTAGAATTGAGGGCTAAATTGCATTTAGTCTTGGGAGAAAAAGAATAGATTTATTGCCAAAAGGCTTACTAAAGGCTAAATTAAGTACTGTTGTTTGACATTACAACAGCTTTATAGTGGGCTATATTTTGGCTGTGACAGAGGGTTACTATTAAAAGTATGTTAAAGGCTAGAAACTGCATATGTTTTGGGGACAAAGACCTTGATTTACTGCTGTGTTCTGCAAAACCCACAAAACTAATCTGGACATTCAAGTCACAAAGGACACTTGAATGTTTAGAGGCTATGGATAGGGTCACAACTGAACTAGACAAAAGTTAGGTATAGAGATCTAGTCATTGAGAGAAGGAGGGTTTGCTACATTTCCAAATTCTGTGAGGCCTATGAGGATATTGAAAGATAATTGCCCCAAATCAAAAAATCAAAAATTTATTAATCACCACATTACAGCTCAGTACAGAGATAAAATTAGGCCTAGAGCCATTTGTGATTGAAGAGCTCAGATTAATGTCCTCACACGGCTCAAGATATATGAGTGAACACAGCCCACCATATGTCATATTACTCTTTCTTAGATTTTTTTCTGCCATGTATATGATACTATGTTTCTGTAAAAATTGTAAACACAGCACAGAGAAGAAGAAAAACCTCACTGTTATGCATATATCTGTATAAGTCTATAGTAAATCAACTGTACCAGAGCTGATGGAAATGAATGTCTCTCAGAATAGGGGAAAAAAATTCAGAATAGATTAATTCAACATATGTTAAATATGTCTCACAGTTTGATTACTGAGTTCACTTAACACATATTTCTGGGCTCAACTTGGCTTTCTTCATTGCTTTGCAATTTTGTTTTACAAATTTTGTGCTTAACACTTTATGTAAGATGGGAATCACACTCCAAGACTTACAGTAATACCAGTGTAAACTGGGCATAGAAGCACGGAGCAAAACAGTATCTCTGGATATATACTGATGCCCCTGAGATGAAAATATATACCATTTTCTTGGACAGAATTAAGAAAAAAACAGAGCTGAGAATAACCTAGTGTACATACAACCGTCTGCTCTTCCTGAATCCTGTATACTCTGACAGATCCATTAAACAACTGTTTTCCAGTGACATCACTGGAAATATTTTCTTTCTTTTTTTGGCAGGTATTTTCATCTAGGTATATATTATGTTTTTGAGATAGAAAATGAGAACCTTATATTACCTTGTTAATAGTTTTGAATATTTAAATGGGAGCTATCCACTTGTCTGTGACCTTCCAAGTTTAAAATAACCTCCTGGTATGTGGCTGAGACAGTGTTGTTTGCATATATTCAGAACTGTGAAATGAAATTTCCATGAGTTTCACCACTATTGTTTGCTCAAAAAATAATTAAAATTCATTAAAGGCTCCTTAATATTATTTTCTTGCTCGAAACTACTTTTTCATTGAAATTGGTGAAGAAAACCAATAATTAAAATGTCTAGACACACAACATATATGATGTCTATTCAGGGCAAAGAGTTTGAATTTAAACAATTTGAGGAAATATAATTGTCAAAGTGGTTTAAAAGTCCAAATGGCACATATATTTCCAGGAACGGGCTTTGTAGGACAGCATAAACATTCATGCAATGAAGGTTTCAATTCACAATGCACACTGAAAACAGCACTCTATAGAATGCATTAGCAAGTGTAAATAATCACATCCAAGGCCAAGAGCCAAGAGTGTGGCTCTGTGCCACGGCGTGTCAGCGCCTCAGCGCCAGCCTGGAAGAGGCCCTGATGCCAAGGGGGATGGCAGTAGATACAGTTCTCTCTGTACTAGTCACCACAAGAGAAGAGTATATCCCATTACACTATTTTTTCAAGCTCGTTCTTCCTCAATGTCCATTATATTTTAACCCCGTACGAGCCACAATTTTTTTAATTTAAATTTTCATCCTTATCTGAATATAAACTGGAGTAAAGAAGTCCTAGTAAAAATTTTACCTTGTACTTGTAGCATGTCCAGAAACACTGAACTTCTTTCTAGAGCTAAGAATATACCTTTGATTCTCTTTCTTTATTTGCGTTGTCTGAAACCACACAAACTGGTTGTGAAATGTTTACTTTGTGTACAGAAACTGCAGTTACTTCTAATTCAGCACATAAATTGTGCTGTTTCAGTTTTCTAACTGGATAAATGTATGTCACAAGGAGGGAGAAATATTTAAAAAGTGATGCCATTACTGATTTATGGCAGGTTAGGCTCCGAATAGGGTTTCTTAAATGTAACTCTTTTACTTGCCCATATTTTTCATATGTGATTTTTCTTGGGGAAAAAAAAATGAAGGATTACCATGAAATTCAAATATTATTTACTCTTAATATATGAATCCAAACTCATACTGCATGCAGCATTTTCCTAATTATTTTGAAAAGAGCTAGAACACTTTTTGGACTGAGATTACATAATTCCTATGTTCTAAAGGATTTAAAATGATTTTTTAAGAAACTCAGTCCCCTTTTGTCTCATGCATTCATGCATTCCACTGAAATATTCTAAATGGATTACTTTTGTTGAGATGCAGTAATCACAGGTTAAGAACCAGGTCTGCTTTTGAAGAAAGATGAACCAGATCTTTCTCTGTGATCCCTAGATTTTCAGAATACGGCAGAATATGCACTTAATTTTTCCCTGGAATTGTTACAATAATGAATGAATAGAAAAGAAAAGTTGAAAAACATGATGCAAGAAAGACCTATACCATGTCATCATGAAATTATCTTGGGAAATAAAAATCCTTTTTTTTTAAAAAGAATATTGAAAAGTATTTTTCAAGAGTGCAAAGCCACCCATGACTCATCCATGAAGTCATGGATGTACCCCAAAACCTCCTTAGTGATTAAAACAACCTAATTAAAAATTATAAATATTTTTCTCCCTAAACATGCAGTTAGCACTGGTGATTACTCCTAGGTTTGAATACAGTGAAAGTCCTCTGATGGCTATTTGAGTCCTTGTGTGTTTGCTGCTGTGTCCCAAGTCATTCCTCATATCCTGTGGTGAAGAACATTAAATGACCTCCTGGTTAAGACAAATGTAAAAAGCACATTTATTCATACCAGCTAGAATAGATAATAGAGTAACAAATTTTATAAAGACACAGATGAATAAACAAAAGGGGAAAAATCACATTTAATTTTATCATGTCAAGATTACATCATAAAAATATCTCTCTCAAACAGCTGATTTGCCACCTGCTTCTTACAAGATGGCAGTCACAATTTCATGCTTCATGCTGCATTTCTATTTGGAGACCCTGATAAAGGCATCCATCCATGAGAAATAATGTCTTTTCTTTCATAGAACACATTTCAGGACTGGGCCCTCAGGGACTACCTTCAGATATTCATCATGGAGAAGCCTCTTAACTCAGTCAACCTGTTCTTCCTTCAGTTCTTCTGAGGAGTTCAGGCAGTTTTAATGTCTTGTCCCAAAGTTAATTTTATCCACTTTCATCCGAGAGTTACTCTGGCTGCACTTCTTAACTAAGATATGTATCGGTCTTCTTCAGGTATACAAATGACACTGTCTAGGCTTGATAAGATATCCTCTGATTCGCTAAACAATCCACTGACTCAACAGAGGTTAAAACCCTTCCTGAGAGAATCCTGTATGCATCTCCAGGTCCATGAGTTTAGTTAAAATAAATTAGGGACTTCAGCAAGCCAAGGCCAATGTCAGCTTCCTCACTAGGAGCTTTTGGGAAGTGAGGTAGAAACAAGGGTTTTAATAACTTTTTCCATAGGAGCCTTGTTTAGTCAGTGGCTCTGCAGCTTGATCCTGAGCTGCACCACATCTGCGATGTTTACACCTGAGCCTGACCCAGACCTGGACATGACTTTGTGGTGTGACCTTGACTCTTGACAATAGACTTGCTGAATTAGCATGGGCCAGAGACTGGCCCTGATACCTCTTTCTAGACTTGAGTCTGACCCTGACTTTCTTTGTTCAACTTGCGGACACCTTGCAGATGAACCAGCTACTCCAGCTGCCTTGCTGCCATCCCTGCTTCCTTTCAGACACAGCCTTCCCTGGGACTCCCTGTGTACTAGCTTGAAATCAAACCAGTGGGAGATCACAAGTCAGAATTATAATTTAATGGAAGAAAATTAAAAGAAAGAAATAAATAAATGCAGTAATACAAGGATACTGACAAAAGTCAGAAATACAACCTGACACTCTGATGGTGGAGGCAATCCAAGCGAAGCAGTTCTGTTGACGCGGGGATCCTGTAGAAAGAAAGGTCTGGAAGTCCAGCAGTAGCTCTTTCCCTCTGGGAGTCCAGTAGGCAAGTGCTGCTGTGGTGCTCAGGATTTCAGCTTATATCCATGATGGAATAATTGGTTCCTCCCTCTGGGCGGAGCATCTCACAATGGGATGGTGAGTCATGAGATAAGGCACTGATGGGCCATTAACAGGAGGTAGTCCAGGGGGGAGTTATCTCTGAGTCATGGGACCAGGCATTGATGGCCCATTAACAGCAGATAGCCCAGGGGGAGTAGGCAAGGAAAACACCACCTGTTCCAACAGCTCATGAAGATGGTAACAGAATATACTTCAACCCAGGACACCCTGCCATGCCCTTCCCTTTGGCAACTGAATGGCATGTTTTGCTGTGGGTTGTGTTTGGACATTTTAGTCCACATGAATCTGCAATACTGCCTCTTAACTAAGAATCTTAGGCTTTAGCTTTTGGCTAAAGGCTTTGGCTTTCCATCTTTGTGGTTTCAGTGGTTTTGAAATTACTGGATCTCAGTGCTTTTCCTTTAACAACAAGCAGTGCTGTGTTCTCCATCCCATCCTCTAAGCACCAACTGGGGCTTGGTCCTTAAATGTCTGTGCATCTGGACCTCAGTTTCTTCATCAAGGGAGCCTTACTGCCTGTGGAATGCAAGTGTCAGACAAACAGGTAGATAAGTATGTCCTGTACCTTTTGCTATGAGAATATGCATTATTCCTTGTAGTACAGCAACTGGTATTAAGTTTATCCCAGTTCAGCATATCTGAACATTTTGAAGAGACATAAGAGAGATGTTACAGGCCATGTTCACAAGAAGTTGTTAGTCTAGATTTGCATCTAACCTCAGAGATGTACATAATGCTATTCATGTTAGCCTGAGGACAGCATGGCACAGGAGTAGAGAGAAGCACAATGACAGTGGGGAATAGCATAGATTAAAATAGCAAATGAGGGAAGAATTTTCAAAAAATGTGGAACTAGCAAAATACATAAAAATAAGAATGCTGGGAAGTCAAAAGAGATGTAAGCCATTTTCATGAAGGAAAATTATATTAACCCTGAAAGTTTGATAATCATTACCACCAATATCTGGAAGAGCTGCAAGGGGACAGTTTAATAATTTATTATTACAAAGCAGAGTTCAGCTTCTCAGTCTTCTCTGCAGTGAGTGCTCATGTGCTTCATCAACTTCAAGGATGAAGGATATGATTTTAATTTCAGATTTTACATAAAGTCCTCTTGTAACATGTCTGTCTAATTACACTGTTTATAAAATATAAAAGCAAAATGCTTAAAATAACTCTGCTTTTGACTATTTGTGCACACTGAAGAGACAGTAAAGCAAAATTTTAAAAATATATGTACAAAAGAAGGAAGAGATAGTATTATATGCTATCTCATAGATACATCATAGTTTCTAACAATTGCTACAGAAAAATCTGTATTTTCCCATCTTTTATTCCTTCTATCGTTTTAACAATATTTCCCAAAATTTCTCTGTCCTACTTTTTTCCCCAAAGCAACTTTATGGAGCCAAGACTAAGATCAGTACTTCTATTCCTGCTCATACACTTAAATACATGCCTATAAATGAGTAAAGAAATCTACTTATTCAAGGGTCATACCAATTCAGAGTTCAAATAAAGTCACTGATGAATCAGATAGACACAGTTTTTCTATCTTGACTTCTAGAGAAAGTCTAGGATCTCCTGCTGCAAACCACTTTATGAGTCCTTAGAAACATATATGAACATTTCTGAGAGAAATTCTCTTTGTTTTCAGTACATTTTCTTCAAATTAAATACATCCTAAAGAGATTTTCAGGTCTCAGCTGTATAAGCAGCTAAAAGTTCTAATTTATAATTATAAAAACACTTCTTTAAATTAAACAATACTTTAATGACTTTCTGATGTAAATTCAGCTTCTCAGCACTCAAGGAAATGTGAATCATATATTTTGGTTCATTTAGGTTGAGCAGGAAGGACTTTTCATTTATATTATTTTGGGTTGCCTTTTTTTTTTTTTTTTTTTTTTTTTTTTTTTCCTCAGGAAGTGAAATAAATGACTAGGGATGGTTTGGGCTAGAGGTACCTAGAGGATTCTCTTCCCAAAGAGCAGCTCCTCACGGACATCACATTAGAACTGCCTACCTGTGTGCAACATTTCTGTCACTTTTAATGATAGGGGATCACAAAAGGGCATTATGCCAGTCATATATTTCCTGAAAACACTTGCATACTGTGTGCATCACCAGGTTTTATGGCATGCAGTCAGGACATTGCAGTTCCTCTCCTGACTGCTGGCAGCTCTACATCTGCTGCTGGATTGGGGAGAGCCCAAGCACGGGAGAGACTTGGCCTTAGGCCATCTCAGTATCCTCAAACCTTTGCAGGCAATTAAACAGGAAACAACCTGGATATTTCTTATCCACACAGTACAGGAAGGAAACTGTAGTTAAATGTGACATCTGCTCTCAAGTTGCATGCAGTACCATTTAAAATCTGATTTAGAATGGCAGATTCCTTTTGTCTTCCAAAGGTGAAAAAAAATGATGAACAAAAGATATGTGTAGTCTGAGGATAATTACCAGGACATAAGCTATATATGTTTTTTTTTTCTGGATGGTTCTTCAAAACAAAACTTAAATATGAAAAAAGCTGAAATAGTAGGAATATCTCTTTGAAGATTACTTTTATATATGCCTCAGAAAAATATCGAATGGAAGATAAATAAAAATAACTCACTGCAACACAGTATAAAATCTGACACTTCAAAACAGTAGGTTCTTTTATCCCCAGGGAGATAAACAGAACAGTTGAAAACTACATTAAGAATACTTTATGGTATAGTCTTAACATCTAGGAAGGAAGTTTGGCTGTCTGCCACCACCTCCTGAATTAGACAAGCAACTTAGAACAAGAAAATTCATGCTTATTCAGCAGCACTTTAGGGATGTTCCTCTTTAATATTTTAGCTTGCAATGAAAGTTTTCTTCAAGATGATAATAAAGTCAGATGTGATTTTAAAACTTTTGAGTAGAAAACAAAATTGATGTATAGTTTCTTTTCAGTTTACACTAGCTTCTCATTTCCTACATACCACTTCTTGTCTCTCAGGTGCTACTTTTCAGGTTTTGAATATGTAGGTGAATTCCAAACACATTTCAGCCTAAATTTCTACAGATTTTATGAGAATTGTCATGCAGTGACTGGATGAGAGATGCACAAAATATCTCCTTTGAGGTGAGGGCTTCAGCATGATTGTACTATACTATTATTCTTGTTATTTTTGTTATTATTCATTTGCTTATTATTCTTGTCGCTGTTATTATTATTATTATAATAAATACACAAGCATATGCAAAAGAGAGACGTTATACTCTCCACATGAAAAGACTTGTATGTATGTAAATTTCCTTGAAACTACATTTTTAGGTTTTTTAAGGTTTTTTCAGTTTTTATATGAACTCATAAATTGTGTGATGAGATTTATAAATCAAATCAGAAGCAAGCAGGTAAAGTGGAGACTATGTCTTCATATCAGCTACACAACTGGTGGCTGCTGAGAATAGAAGAATTAAAAAAAACCTTTAAACTAGCTGGCCTAGGCACCACAACTTGTGTAGACACATGGTCCCAGAACACATTGCAGGTTTACTTGCTCTTATTCCCTCTGTATGCCACTGTAGAATAGAAGCCATGCTAGAAAGTGAATGAGTATAAAATTTGTATGTAAACAGATTGATCAAACACATCTACCACGATCCATGAAACATTTTACAGCCTTTGAAATGGCTACTATCCTAATGAAATTTACAAGCAAGGTAACCCAGGCCTTTTATCCTCATTCCCTAACATAAGGAATTTTGTAACAAAAATAACATAAGGATTTTCCTTTATCCAGTTATGATAAAGGACACAAGAACTGTCACTAAATGTTACAAATGAAACATATGAGATAATACTAAATGATTGCTTCCACTATGTTAGCAGTCTTGTATGAAAGAGAGGTTGATTACTGTTAATGCCTATAATTACTCAAGGAGGGAAGGGACTTCACCAGGTAACATACCTTTCTTCTACAAACACTATACTCCACACCATATGGTGTAATGATTGTCTGTAAGGATGACCAGTTATTTAAAACATTTTTTTCTTTTGTTCTTTTTATCTTTTTCTCTTTTTTGTCTGTGTGCTGGATAGCTGTCCATTTTATCCATCTGCAGGTGGTTTTTTAATAGGTTTATTGCTATAGCAAGGACAGAGCTGAGTGGGCTGCACATAATTGCAGATGGGATGCACACTGTGAAAAAGCTGATGTTTTAAATGTCAAGTCAATTTTTAAGGGGAAAATGGCCCAGAAAAAATATAGATCTGTGATTTAAGGACACTATTTTAAAACAGCTGATTGCTGGTAACTGAACTAATGTTCTAACTTCAAGCAATTATGAAGTAATCCTATGATTTTGAAATTCAAATTGGTACCTTGTGAGGGAGAGTCAACTTTTCTTTTTAATATTGCCAGATGACTGACTTTAGAAATTATGAAAAATATTTCAGTAAATAATATTTTTGATTGAATTAAATTTTAATTTAATGCCATTAAATCTTTTAAAAAGCTTTATTTACTTTCTTCATTCTTACATACTAATTGAAATTACTCGATTCTACTCTGTAAGAATGTTAAAGTTGAATTTGAGCTGTAAAGAGATGAAAAACAGGTAAATTCAGAACACAGTTTTTTCCCACTTGTGTGTCAGCTAAATGTCATTATTGTTTTTCCCACTGCATACAGTGCATACATTGATTTTGTTTGCATCTTCCTCTCAGATTTTTTAAGATCTTTTTTTAACTAGACTAAAGCTACCATGTATTATCTGAACCTGCAGTTAATATAAAAATCATTAATTTATAGGGTTTTTTTTTTTAATTAAAAACTACTATTATAACATCAAAACACTTCCTAGGTATTCAAATGCATTTCCACAAAGACCCTTGAAATCAGGTGGCACTAGTTTTCCCTTTCTTGTGTTTATAAGAAGAGATGCAAACCACAATTTAAAAAATTGTTTTGCTTGTCATGCATGGAAGAGAATGAACTTGTTTTTTTACCTTTCTAAGCATTTTAATACATCAAGCTACATTCAAAGCACAGGTTTAATTAGTACAAAATGCAGTGAAAGAACACAGAAATTCTGAAAATATGGCTCCAAGTTTCTTCACTATGGTAAAGAAAGAGCATTGTGAATATTGCCAGACAGAACTTTGTTCAGAAGAGAATCACAAGACAGGAAAAAATATACATCTCCCTAGTTTTATTATTTTTTTTACTTTAATCATAAGAACTTTATCTCATTATCTCTTTGCTTTCAACATAAATGTATAGCATTTCTGCAACCATAACCACTGAATGTAGTAGGTATCATAAGTGTGTCTTAAGTGTCAATCTGAATGTGTACAAGAAGATGAATTTACATTTTAGTAATTTTTTCAAGTTCTAAAAATCCTCTATTTCAGCTCTTTAATTTTTTGTTTTAATTCTGTGGTAAAATTCACATTACAATTATTGAATCGTGAAAGTTATGTACAGGAGTAGGCGTTGCTCCTGATTTCTATGGAAATACATTAAAGGTAGTGATATCTGAGGCCATCTGCGGTTTCTAGGCTTCACGTCTCTGTTTTTAGACAAGTTGGATGTACACACAGGCTTAGTTTATGCAATGCAAGACACTGATGATAGAGAAGGAGTGGCAAAAGAATACAGTGTGCCATTGACAACTTCCTGGCTTGGGCTTGCTCCCTGCTCCAGGCTGCCAGGAGCCGTGGATCCCTTGGGGACAGGCTGGGCAGGTTTGCGGTGGATCTGGAAAGGCACATCCTGCTGCATCCTGCATGGGATGGGTAAGCCCAGGCTGGCAGCTGAGATGGATCTCCCAAAGGGCTGGGAAGGGAGAGCCAGACAGCTGTATTTGTGTCCTGGGCACCCCAACACTTGGGAGGGGCCGTAAGGTGAGCACCTCCCTGTCCCACACCACCACACTTCCATCCTTGAAGGACACTCTTGCATGGAACAATTTCTCCTATACCTTCATTTCTTGTTTAAGGAGTTTCTCAATGTGTCTGCATTTATGCAACAGAAGTTGTTTCAGCCCAGTGCAGATGTTTTAGGTTCAGCTAAACAGCAGTTTTAAACACAGGGTACCAAGTTTGCAAACTATTATCTGTTGCTAGAGGACACGAAATGAGCACACACACACACACAGTGGATGTGGGCAGAAGAAAGAGTTTAATTTTTCATTGTTTTTATACAAATCTTTGAAACCCCATGGATTGGATAGTGAGATCTTCTCTTATCCAACTTTATTGGTTTGGACAGAAGTCCATCAAAAACTTCTTTTATCAGGAATGGAAGGAAAACAAGAGACGGTTACAGAAACAAAGCTTTTGTTTACAGAGGAATTTTGTGAGAACTCCAGAGTAAATTTCCAAAACAATTAGAAGGCTGAAATCCAGGGTGACAATTATCGACCATGCAAAAGATTGGGTGGTCAGAGGCAGAAAACAGATTTTACACATGTTCTTAAAGCTGCCTTTGAAATAATGATAACATGTACAAAAAAGAGGAAATCTAGCTTATGTTCATGCATTCCGGAAAATTTCTGGGAATTAAAATATATACAATTAAAATCAGGAACAATCTAATAGCATTTAATAGCTAAGTAGTAATTTCCTTTCCAAGTATTCCATAACATATTATGTATTTCTGTCTAGTAATGAAATCCTAGCATTTGTAAGATGAAATACGGTGTCTGTTCTGCCACAGCCAAATAAAGCAGTTTTTGCTGAAAGAAATGGAGAAACATTTCTTCCTTTGAAAGGTCAAAAGTTTGCAACTGTAGAATATAAAAGGAAAATGTAAATTGGGATCTGACCAGAACTCTAGCATAAACATTTATTTTCTACTGAAACATTCCAGAGAACCACTTTCCTGGCTAGGAGTGGTCTCAGTGTATTACTCTCAGTGGCCATTTGAACAATGCAATTAAAATTACAAATGTCTAAACAATGCATTGCAATAGGTAAAATATGATTTCTTTTTTGCTTTTAATTAGAGAATCAAAAATATTACAAAAGCACTTAATTGACTTTGAATTTATATCACAATTTTTTTATGCACGATAAGGAAAATCTGTCTATAGGTTCCTTGTGTTTCACTGATTCTTTTAAAAGTTATGTATCCCTTTTGCAAGGGCTTTCATTTCAGAACCAAGATTTTCTTTGGAAACTGATGTATTTCTAAACAGTCTATGTCTCGAAACAATTTGAAACTGTGCAAAGCAATTCTGAAGGACATAACTTTACACTCATTGCAAAAAAAGTCATTGATTTTTCTTTGTCATTTCTTTTGGGATTTAAAAACCCCTTTTTATTTATATCTTTTTGTAAGGACATTTGAGGTACATTATCTTAGAATGGTTTTTTTCCACATGTATCTTTCACTAGTTTGAACTGGTAGAAGTTTAATAAATTATTTTGAAGCTTAGAGAATTAATTGGGGCTTCTCTGGTGATATTATGAGACAGATAGTATTCAAAACAATTTTTCTATTGGCCTCCAGTTTTGAAGTTCATTTCTTCTTTAAACTTGGTCTTTGAAAAAAAGTAACAAACTGGATATTTTAGTTTGCTTTGGAAAATACGTGGCATGTGCTCCAATTACATAGAATACCATCAAATTTCAAGTGGTTTTGTGTTTCATTTCTTATGATTATCAGTAAATACTACAAAGTTGCACACTACCATTTCCTATGTAAAACATGTGAACCATTGCTATTTCTGAGAGGAACTCACAAATAAACTAGAAAACCTATTTCACATAAACTGTAAAATTTAGACTTATGTAAGAGGGCAAATACATTTTGTCCAGAATTTTTCTCTTTTTTTTTGGCCTAGTTTGAGTTAATTTGAAAAAAAAAAAGGTGTTGCCAATGTCATGGGAAAAAGAAAAACAAAACAAAAGTACTCTTGCTATTCATTGATTAGTGTTTTGTTATACTGATCTAGTTAGGAAGAATACCATAATATTCCCAGCAGCCAAATGTTCTGCAAGCCTAAAGGTCTTCCCTCCATGACCCCTACAGCAGCTGAAGAAAAGGAACAGCTATGAAGCCCTTGTACTCATAAATTCACAGCCAAATTTGTTTCTAAGGAAACTGTACTAAATAAAGTTTGACACTCTTTCATCAAGGCTACTGTATCAGTCTGTCCTGGGGAGATGAATTTCGTTTCATTTCTTCATTCCATCAGGATGGTAATAGCAGCACTTTAGAGTCATTTTAACACACTCTCTATGTCACTTTTTGCTGAGTCCTTAAAACTGCTTTGGGGATTACTTTCTCTTTGTCTATTGGTGGTTAATTTCCTTTAATCCCAAATCTTCCAACCTCTGAAACACTTCAGATGTAGAGAATTAGCCTCTCTTTCTAAATTACCCTTCACATCTTCATGTTCTGTCACTCTGCATATTTCACAAAAACAGGTTCTCTTCCAGAAGCACACATCTCCACATTTCACACCCTCTATATAAATTAAAGTGCTCAGAGCCTAACCTCTCTGTAAGTGTAATTTTAGTGCACAAGGAATTGACACAATGGGTTCAGTGTATTTGCTCCTTGCTGACTCCTTGTTGACAAGAAGTCAACATCCATTTGAATTGCTTTAGGATATCCTGCCTGATGTCCATCTATGAGTCCAGAGTGGCACATATCTCCTGTAGGCTCTTTGTCACATATGTCAGCCCCATTTAAATCTCTCAGGTCATCTCAGATGGCACTAGACACCTTTGTTTACAAGGCAGAATCAAACACTCCACTTCAGCACATCATTTTTCTGTGGGACCTAGATAAATGTATAAAGTTAAACACAGCTTCAGGGCACCTCTGAATATGGAAGGTATTGCTGGACTGCTGGAGTCTGTTCAGTAAAACATTCAAGTTGTCCTCACACAACTGGTAAAATGAGCCCCAAAATAGCCACTTGAAACTTTTTCCAGGTAATACAACAAACATGTAGATTCTCCTAAATCTACAATGCAGCAATAAAACATACAAACCACAGGTCAGAAAAAGCATTCAAAAATAAGAAATGAGATTGCATGATCTAATAAACAGGACATTACATTATGCAGAAATGGTGATTGGTTTTGTTCATTCCAAAATGACAGCATAAGTAGATAAGTATTTTGCTTTTAAAAGTTTATCTCATTTCCTATAATTGCTTAGGGGGTGATGTTCTGTATTCCTTTTCTTTTGGCATTTTTGTTGGCTTTTTTTTTTATTCATTGCCTTACAGCCCTGATGGTGGAGCAGGCTTGCTCCAAACTGGAAAAAAGGCTTCAAGTATATTTCACTAACACTTTGTCTTGTAAGAATTATTTATTCCTGTATACATGTTGATCTCACTTTGTAGTGCAGGAAATGTCAATAATTTTCAGTAAGAATGGGGAGATACAGCCTCAGAATTTCTAACTTTGCTAGTGCAGACCTGTAAAGGTCTACACATGAGCAGCAAGACTATGTACTTGGTATGCAGCTGACTTAAATATATTTGATTTACATCGGCAGTAAGAAACTCCTGTTCCTTTGTTCTGCAGAAAAGCTTTCAAGGAGCACCTGTTGACACTTTCACTAGGCGGTACTAATGAGTCAGAAACACAGGAAAAAATTAAATGAAAATACAAGAAAAAAAGAAAGAGAATATTTTCATCTGTAGATAATTTACAAAAAGTGCATGTTTAGGCTTCCTGGAAGGTTAGCTTGGATAACAAAAAGATAAGGCCTTGCAGAAATTGATCCTTGTCTAAAAAATTTTAGATGGGAAACATATTTATGTAGAAGTTCAAGTCACACTATATTTTAAATGGGAAAACTGAAGCCTAAAAATTAAAATCAGAATCCAGCTTTAGGAAGTGAATCAGTAGTAGGATCTTCCTGACTCTGCTCCACAGTAAGGGGGCACGGATGTGGGCACAGCGAGCAACAGGCTCTTTGGTACTTTGCTGCCAGCCAGAATTAAACCATGACACAGAACAACAGGTACTTTTGGAAGCTACAAATATACAACTTCCTGAATTTCAGTGCAGTTTTGCTTATGCAGTGTCCTACAGTATCTTGTATAACATGTTTTGTTTGTTTCTCCTAAAGAGAAAGCCTCAGAATTTTAGTGCAATAATTTGATACTTCATCACTTCTGTGATATTTAAATGTTCTGAAGTGCAAACTAAAGCTTTCTATTCATTTGCCCTTTTGGCATGATTTTATGGTATTTCTAATATTTGCAGTGGGCTACATCAGACAAATCACTGAGCTCGTCTAATTATCACCTTTAGGATTTTAATTTTATTTTCCCCAGATGTCTTAGGAAAACTGTTAAGCTTATTAAGGACTGCAGTAAGAGTTTCACAGACTTCATTTAAAAAAAAAAAAGGGATGTTAAGCATTTTTGTAATGATGTTATTCTCAAAAAGTCAAAAGCAACCACTGATTTAAAATTATTGCAATTTTTTTTCTCAGATTTCAACTCTGCCATGTGCCCGTATTACAGTTATTAATTACACATATGATTAGTACATTGTTTTATTAGAATTTCTGTTTGCTTGTCTCCATTTCACTGCTCCCTTCCTTTCTCTTTGTCTGCATTTCATAAAATATTCTCCTTGAGGCTTTTTTTTTCCACTATGTTTTATTTAGAGACTCTCTTTACTTTTTTCCCATTTTCCCTATTTATCTATCTGCTTGTCTTCTTCCTGTTAGTTGGGATCAACTTTTCATATCATGTCTCCCACAGGATTTGCACTGGAACAGAGGAAAGGTTTGAGGAGGAAGGAATGACAGGGAGAAATTATCATATACTGACCATAATCCTCTCTTTCAGCACCACTCGATTCCTTGCTGGAAAGGCCACCAGCTGGCCAGTGGCAGCAGTAAGGTGGGGAGGACAGGAGACTGGAGTGAAGGACTGAAGAAGAGACTGGCAAAAGGGAGAGAAAAGGGAGAGAAAAGGAAGAGATTTAATGTTTGTCTTTTTGTTTCCCACTAACCAAATCTATAACTAAATATTTATTTTAACTGACAATAAATACAGTCAATTTTCCTGGAGCCAGTTCTGCTTTTTCTGCAATGCTAAGTTGTAAGTGATCTCCCCATCTTTGTCTCAAACCCTGAGATTCCTGCTCTCCCTGTTTTCTCCACTGTTACTGTCTTCTTTCCCAGAGGTGGGAGGAGGGCAGCTGAGTGGGAGTTTGGCTGTCAGCCAAGACTAAGCAAACACACAAAATCAGATCAAGATGTGCTTAAGCTTTTTCTGCACCCTGCAGAAGAAATCATACGAAGCCTTCATCTCAGTTACAATCTTCAAATTCAAGGGTTGTCCTTCACTATCTCTAAAAAAAAGCTGGTGGAAATACTGGTACTGCAAATGTTTGACCTTAAACCAGACAGAAACTGATCAACATTATAATTTTATTTATTTGCACTTCTTCTCTTTTTTTCTTTTCTGCCTTCTTCCTATTCTGCCACAGTCTCTTATCTTTTAGCTTTCTTCTCCTACTAACTCTCCTATTTTTCCTATGTCTTCAGTGCCATAAAGGAAATAAATTTTACCCTCATGTATTATCATGGCCAAGATTTTAGTCATATATGCAATAAACTGCATTTTTTAACAATGTGTGTCACTGTAGCTCCATTTGGGTTACTGTATCTATGGCATTACATAGCAACTAAGATCTGGTCCAGAATTCCTCATGGTAGTTAATGGAGCCATTCTCTTTTTATGTAATCAACTCATAAATTAAATTATTGTGTTCAGACCGAAGGCCTCTGAATAACAAATAGCCACTGTTTTTTTATTATTCCATGATGTAATTTAATAAAATCAATGTTATTAGTTTTGTCATGTTTAAGTTATCATAGCTCACTAGGGTATAGTTCTTTAGATAATTTTTTAAAGTAATTAAAAAAAAAAGAAAACTAACCTTTGCTGATTATAGTAGTATATTTTTTCCTTCAATTTTTTCCATATGCTGCAACATGTGAAATTACTTATTTGTTCTATTAATATAGTAAACACAAGAGAATGTAAAATATATTTACATAGAACATCAGATGCTCTTTTACAGATTACTGAAACAGATGACAGTTTATTGTCAATGACATTACCTGAATTGGCTGTCTATGTCATTGCAGGAACAGTATGGTTTGAGTGTGCATTGGCATACTGTACTGGCAATTCTCAGAACAGCAGTTTTCATAAACCCCAATTAGAGATGCCAAACAATCATAAATCTTGATGAAGATCAGGAGACAATTGTGTTCTAGTAACAGTACCATTAAAAAATTACAATTAATATTCATTGAATTCCTTTAAAATGGGCTAAAATATTTTGAAGAACAATAAATCTATACACAGGTGCCTGTCTCAGATGATTTGAAAAAAACACAGGGCCCTACATAATGAAATTTGCCATGAATCCATCAAAGGAACATTTTTTGTGCCTGTAATTATTCAGGATAGATTTTTGTAATAAAGATACATCT
Source organism: Erpornis zantholeuca (assembly GCA_013400515.1). Classification (NCBI taxonomy): domain Eukaryota; kingdom Metazoa; phylum Chordata; class Aves; order Passeriformes; family Timaliidae; genus Erpornis; species Erpornis zantholeuca. The sequence goes on from VZTN01012554.1 coordinate 24,042, forward strand.
CAACCATTTTTCCTTTGTTCTTTTATGATTTGCAGTTTTCGTTGTGTCATGTTTGTAACACGAATTTGTTTAGTCCTGAGATCTCACTATGGAAAATGTAAGCAGATACCTCTAAGGAATAACAAACTGAAACACAGTTGGCATAGACACATTTGGTAGTGACACCCAAATGAGTAGTGTGTGGGCAGCAGTTTAAACACCAGCTTGCAAAGCAAAGTGGCAGTATAACAGAGCAGGAAGGTGATCATCTTTCTCCATATGGCTCTGCTGAGACCACACTTACAACCCTGAAACCTGAAACTTCCTGGATGTTTCAGTATGAGGGTGATATTGATTAATTTTATGTCTATTGTCAAACATATCAATTGATATAACATAAGGTCTTCTGGAAACTTTCATGAGATATTTTCTTCTTTATTTCTGCCACTGACATTCCAGAGTATTATCCTTGTGCTTGTATTTCTAAGTGGTTATTTTTAATATACCTCTGAAGAATTTATAATGAATATATGTCAAAACAGATCAAACATTGTTTTCTTTTAGAAATTAAAA
>VZTN01012558.1:0-16903 GCA_013400515.1 Erpornis zantholeuca
GTGCTGGTATGTTTTTACAACTCTCTGGAGACTTGCCACAGGGAGAGGATGCCATATGTTAATGAAGCGTTCCATTCAGTTGCTTTCCCAAGATCTTGCTGAGTTGGGATAAAAATGCCAATGAAGATTAAGTTTTAATATCTAAGAATTCCTGAATTTAAAATTATACTTTTATTTTCTGCCTTCTTCTGAACTCATATGGTATCTGCTGCCTCTCCTAATTTCAACTAATGTTTTCTTGCTTTTTGCAGTCTTTGAAATATCTACAAATAGTATTTAAAACAAAGCCCAAGTGAACTTAACTGTATGAAGTATCTGACAGGAGTCTCAGTTTAAGAGACAGAAAACACCTGGTAGATCCAGGGTTTTTTTTTTTCCAGCAAATTTTCCAGAAAACACATAGTCATTTCCAGAACTTTAACAGTGCACTGTCATCGAAGTACTTAGATAAGTATGTAGTTTGTGAAAAAACATTCAGATTAGCACAGAAATATGTTCTATATGGAGAATAATTTGCATTACTGAAAAGAGAGTCTCAAACTGAAAACAAGTCGTAGACAAAGAACTGAATTTCTTGTTTTTGTCTCATGATTAGTAATGGAAAAACATGTAATATAAATGGATAGATTAGTTCTGTAAAAAAATTCAGAAAGCAAAGTAAGCTGTGCAATACTTTCCTGTTCTTAGAAGATGTTAATGTTCTTGAGGACATTTCAGTTATATATAATACTTCCTAAAATGCCTTTTCTTCTAGGTTGGGCCAACAGCAACGCAAGCTATGCAAGAATTTCTTACTCGATTACAAGTGCACCTTTCTTCAACTTGTCCTCAGATGTTCAGTGAATTTTTATTGAAACTAATACATATACTTTCAACAGAAAGGTAAATCTTACATTTTTTTTTCTTTCATACCCTCCTTTTCTTTAAAATCTGTGTGATTTGGAATCACAACTCAGATGTGTATCTGCCTTGTCATACTGTCAAGTTATGTGTCAGTGGAAATCGTCATTGTTGCTGCAGCACTACCAGCAGGATCTGGGCTGCTCCTGGCATGTGAAAAAGTGCATCTGGAATTCACACACAGCTATCTGTGTGAAGGATTGTCTATAGAAGCACTAAAATTTTGTACTGATTTTATTTAAAGCTAAGATGTAGACCTTGCTGAAGTTAATTCTCTAAAGTAAAGACACTGTTGATAAGCTTGCCTATTAAAAAAATTATTCTGAGAAGTCTGAATTAATGAAAGATTCCAGAAATTATTCCTAGATTATGAAAATGGTAGGGATGGCTTTTCTCACATGGTAGGATGAAATATGAGATTGAATAATTCTATTTATGCAATATGCATTTTTATTGCTTTATCTTTGTTGGTTTTTTTCTCCCCACATGACAGTGGAAAACATCCTCTGCCCCACTCTCCTGGGGCCTATTGATGCCCATTAGTGTAGAGTAGTGCCTCTGGCCAGGACAGAGATGAGAGCCTATGGCTTGTCTTTCGCAGTTCTGCTTCCTCAAGGCAAGGCCAACGGGAACAAGACTCTGTATCCAGTGGCACACTGGAAATAAGGCAATGTTTCAGTCTGAGGTGCACTAGGAAGCATTTATTTCTGATATTGATGTTCTGCTCATCTCCAGACAAAGGCTTCATATAATTAGGGATGAGCTTCCTCAGTTCTGGGTTCCCAGTAGGTGGCACTTTGGTGTTATCTATTCTTTAATCTTACATAAAATGGTTTCTGCCTTCTCTAAGAGATTTTACATTTGTAACTTAAATTATAGGAGTGATGTTTACAAGGTTATATTGATGATCAGTGATTTCTACGAGACATGTCATTATACAATAAAATCATTGATTCACAGTGAACCCTGGAGTGTGTGTCTGCATGGCAGCATTTGTTTGAAATAAGCTAATTAGACCACTGAAAGGGTAGTTTTTGAAATGTGTTAGGGTTTTTTTTTTAAATGTGTTAGGGTGAGACTGAAATGCCATGAAATGGAAGCAAAGCACCAGAAAGGAATTTAGATAGTTATTTCTAAGAATGCAAGTAACTACTGAACTGTACCATGTCTGATCATAAGATTAATTGTGAAGAAAAGCAGTATTTTACTGTTAGAATTAATTAAATTCCAAATATTTTCTTCAGGGCTGTTTCTATAAACTGTTTTGTTCTGTATTTAATTTAAAAATTTAGAATAAGATTAATCAACGTGAAAGATACAGAGAAGTATATGAAAAGTAACTAATAGAAGTTTTATTTTAGATACACTAATTCAAAAGGTTCTTTTTGTAATCCACCACTATATGTGTAAAAACAATTGATAAAATAAACTTATTCCTAAGAGAAATCCTTCCAGTAGTCAACCTACAAGCACCAGCCTGTAAGGTNTAAGAGAAATCCTTCCAGCAGTCAACCTACAAGCACCAGCCTGCGAGGTTTTGAATACCTTCTCATGGTCTTATGTATAATTACTATTTAGATAGGTAAAACCTGACCATTTTTCTTTTTATCTCTGAGTGGGGAGTGGCTGGATGGGACAAACAAAAGACTTAGGAGAAGAAAGAAATCCATCATGATTTTCTGTTAGCAAATAAATAATCCTCATGATATTAAAGTATTATGTGACTGCTTCCCATGAGGTTTTCTTGCAAATGTAGGAAATGGTTCACCAAGAACTGAACATGACTGTTTAATCTATATATAGACTGTTCCAAGTCTTTAACTACAAAAGTAACTGAATTACCAAAAAAAAAAAAAGAATGAATCCTAGCTTTTTTCANACTGAACTGTACCATGTCTGATCATAAGATTAATTGTGAAGAAAAGCAGTATTTTACTGTTAGAATTAATTAAATTCCAAATATTTTCTTCAGGGCTGTTTCTATAAACTGTTTTGTTCTGTATTTAATTTAAAAAGTTAGAATAAGATTAATCAACGTGAAAGATACAGAGAAGTATATGAAAAGTAACTAATAGAAGTTTTATTTTAGATACACTAATTCAAAAGGTTCTTTTTGTAATCCACCACTATATGTGTAAAAACAATTGATAAAATAAACTTATTCCTAAGAGAAATCCTTCCAGTAGTCAACCTACAAGCACCAGCCTGTAAGGTTTTGAATACCTTCTCATGGTCTTATGTATAATTACTATTTAGATAGGTAAAACCTGACCATTTTTCTTTTTATCTCTGAGTGGGGAGTGGCTGGATGGGACAAACAAAAGACTTAGGAGAAGAAAGAAATCCATCATGATTTTCTGTTAGCAAATAAATAATCCTCATGATATTAAAGTATTATGTGACTGCTTCCCATGAGGTTTTCTTGCAAATGTAGGAAATGGTTCACCAAGAACTGAACATGACTGTTTAATCTATATATAGACTGTTCCAAGTCTTTAACTACAAAAGTAACTGAATTACCAAAAAAAAAAAAGGATGAATCCTAGCCTTTTTCAAAGTTAACCTCTTAATCCTTAGCAGTATCAGGAGGGTGGTGACATAAGCAGCTTCTACAGAGGCTGTTTAATGACTAGTATATTAAAAAATTAGAGAAGCTTGATGCAGGTGAAAGATTAGATTTTATTTCAACATGCATTTCTGAAAATAGCTGGATTTTTATTTACTGGAAGTCTGGTGTGCTTTTTCGTTCTTAAAAATCAAGGAAAAAAGCCATACTCAAACAGCCAAACCTGTTTAACTTGTAATAGCTCTCTTTTTTGTTTTTTTTTTCCCTTTTTTGTCTTTCAGAGGTGCTTTCCAGACAGGCCAGGGACCATTGGATGCTCAAGTGAAACTCTTGGAATTCACCCTGGAACAGAATTTTGAAGTTGTATCAGTTAGCACTATTTCTGCAGTAATTGAGTCTATAACCTTTCTCGTGCATCATTACATTACGTGTTCGGACAAAGTAATGTCTCGCAGTGGCTCTGACAGCTCTGTGGGTGCTCGAGCATGTTTTGGAGGGCTTTTTGCCAATATTATCCGTCCAGGTGATGCCAAAGCAGTTTGTGGAGAAATGACAAGGGATCAACTCATGTTTGATTTATTAAAGCTGATAAACATTTTAGTTCAACTGCCACTTTCCAGTAACCGAGAATACAGCGCCCGTGTTCCAGTAGCAAGCAGTACTACAGACAGTGTATCTGATGAGGAAAAGGTTTCAGGAGGCAAAGATGGCAATGGAAACAACCCTAATACTCAAGGATCAACTGCATACGTGGCAGACTTGGTGTTAGCCAACCAACAAATTATGAGCCAGATTTTGTCTGCACTTGGCCAGTGTAACAGCAGTGCTATGGCAATGATTATTGGTAGGTATTTTCTGAGTAAGATGGAAGATCTTTTGCATGGTAAAAACATTTAAAACTTTTGCGAAGTCATAAGCTGGGTGTAGATGTGAAAGAATGTGTCACAGAAATGACAGGAAAAAAAAGAGAGAAGGTAAAGCGGAACAGATGCTTGAAAAAAAACCTAACATGAGGTGGAAGACAGTAATTGAAACCAAAGAGGAACGTGTTTGGCATTTGAATTTGCTGAATCTCAGAAGGCTTAATGTAAAAGGAACTCTGGAGATTGTCTAGCTAGGAGTTATTCCCATCTTTGTAGTTACCCTATTTCCTTCACTAATTACACTCATTTTTATGGTCTAATTTGATTTAAATTTCCTGACTTCCTGGGCCACGTCTTCTTATTTATGCATATCTGGGAACAGTAATGGTAATTCATATGATCCTGAAAACTGGTCCATTTGTACTTTGTAAATTCCATGTGAACATTTGAATATTGTTGAGCTCTCTTATGTGATGTCAGTGGTTTCTTAGGTCTCAGTTTGTGACCTTTGAACTGTCTGTTTTCATTAAGGTGCAAGTGGCTTACATCTCACTAAACACGAGAACTTTCACGGTGGCTTAGATGCAATATCAGTTGGAGATGGGTTGTTCACTATCTTGACAACACTGAGTAAGAAAGCAACGACAGTTCAAGTGATGCTTCAGCCTATTCTTACCTACATGGCCTGTGGGTACATGGGAAGGCAGGTAAGTTCCCTTAGGCTTGCTGTGTTTCAAGGTAGTTGATTCTGTAATCAGTAATAAGGTCAGAAAACTCTACTGGTGCTTTGTAAAAGAAATGTTAACATTTTTACAACCTCGCTTCATTTGGGTGCTGAAGTTAGGAAGCCTCTCTGTTGCCCATGGTAGAGGAAGAGAGAGTTTCTCTATGGACATTTTGATATTCAGGTAAATGATACTGGCTAAAGGCTTGAAGATGAAACAGATGTCTTATTATGTGCAAGTGAGAAGCACATTTATTGTGGGTATTTGAATGCTCTTATTTCCCTTAAGCTGCTCACCCTGTGAGTTTGAGCTTTTCCATACGCCAAAGACTTCTCTTACGTAAAGAATTGAACCATGTGGAACATGGTGTTGCTGTATGGTGGCATTTCCTCTGGTAGTTTTTCCTACCTAAAGGGGAAGGCTGTGAGCTGTTATGTGAATTTGTACTCTACTAATTTTGTATGAAACCATGTATTCCTCACTTGTTTTTCTGTTAGGGTTCTCTTGCCACATGTCAGTTATCTGAGCCACTGCTCTGGTTCATCTTACGAGTGCTGGATACAAGTGAAGCACTGAAGGCTTTCCATGATATGGGTAAGAATGTCCTTTCTTTAGCTACATCAAGTAAAAGGTTTGGTTTAGATTTTTTTGGCACTTAAGGAATACATATATGTGTCTACAGGGGCCAATTTACTGAATAGGCCTTGGCTTGTGTAGAATCTCTTGCGTGCTTCTGAGCAGTGTTTTTTCTCTCTGCATTACACACAGGGGGTGTTCAACTTATCTGTAACAACATGGTAACAAGCACAAGAGCTATTGTTAACACAGCGAGAAGCATGGTTTCAACTATTATGAAATTCCTGGATTCTGGTCCCACCAAAGCAACAGATAGCAGTTTGAAAGCCAGAGTGCTCGCTTCTGAGCCTGATAATGCAGAAGGAATTCACAATTTTGCGCCTTTGGGTGAGTAATGCTTATTTCTCTTAGATGAATGTCTGCTGGTCATTAGAATGTGTATCAAGTTCTTAATGAAAAGTATTACAATAGTGTCAAATGTTCCAATACTACTAAATCTTCTAATGAGAGGGGTTGCTGGTGTTTCAAGGTAATGTTGAGGGATGAGGTCAGTCCCCTCCAGCACAGGTAATAAGACCTCATGTGGACAGGGGAGAGAAGAAGAGAAAGTGATCTGTTTGGTGAAGTCATGTGTCAAGGTGAGACCCTTTCTCCACCCCTAGGTTGGGGGATACCTGGTTCCAGCCCACTGTCTGCTGCAGACACGCTGAGACTCACTAACTTCTCTTAAGGCACATCAATTTTAATGGAGCTGATACAGAAGCGTAGCATGATGGGGTGATAGAGAATGAGCCTGAGCTATGTGAAGAACAGAAGAAGCTGGAGCATAAGGCTGATATTGCTGATGGTGCTCTCATATCTCCTTCTGACTGCTCTCATGTTGTTTGCATGATCATTTGTTAGAATTGCAATGCTGTTTTGATAGCAATGGCTGTCAGTTAATTAAAATGTGTTTTAAGAGGTAGTGGTACTGTAATATCTTACAAAGGCTTTCCTTTTCAATACTAGTGTCTTTGTTTTCTGTTGCTGCCCGCTAGCCTGGTGTAGCCCTAGAATGTATTCATACAGTTCTTTCTCCCCTCCCCTCACTGATGGGAGGGGAGAAAGAAAGGATTAATTTTTAAATTATTTAAAAATAATTTTAAAATTAAAAAGGATTAAATTTAAAATTTAGAAGATTAATTTTAAAAAAAGGATTAATTTTAAAATTAAAAGGATGTTGGACAAGAGAGGAATCCATTGGGTCCTGTGATTCAAATTTAAGAGTGTCAAAAATAATGGCATTACAAAAGACAATAAAAAGATGTTTATTTGGTAGAATGGAGGCAAAATAGGGGCCTCTTTGCTCTTCACAAATTTCTAAAAGGTAAATTTAGGAATCCTGCAAATGTTGGTTCTTTATAGTGGTGGTAGGTTCTTGCTTACCTTATCTCCCAGCTTACAAAGTGCTGCAATTCTTGATGTTCTGCCATGAGTGCATCTCTCTTAATATTTAACTTTCAGTCAGGAGTGTGATTTTGAAATTAACCTTCTGTTTGCCCTCACTTAGTACATTCTGATTCCCATCATTTAGTAGTCTCTGTAGTACATTCTGATTCTTATCATGTGGTTATTATCTGAGATGAGCTTAATTCATTTGGGATGAAAGTTTATTAAAATGTATCCAGGAATTAGTGTCCAGCTGCTGCTAGGCATTTAGTCATAGGCTATAGCTACTTTAAAGTAAAACACCCCAAGTACCTGTAGTTTGGAACAGCTCAAATCTGGTCTTGTTATACCTTATAACTTGCTAAAGAAGACAGCCTAGATCTTCCTTCTTCATTCTTAACTTATGGTAAGAGTGGAAAAAGAAGCAACTGCTGTGGTCAAGTTTTTTCTGATTCTGATGTCTTTTTTTAAAAGGGTTTTTGTGTGAAATCTTGTTAAAGAAAAAGGGTTGCAGAAGTTGGTTATGAAGTCATTTATGTTATTTTGATATTTAAACCTTTAAAGTATGTTAACTGTGAATTAACTGAGTTCAGGTTCTAAGCATGCTGTTCAAGCTGCACCTTTCTGTTTGGTTTGTTTTTGTCATGTACTCTTGAGAGTAAGCTTAGAATTTTGGTAGCAAGTGTCCCCTAGCAAATTTAAAGGACATACATATGCATGGGGATATATAAACTGCCTATTTAAACAGTTTCAGAGTAAAAGAAAAACAAGCAGTGAGCATTACACATGGGATATTATTGATAAAGCGAAAGAGATGAGACAGAAAAAAAAAAGTGTTCAGGTTTACAGTTCAGGTTGTAAATTAACTTGAGTTTTATTAATAAACATTAATGGTCAGTGTTAATGGTGTTAATGGTTTCTGAAGGTTCAATCACCTCAAGCAGTCCCACTGCCCAGCCAGCTGAAGTGCTGCTGCAGGCTACTCCTCCCCACAGACGGGCTCGCTCTGCTGCATGGTCGTACATATTTTTACCTGAGGAAGCTTGGTGTGACCTCACGATTCACCTTCCTGCAGCTGTGCTGCTCAAGGAAATCCACATCCAACCTCACCTGGCCTCTCTGGCAAGTAAGTAGCTTCACTGATGTTGATGCCAGTTCAAAAATTTGAAGGTTGGGATTTGGAAACAATACAAAGAGTATAATCAGAGGAACTAAAGCTGAAAGGTTGTTTGATGTTGTTAATGCCTGTAAAATAAGTGTGTAAATCTTGCAAATTCTGCTTTCCTTGAGAATGGAAGGCCCTGCCTCTGCTTAGTTTCTGGTGTAGTAGGTGTCACATGGTGTTCATGTTAAACACGTCAAAAAACTTTGCCCAGTGAGAAAGTGATATTGGTCAAGCATCTTGAGGCAAAATGCTTTTCTGTGGTAGCTCGGATAAAACATCTTTTCAGCTCTTATTGTTGTAGCCCTGATAAGGAAACGGTTTTCAGTGACAGGACTTTTCTTCATTTGATGTCTTTGAAAAAACTGTATATACCATGTATCAAAATGATTGTGCATTTTAACGTGTACCATTGCTCAGGCCAAGTCCTCCAGCTGCCATTCTGTAGTAGTGTCTGCCTGAGATCATTTCAGTCATTTTGTTCTCTGTATTTTGAGTGTTGAATACATATTGCTGTTGAAGACAAACTAGTACAGATTTTAAAATAGTGTTAAACCTTCTTATCTTACTCTCTAGCTTGCCCTTCATCAGTATCTGTTGAAATAAGTGCAGATGGTGTCAATATGTTACCTCTGTCAACTCCTGTTATCACGAGTGGTCTCACCTATATAAAAATCCAGCTGGTAAAAGCTGAAGTTGCCTCAGCTGTCTGCCTTCGTCTCCATCGTCCTCGGGATGCCAGCACCCTGGGCCTCTCTCAGATCAAGCTGTTAGGCCTCACAGCCTTTGGAAACACCTCCTCTGCCACTGTCAACAATCCCTTCCTTCCCTCTGAGGATCAGGTCTCTAAAACGAGGTAAGGCTCCAGTGTCAGGGGACAGTTTGTGCCAGTTCCTGGTTTAGGGTTTGGGTTTCTATGATATTTTCTTCTCTGAGTCAGATCTTTCAGTAGCAAACTCTTCTTTTTTTTTTTTTCCCCCCATATGAAAGGAAATATAAGCAGTACTTCTTACTTCTTTAGCTGCATGCTTAGTCTGCATTTGTAAAGGGAGTGTTTCATATCTGCAATGGTGAGAGAATACAAAGCATAGGAAAGAATTTAGAGTTGCATTTTGTGTTTTTAATGGGTAGGCAGTTGTCAAAAAAATGGAATGCCAAAATTCTTCTTATCTTTTCAGAAGTCAGCGGAGTTACATAAGTATTGGGGCAGGAGTAGAAATAGAACGATGCAATGTTTTGTGGAAGTCATATCTAATATTGCTGTTTGCAGACATTTCAGAAATAGGAGCTGAATGTTGTTATGATTCTGGCATATCAGCAAGATTTCTTTTCAAAAGCTTTTATTTGGTTAGGTGGCATGTTGAGTTTCTTACTCATTTTAAAAGTAAAAATAACGCATAAGGGTTTGTTAAAAAGTCAGTGTTTTCCAATTTTGAATTTAATTTACTGGATGGATTTTTGAGATTTTCTATTCTTAAATTTAGCTTACGAAATTGTAAAACTCACTAATTTTAAATATTTCATCTTTGAACCTTAATGTTTATAAATCTGAAGAGAGCATGGGAAAGTTTTAAAAACTTGTCTTTTGAAGGGAAAGTTTTTGAGACCATTAGCAAATTTAGAGAACATGAATACTCTCAGCGTGTATTTAATAGTAACTGTAAAACTAAAATTGGTCTTTGCTCTTGAATAGCAGTAAAGAAAATTATTATAGCCAAATTATACTATATTTTTACTTCAGAAAAGGTTATAGTAAAGTCACACAAGAATAGTCAGTATCTAAAGCAAGAAGGTGAGTGTATGTTCCTCATTTCTTTCAGCTTAATGTTTTAAGTATCTCAATAAAATAATGATGGTAATGTGATAGATATATTCAATAAGCTTGCGTACATTTTCATAGACATAAGAGAGAACTTGCTCTCTTGTAATTGATGAATACAATTGATTTATGAGTAAATAATTCCTAAAATAAAATTGTAAGCTCAATTTAAGATCTATATGCAAGTTTGCATTTTTTAAACTGTGGTAAACAAGTTAATCTGCTAGTGCAGAACTTGTGAGTGAAAGATGCCATTTATTTCACATACAGCTTAGATTGCCATCTTGTTCAGGATGCTAGTTTAGATAGTATTGTGGTGTGTTTTATAAATAAAGTCTAATTTATTTGTTTTCAAACCTATTCAATTACAATAGGTTTATTTCTCAAGAATTGTTATTAAAAGGACTTCTTAATGATTTTGTCAAAGAATGAGAGTCACGAGGGAAATGTAGTAGCTAACATGTTTTAATTTCTGTATGCATTTTAAATCAGGTTCCCTAAAGTTCACTGTAGTTTATTGTAAATATGTATGATTCTAAAAGTTTCTAATGTCAGGGAAGTTGGGCTGGTGTATAATTTTAATGCCAACTACTGTTGCACCTTCACTCCTTTTGATGTAAAAAAAACAACACACAAGCAAAAAAAAAACTGAACAAAGAAAAAAAAACCCAACAAGCAGTAAAACCCAAACCCACCCTACACCCATCCCCCTACATAAACACCTTCCCCTTCATCCTTCCCTCAGCAGGTTGGCCCTATTGGAAGAAATATGCATGTGAATTGAGAAATCTTGAGAAACTTCAGTAATAAAACTTGAAGGCTCTTAACTCTTCCTACCCACAGACCATGCCTTCCTTACAATCTTAGTACAATGATTGCAACAGCATTACTAATGTATATTATTACATTGTGGTCTTAAATTCAGTCATTTGCTTTCCTCAGTTGATGTTTGATCATGTCACAGAAGTTTTGTGCAGTACTTGTCCCATAATCTAATACAGGTAGTTGTGCCACAGATGAAAAATAATGTAGTAAGAAAACAATACATTAGCTCATTTTTCTGTTTTCCTTTTCAGTATTGGATGGTTAAGATTATTGCACCACTGCCTCACTCACATAAGTGATTTGGAAGGAATGATGGCTAGTGCTGCAGCACCCACTGCTAATCTCTTGCAGACATGTGCTGCTTTACTAATGTCCCCTTACTGTGGGATGCATTCTCCAAACATTGAGGCCGTGCTTGTGAAAATTGGGCTTCAGTCCACCAGAATTGGCTTAAAATTGATTGACATTCTTCTAAGAAACTGCTCAGCATCAGGGAGTGATCCTGCAGGTGAGTGCAGTGTTTTTTCAGTTGTTGCTTAAAAACATTGCTTGTATAAAAGTCCAAATTCAGTATATTTGCATGTTGCTTTCTGATTCTGAACCTGGGTTGCCAGAAATGCCATTGTGCTTCGTTGGGCTTCTAAGTATCACAGTCTTTGTATGTGGGTAGTCCTACAACAGTAAAGCGTGCAGCCAGGGTTGTTTGGTTTTTCATAGGCGAGTGTTTTGAAGACACAGAGTAGGATGCAGAGTGTATCCTAAATGCCTCTTAACTTTACATACTATGTCCAGATGTTTTAAAATAAACAATATTTCCAACAAGTACTGCTAAGGCAATCTAATGCAGCAGAATTTGGGCAGCAGTAGTCTGTAGGACAGTATGAATTCTGAATAGCACTAAGCATTGAAAATACTTTTATGTGGAGGTACCTAATGAAGATACAACTACATTCTATATCCCATAATGAAATTTTGCAGAAGCTGTTCTGTTAATGCACTGGGGGTTTTGTATTTATGGTTTCATACCAGTTTTCTGTTTTGTAGCTTTTAAATGAAAGAAAACAAATTCGTTTTTTTTCTGTTTTGAGGTTGCTAACAGAAAACACTTTTTTAAAATTGGCTTTCATTACTTCTTTTGCCATGAGTTAGTGTTTCAGTGTAGACTGCGCTGTTTTGCTGGAATGTTGTTAGATAGGAGAGTATTTTCTGTCAGGGTAGAGGATGAAGCTGAATGGAAGTAATCTGTGCAAATCTTCAACTCTAATCCCATTGATGGAAATTAGAGTTAAATAAGCTTTCGTTTTGAAACAAGTGTTTGCTTCTGTGAAGCAAGAGGTTTGACAGCTGTATTGGAATCAATCATGTCTTTTTGAAGAAAACCCTACTATGTAAACTTCTTAAGTCTTCTATTCATCTGATGAATGTGGTAAGGGCTTTTCCTTTCTTAGTAAGGCTGAACACTGAACTTACAAAATGCACGGTTTTCAGACAGTGGTGTGGTGTGAATAAGAATTTCATCCTTACCTTAATGGCAAAACTTAATTCAATGTTAATATTGCAATTCTGTAATAATGTCATTAGTACACTTAAAAAATACGTATGTAAGTACTTCTGTTATTTCCCCTCCCCTTTTTTCTTTTAATGCGGCAAGATCTGAATAGCCCTTTACTGTTTGGAAGATTAAATGGTCTCTCTTCTGACTCCACAATAGACATTCTTTATCAGCTTGGAACAACTCAAGACCCTGGAACAAAAGATAGGTAATGTTATTTGGGTTGTCATGTGGAAGCATATACAAAAAAGAATCTGCTAAATGGTGGCTTGATGTTAGTTCACAAAACCAAACATTTTTGAAATCTAATTGTTATGAGATAGCATCAAAGTGCAGAAATCTGAAAAAGCTTTCCAGCTTTCTGTCCTAGCTCTTTGCATCCTTTCCAGGGAATTCTGTCCCTCTTTTTCTGCTCTTACAAATGTGATAAAACTTTGGTTTTCAACTGACTTTTCTCTCAAATACTCAGAACTCAGACACCTGCCATATTTTCTGTTTCTGTAGAAGGTTCACATTTGGCTATTCAGGATAGATTCTTAAATTAATTTTTGCCCTGATCTAAGTCTTGAGAAAACAGAGCTTGGGCTCACTCTTGAACTTTACTTCCAAGGAAGAGATAAATGGATAAATGTGTGAATTGAATTACAAAAAACCAGCGAGTTAATTTGGTTCTGAGTGTTTCTTTAATCCTTTATAATGTGCAACATCATCTTGTCTTACAGAATTCAAGCATTGCTGAAATGGGTCAGCGATTCTGCAAGAGTTGCAGCTATGAAAAAAAGTGGCCGGGTCAGCTACATTTGTCCCAATAGCTCAAGCAGAGAGTATGGGCTCCTGATGCCTTCTCCTTCCCACCTGCATTGCGTAGCAGCAATTCTGTGGCACAGTTACGAACTGCTCGTGGAATACGATCTGCCAGCATTGCTGGACAGGGAGCTCTTTGAGTAAGTAAAGCAAAGTTTTGCACCACATGATTTTTAGAACTAAACTGTTTTGTTCACTGAAATAATACAACTTGAAGGGCATTTGTTGTGAAATAGCAGTAGAGAGTGACATCCCTGAAGGTAATTGATAGAGTGGATACCTCATGATATCCAGACAGGTACTTCTGTAGTTTTAACCTCAAAGCTGCCTTTCACATATTCCAGGTATGATTGTGTTTAAAGACTCAAAAATCTGAAATGAAACAGCAAATCCATGTATATACTTACATATGTGTGAAAGGTAAGCTCGTTCATGGTTTTCTTCATGAGGTCTTTTAATGGACTATTCTTGCTGAAATTGCTTGCAGTAATTTTCACAGTATTTCTAAGTGATGTTCATTAGGATGCTGTTATAGAAACGTTATCTTATTTGTCATAATATCAAATATCTGCAACTGATAGCTGTGAGGTAGGAAGGGGGAGATGTTTTCTTGGAGTTTCCACTTCTGTCCTGGCCAGTCTGATCTGAAAGAAATGAAGGGACAAAATCTGGAGTGGATCTTAAACTATGAATTAGCTTCATTTTTGTGCATTCTAAAGAGAAGTTCACACTAAACACCAACTCTACTCTTAGTGACTCACAAAATAGAAATATGTGATCTAATATTTGCAATTTATGTTGTTTAACTATGTCTTCTGTTTAAACAAAACCAAAAAAAAGAGTAGCCACATAACTTTATTTCACGTGTTTTATAGAAATATGGCTGTTAAATTACTGTACCTACCATGAGTCAAGCATCTTTGATTTGTACTGTTGAATATGAATGCAGTTAATGAAGGGATCTTTGCACCTGGTTTTGTTGTTGCTCTTAGGAAACCTTGATGTTTTTCCACAACCAGTCTCCTTTAGGCATAGTCAAACATTCAAACACCAGCAAGTGTGTAAGTTATGGTTACAAGCATGTGGAGCTCTTACATATGTGCAACATTATGATCTTTAGATACAAGACTACAAGCAAGACAATTTCCAAAGACACTTGAGTGATACTGTTATATGGATAATTTTTAATTGGAAATGAGCTTGTTCATCTTGGGAGTCAGTTTAAGGATTTTAAATTGCAGATCAATTAGTCCTTTTAGCAATACACTTTAATGGAAATATATTTTCAGCATACATTTTAACGTTTGAAAAGGAAAAGCTCTAATAAAAATGGACTTTCTGAAACACACAGCCCAATTAGATTTATATAAAAGTGGGTTTCACAACTGATTTCCTGTCTCTTGGAGGATAGTGTGTTGTTTTCATCACAGGGAGAAATGATAGAATATTGGTAAAGCTCCTCTACCTAGTTTGAGTATGCATGTTATAATATAGCCCTGTTCCCCTTCCTCCTGCCAGATATAGAGCTATAGCTCATATCAGCCACCATCTGGACCAAATTATAAAATATATTCTTTAATAAATATATAAGCATTTTTGTTAGAGTTATAAGGGTAAATAATTTTTCTATTACAAATAACTTTTCATGTGTATTCTGAATCTTCTTTGATATTGTAACTTTTGAGATATTGTAATGGATTCTAGCTATAACTCCAAGTTTCTCCTTCATGTGATAAATCACTTTTTTCTTGGAAATATTTTCCCATCATCCGCATTTTCCATTTCAGTATTTTTCCTTTGGCAAATGGATGATAATCCCTGAATTATTTTTAAATATGTATTGAGAAAAAACCCTTATTTTTCATAAAGCATGAACTCATCCAGATGATTTTGGCATTTGGATTGTGTTAATATACAGTTGGAGAAGAGTTTAAGTGTAGCTTTATTATATGTGGACTTTTGGAAATTGTGAGTGTTTTTCCAGAGTTATAGATCATTTAGTCATTGACATGAGTTTTCTGTTTGGGGAGGGGTTTTATCAACCATTCTCTTGACTGGTGATAAATCCAACTTTTGGTTAGACCCACAGAGGTCCTTGAGTTCGTAGAGTGCCATTAGATTAAATATAGGATAACATTTCCATCCAGAAGAAGGAAAAACAATCCTTGTCTTCAAATGGGAATATAATATATGATGATACATCCAAACTTAATTAAAAAACCTAGCGTTGAATGGCATGAAGTGCATGTTCACCTGTGTATGTAAATGTTAAGGTAATGTAAAATCTTTGGTGTCAAGGTACCGTGAATGCAGTTTAGAAAATTGGTTCTTTTTTTTAAATACTTCATATACCCTGAACAAGCCTGTGTGAAGAAATTATCATTTTACTTTATAAGTACCCCTTCTGAAATTCAATAGTAATCACTAATTTAAGAACTAAATTAGCTTCTGCACTCATATGTAGAATGCCTTGAATTAGCATTCAGGCAGATAGTACTTGGATGTGATGTCAAAGGTGGGTGGGATTTTAGAATCGCTGAGGAACAATTCTCTTATTAACTTGTGTCCTAAGTTTAGGTCGAGTAAGGATAGCAATGGTGGTATTGAATCAACAAGATTTTTGCTGATTTCATGTTTTTGCAGCAGCTTTAGGAAGATGCCTAATAAGGGAGATTTTTTAAAAATTTGAAACATGTAAAAATACTTTCAGTTCTTAAAAAGAATTGAGACCTTCGTGTAAATGAGCCTGTGTACACAGACGTGTGACCCTAATAGCTGCAGCTTGGAGAATTGACAGCACAAAGAGGTTGCAGTTGGTTAAAAATGTATAAGATGTATGACAACTGTCAAAAGAGTAAAACCTGGTTTTTGTGTGCAGCATGCCAGAAAAGTTGGTTTATATCTATTTAAAATACAGTATTGTGAAAGTGATTTAAGCATAGAGCTGAGAAATGTCTTTTGGGTAATCAGCATCCTGCTGATACTGTGATCCAAAAGAAGCTTTTGAGTTCAGCATGGAGTGTTTTGTGGCAGTTTCTACAGTAGTAAATCATAAATGTGCAAAAATGTTGTATGAACCAATGATTAAAAAGGGGAAAATGAGTGGCAAACTATGTGCTGATAGGATTTTCTGTCTTCTACAGGTCACTGTTTAACTGGTCCATGTCCCTTCCCTGCAACATGGTTTTGAAGAAAGCTGTTGATAGTTTGCTTTGTTCCATGTGCCACATCCACCCAAATTACTTTTCCTTACTGATGGGATGGATGGGTATCACTCCTCCTCCGATGCAGTGTCAACACAGACTGTCTATGACAGATGACAGCAAAAAGCAGGACCTTAGTTCATCTTTGACTGATGACTCTAAAAATGCACAAGCTCCTCTTGCACTAACAGAATCTCACCTGGCTACTCTTGCTGCCTCATCTCAGTCTCCTGAAGCTATCAAGCAGTTACTGGACTCAGGTTTACCTTCACTGCTTGTAAGAAGTCTTGCTAGTTTTTGCTTTAACCATACTTCTAGCTCCGACTGCACTGCACAATCAATGGATATCACCCAGGACAGGCTCAGGAGGCATCATGTTCCACAGCACTTTAATAAAATGCCCATCACGGCAGACCTGGTTGCTCCTGTTCTCAGGTTCCTGACCGAAGTTGGCAACAGCCACATGATGAAGGATTGGTT